>PPLF02000010.1:0-329645 GCA_003706395.2 Danielozyma ontarioensis
CTTGCAGCGGACGAGCTTGCAGCGGATGAGCTTGCAGCGGACGAGCTTGCAGCGGATGAGCTTGCAGCGGATGAGCTTGCAGCGGATGAGCTTGCAGCGGACGAGCTTGCAGCGGATGAGCTTGCAGCGGACGAGCTTGCAGCGGATGAGCCATGATAGCTGCTTGAAGGTAAAGGCACTTCAACAACAATGGTTTCAGTTCCACCATAAGAAGCCGACTCGGTAAAGATACTAGTGTAATCACCAGTCCACGTTGTAGTGACTGTAACAACCGGTGTTGGCAATTCAACAACGACAGTGTCGGTTCCTCCACTAGTAGCATCTTCGGTGATGGTGGTCGTGTTCGAGCCAGTCCAAGTGGTCGTGATGGTAGTAGTTGGAGTAGGTACCTCAACAATGACAGTTGCAGTGCCACCGCTAGTTGCCGTTTGCGTCGTGGTGGAAATTCCGGTTCCAGTCCACGTCACAGTAGTAGTGGTAGTTGGAGTGGGAACTTCCACAATGACAGTGGCAGTGCCTCCAGAAGTGGCACTCTCGGTGATGGTGGTGATGTCAGAACCAGTCCACGTAGTGGTGACAGTAGTAGTAGGAGTGGGAACTTCAACAATTACGGTAGCAGTGCCACCGCTAGTTGCCGTTTGCGTCGTGGTGGAAATGCCTGTTCCAGTCCACGTCACCGTGGTAGTTGTAGTGGGAGTAGGAACCTCGACAACAACGGTGTCGGTTCCTCCACTAGTAGCATCTTCGGTGATAGTAGTAGTATTTGATCCCGTCCACGTAGTGGTGACAGTAGTAGTAGGAGTGGGAACTTCAACAATTACGGTAGCAGTGCCACCGCTAGTTGCCGTTTGCGTCGTGGTGGAAATGCCTGTTCCAGTCCACGTCACCGTGGTAGTTGTAGTGGGAGTAGGAACCTCGACAACAACGGTGTCGGTTCCTCCACTAGTAGCATCTTCAGTGATGGTGGTCGTGTTCGAGCCAGTCCAAGTGGTCGTGATGGTAGTAGTTGGAGTAGGTACCTCAACAATGACAGTTGCAGTGCCACCGCTAGTTGCCGTTTGCGTCGTGGTGGAAATTCCGGTTCCAGTCCACGTCACAGTAGTAGTGGTAGTTGGAGTGGGAACTTCCACAATGACAGTGGCAGTGCCTCCAGAAGTGGCACTCTCGGTGATGGTGGTGATGTCAGAACCAGTCCACGTAGTGGTGACAGTAGTAGTAGGAGTGGGAACTTCAACAATTACGGTAGCAGTGCCACCGCTAGTTGCCGTTTGCGTCGTGGTGGAAATGCCTGTTCCAGTCCACGTCACCGTGGTAGTTGTAGTGGGAGTAGGAACCTCGACAACAACGGTGTCGGTTCCTCCACTAGTAGCATCTTCGGTGATAGTAGTAGTATTTGATCCCGTCCAAGTGGTCGTGATGGTGGTAGTTGGAGTAGGTACCTCAACAATGACAGTTGCAGTGCCACCGCTAGTTGCCGTTTGCGTCGTGGTGGAAATTCCGGTTCCAGTCCACGTCACAGTAGTAGTGGTAGTTGGAGTGGGAACTTCCACAATGACAGTGGCAGTGCCTCCAGAAGTGGCACTCTCGGTGATGGTGGTGATGTCAGAACCAGTCCACGTAGTGGTGACAGTAGTAGTAGGAGTGGGAACTTCAACAATGACAGTGCCAGTGCCACCGCTAGTTGCTGTTTGAGTGGTGGTGGAGATCGTGGATCCGGTCCAAGTGGAAGTAACAGTAGTCGTGGGAGTAGGAACCTCAACAATGACGGTAGCAGTACCACCACTGGTTGCTGTTTGAGTGGTGGTGGAGATCGTGGATCCGGTCCAAGTGGAAGTAACAGTAGTCGTGGGAGTAGGAACCTCAACAATGACGGTAGCAGTACCACCACTGGTTGCTGTTTGAGTGGTGGTGGAGATCGTGGATCCGGTCCAAGTGGAAGTAACAGTAGTCGTGGGAGTAGGAACCTCAACAATGACGGTAGCAGTACCACCACTGGTTGCTGTTTGAGTGGTGGTGGAGATCGTGGATCCGGTCCAAGTGGAAGTAACAGTAGTCGTGGGAGTAGGAACCTCAACGATGACGGTAGCAGTACCACCACTGGTTGCAGTTTTAGTGGTGGTAGAAACCGTGGATCCGGTCCAGGTCGAAGTGACAGTAGTCGTGGGAGTAGGAACCTCCACTATAACCGTGGCAGTGCCTCCAGAGGTGGCGGTCTGAGTGGTGGTGGAGATTGCAATTCCTGTCCAGGTAGAGGTGACAGTAGTAGTGGGAGCAGGAACCTCCACAATAACCGTATTGGTGGCACCAGTTTTTGTGGTGGTGGTAACGTCAGAACCAGTATATGTGGAAGTGACAGTGGTCACCGGGGTGGGAACCTCCACAATCACGGTGGCAGTACCTCCAGTAGTTGCTGATTTAGTCACAGTGGTTATGGTCGAGCCCGAGTAGGTGGAGGTAACAGTTGTGGTTGGCGTGGGAACGTCCACCACGATGGTCTTAGTAGCACCTGAGGTAGTAGAGAACGGGAGAGTGGTCAAACTGGTGGTGGATCCCGAGTAAGTGGATGTACTCACCACCACTACGTAGGCGGCAGCAGAAGCATCCGAATCTCCCACACTGCTCCACGTTCTTTCAAAGTCGAAAGAACGTTTAGTCAGTGATCCCGAACAATACCACTCGTTAGTGTAGGTAAGCGAAATACCATTAGTGTTGGTGACGTACCCAGCAATGTAGGGACGGAAGCCGGCCGCGACTCCTGAGTATTTAATGACGAAGGAAGAAGACGAACATGTTGATGTGTAGGAAAATGACGACGCGCTTCCAGCTCTCCACCACGAATTGATTTGATCTGAGATGGCAGCCTGAACGGTATTACAATCTATACTTCCCGCGGAGAATGTCATACCCAAGGTACCACTGGAAATACCGTTTGAACATAAAGGACCCATTAGAAGCAATTGATTCTTTCCCAAAGATGGGACTTTTCTAGATCCAATAGCATAATTGGAAGAATCTCCAAGGGTGTCAGAGTCACCAGAATCAAAAGAAATATCTTTCGTCAAGGTGGTGGACCCATCAGTCCATTTAACGGTATTGGTTCCACTGGTGAAGTATTTGGCACATGTTAAATCAGCAGCACCGGTACCAGAACCTGCATTGAATGCAAACGGCACACTAAGAGTACCATAAACGGTGGTTGATGAAGAAATGGATTGAGTCACCGTACACTGGACTTCGGAATAGGCAACCACAACATCTCCGCTGTAAAGATCACATGTAGCATATGTAACTCCGCTGGCGGTTAAACTAATGGTTGAGGAAGACGAAGTGAATTTGAACACACATGGCATGTGCAAAGTAAAGGTATCACCTTTGGACACCGCAGCTCCAGAAATGCTCCAGTCAACCACACCGGTCCAAGTAAGGGTATAAGGATATTTACCAGGATAGTTTCCGGTATTCGAATAGGTAAGAGAGCTGATATCCTGGAAGATTCCAGAGACCGAGGCCGCATTCGCAATGGTGGCTGCTAAAAGCCAAACAAGAAACAAGAACATGGAGCGAAGGCCTGAATTTCGGTCAACGGCTGGGGTTCGGAGTCGATGGAGTTGAGAATTAGCATCTTGCAGGCGACTGAAGGTATTTATTGGAGCCAGGGACCTAACACAAAAAAGAAAGAACCTACCTGTGGTTTCGATGATGAACCAAACTCGGGCAATCATGCACGTACCTCGGGTATGCGTCGGGGGATATGTCTACATGTTCCGTGCATTTAAACGCCTTACCTTTTTGAGTCATGCTTAGTTCTGGAAAAACCCTTCACTGGTGTCTCTTAGCACGCTATGCCCCATATCCATTGAAAGCAAAAGCACCATGATGATTCGTGAGTAGGTAGCCCAAGATTGGGCTTTCGCATTGCGCGCTCAATCGAGCCGCTTTGGGAATTAGCCGGTCTCGCGAAAATGTTCGGAGGCGTTAGCGAAGCAGCGAAGTCTCAGCGCGGCGATTTACGACGGGGTGTCCACCAATTTTCTCCCCACCTTCGAAATGGGCCCATCGCAACACACCCTTCCATAATATTTCGGGTCAACGTCTACTAAGAGCTTCGTGGGAACAATAGGCGACATTGTTCTCGAAACTTTTACGAAGCTCTCCACCCGCCTTGAAGAAATATCTTTCATCTTAGCCTCCTGTGCTTCTTCGCCTCTCGGTGTTCTGCTGCTTGCCAAATTTAGACACCAAGGCTCTGGACTGAGCAATTGTCATCTCGGCACCACGGTACTAAGCTGCCCAGGAATTAATCTACTGCACCCGCATCTGCTGATACTTTCCTGCGTTTATCATCAGTAAAGTGTCTTCACCATTCTTGGTTTCAGCTCGTTGGCTCTCGGTGACCGTTTTATGACACCACAGCGAAAATTATTTGAGGGATGAGACCACCCGTCCGTCGTCATCGTATTCCAGTCCATTTGGGTAATATTATAAGGACTTAAGATCTTTGCCCGGCCTCTCGGTCTCGAGTTAAGGTTTAGATACTAAATACACAAAATATTTTTTACAGGCTCTATCTCTCACCATGATATGAATTCGACATGCGAGGTGGTCTGCAGAGGTCTGTACAATCCAACGCCCTAGTTTCAAGATTGGCCCCATGTTCGGCGATCCGGTCTAGACTACCTAGCCAAACGGCACATACCTTCGCCCAACATATTTGCGGACTCCACGTATCTGCTATTTGCTCCGTGTTGTCGTAGCAATGGTATCCGAGGCCTTCAACCTTCGATGATATGTGATGACAGTGACTTTAGCCTCATTTTCGTAATTTGCGAAAATAATATGAAATGAGACGCATTTCTCATAACGTTGAATCGTAACTTGCGATTGTCGTGAAGTGAGTTAGAATTCCTCATAACCCTGGGATGATTCCCTCTGACGCAATCAGGACAATCACCTGTTGGTCATTGGAGGAAAAGTTGTCTTTTTTATATTTTCCGGCCATCATGCGTTCGGATAGCTACGTGGAGTCGGACTTTAAAGGCTTGTGGGCAGCGAGGGGTTTCAGCCAGCGCCGACCTTCTGCTTTGCGGTTCTTGATTCAGCCTAAAGGGCGGACCAGTGGTCCACTGCCACCGGTCCACGCATGCCGATCCACCGTAATCGTTCGACCACTAATACAACTACAAAAAAGCTTCAAAATAATGCATTCAAAGTAGGGGCGAGGCGATTGCAGCTTATCCTAGCCAGTAGAAACTTCTTGCATTCGCTGACGTTGGGCAAGGCGTAGCCTGTTACCGAACTTTGTTTATCCGTGCCGTATATGTGCTGTCAATCGCAACTCGGTATGTGTCAAGAGGAGGGGTGAGTGACATGACACGCCAGGTGGGGTTCAAAAAAAAATCGATGATCTTCACCGTGCTCTGCGGCATGGAAATCGGCAACATCTGCCACACCTCAATAGCACAATTAAGAAATTTCCATGCATGCTTCGTCAGTGGCCGCCAAAGTCATCTGTTTTCGATTCTGAGCGAGCGATTATTTTTTGCATTTTCTTGATAATTTGTTCCGGCTCGCCGCCTTAGGTGCCGTACAACCCCTAATCCTGCAGGAAGTAGAATTTCCTATCACCAACCTGAGATAGAGGTAACTTCGTCAGCATGATGCATCGACAGCTCCTTCTGAAGTGGCGATCACTCGGCACTCATTCGTAGGCGCCCTTGAGGTGAAGTTAATTCTCATCAGAGGGGCCCTCTCGCGGAGTAATGTTAGAAGCAACCTCAGTTGATGTAGTAGTATTCAGCGAATTGCTTGGAATACACCAATTGCGATGACAATGCCAAGCTCTCATTTGACAGTCTCGAGAACAGTATTTGGTTCGTTTACACCTGCGGCACTTGGAAAACTCGCGAGGGTAGTTTTCCCATCGGCCGCACTCCAAGTTTCCGCATTGTCGAACGCCACCTCTGAAGTCATTCCGTCGACATGAGTTTCTCATGATTACTCCGGACCAGTAGTACATATCGGTACCAGCCAAGAAAGTGAACTTCTCCACCATTGGAAAAAGATTCACCTTTTTGTACTCAATAAGAGAGTCGTCAAAATCCTCCTGGTGGGTATCTTCATCTATGTCAAAGTGAGTGTAGTTATCGTAGTTCCATTTCTCCAAAAGGTACTGCTTCTGTTCCATCCTTTTGTCAATAATGCTCTTGCTTAACCTTTTGCATTCAACTTCGATTTGACGATTGATCTTGTCGCTTATCTGAAATAATGCAATGTCTCGGTCTAAGTCGTTGACAATAGACTCAGCGTTGATGATGGAATCATAGAGCTTGGAGAGATACGACGATGGCTCGTCCTTGGCATCGGCCAAGAGAAACTCGTCCTCTTCATCTTCCTCCAATTCCTTACGATCACTGTCATCGCTAAATTCATCTTCTGCCTCGGCATTCTCCATGAGTCCTTCATCAGGACGGTTGCTTAAGTCGAACTTGTCCTCATCAAGGATCAAATCCTCATTCTCGAGAATATCGTTGAGCATCTGAGGCGAATTGGACGCTGATGGTTTAAATCTCTCCAAGTAAGCGTTGGAGGCATGGTCTGGGGTCTCAGCACTGCTGGTGACCTTCTTGCGAGACTTTGGAACGATGGTAGGTCGGGCCCGGATTGCCAATTGCTTTTTCAATTTCATCTTCATCTGTTTCTCAACATAGAGTTTTAATTGCTTGTCACGAATACTCATGTCGATGATCAAATGAGTGTTCTGAAGTACATCCTTTAAGTTTGGATACTTTGAAATGTATGCTAATAGTTGTAATGACCAAACAATGTCATCATCACGGGGAATTACCACTCCCGTCTCGGTGAAGTTTCGAGGAGCGGTCTTCAAGTTAATTTGTTGGTTGTACTGCAGGTTGCGGTCATCCTGTAAGTACATGTCAGAAAGAAATTGCAAGCCATTATCCATATCATAGTCACAGTCATTGGTGAACTTATCCTCCGGCAAGTCTTCTTCCTTTTCTTCTCGTAATTTCTTGATAATGTTGACAATCAAGTAGCGACGCTTGAGGTCATTGGTGGCCAAGTTGTTGATATCTTTGACGGGGTTAGCGCGTACAAGCTTGAACAACTGTTCAACTGAAAGGCCATCGTAGTCGTCACTAGTCAAACTGTCGGAATGAAAATTATTAAAAAAGTTGCCGCCACCCTGTTTAATTTTAATGGGACTATCATTTAAGCTCATGGAAGGGTTGGTGAAGGATTCCATGTGGGATAAAAATGCAGAGGTGGAGGCGGAGGCGGCATTATTGACATTGTAGGATTCATTATTCATTGGTTCGTTAATTGTGGTGGTGGAGAAATTGGCCGAGGGCTCGGCGAATGAGTTGGTGGCAGTGGAGGAGATGGAGTCTAACTGACTGGCTTGAGCACTAAGTTCGATGTCGTCTCTTTCAGAAGGTTGCGCGACGTGGGGCATAATGGAAGTGGTGATAGTGGCGGGTGGCTCCTGCCGCTGGTCATTAACTTGAGGCTGAAGAAAAGTGGGGATTCTAAGAAGAGCACTCGGTTCAGCAGCAGGATCAAGAGGTCTGATGGATGACAGTGACTGGCTGCCCTCTGGCATACTCCGAGCCTGGATGAAGGTCCTCTCGTAAAGAGTGAGATAGTTATCCAAAACCGTGGCGATGATGGGGAGCATGCCTGCTCTAACCACTTTTTGGCGTATCTTCTCAGTACCACGCGTTCCGATGAGCACCAAACACTGGAAGGCTAGCGTCCATTTCCAGGCCGTGAGAAGCTTGGTTTCGCTATTAAAAATGTTATCGTGGGAGTTGAAGGTGGTATTGTGGCACTCGTGGAGAATCTCCACCAATCTTTCGATTCCACCATCGTTGGAAAGCGTTTCACGAACCTTGGCCGATGAACTCACCAAGTAAGTCAAATGATTAAGTGAGTTCACGAGTGGTTTATCGGAGGTCACATCCAAAGCACGACGATCATAAAGACTGGTGGTAATGGTCACCGCCGCCTTGTTGTTCGCAATAGATTTATAGTTGGAGTCTCTCATTCACAGTTCATGTGTATATATCAAAACTGGGAAGGGCAAAAATGGGGATGGCGCCTAGCGTGGGAGTGTTTGATTCGTTATATAAAATCTTATCGATGGTATAATGTCCCTTTGTGTTATTTTTCCTATTCGCCACTTCGAGGATGTGAGGGTTGTCACGTGCCCGCTGCCGCCGCCCCATCACGCCGCAAGCGCCTCCCACACGAAGGGCGGTACGAAATTACTAAAACTGAAAAAGAAGTCATGAACTCCTCTCCCATAAAGGATTTGAGGCAACTCAAGGCAACTGACTTGTTGCAAAAGGGCCAAAAAATAGTGGCCGGTGTGTCCTCATGGTCAAGAGGCAAAAGCTATGGGAGTGAGGTTGATGGAATTAGCTTCACCACCCACACTTACAGCTCAACTATAGATGACGAGTACTGGGCCGTAAGAAGAAGTCTTTTTGATTTCGATGAAGACACAAACAACAGGATCTACCATTGTCTAAGTAGGTATATTCCTGGATCCACTACTGATAAGACGATGACTCATTCTGAGTACGAGTGCCAATATATTGATGACGTAATCACGTATCATATTGAGGAGTGGCCCATAGAGCCGGTGCCTGGTTACCACACCACATCTTACTTGTTGCAGGCATACTATAAGCTTCCGTTCCCACTCCGGCGTCGAGTGTTCCATGAGTTGGTGGTGGTGTATGTTTCTGAAGATCTGTCACATTCTTATGTGGTCACTGTGGCTGTGGATCCATGCAACTTCGACAAACCAGCTGGTTCTGAGTTTGTGGCAGCCACTTACACTTCTGTAGAGATGATATGGAAGGAGGAACTGGGTAGTGGCTGGGTGATGGCAACGTGTTCCAGAGCTGGAGGCTGGGTTCCTCAATGGCTCACCAATCGTTCTTTGAAGGGGGCGGTGGCCAAGGATGTACCGTCGTTCTTTGGGTGGGCGCTTGCCAAACACCCATGAAAGTTAAGTATGAAGCTTAATTGCATGATGTCAATATCGACTCGTAGAGGTGTGTTAGTGTGGGTTGTTGCGCTTGTTGGGTCACTCGCCTGCACCAGAGATGTTCAGAAGCCAGATCTTCACGTCATCGCCAAGATTGTCAAGAAATCCAAGATTGGCGTAATCATAAACGTTACCTAAAAGGCCGGTAGGCGGCACCGGTGTCTTCTGCTTCTTTCCGTGATGTTTGTTTTTAATTATAATGATGTGCTTGCGAGAGTCCTGGATGTAGTAAAACATCCAGTCGTTTTGTCGATTGGAATTAAATTTGTGGAGATACTCATCAATACGAGACGACGTGAGAAAATTGTTGCGGCAGGTGAAAAGCTCGATGAGCTGGTCGTGAAGGTGAAAAATTGCATTCTGGTACCGGAGCGTCAACCGTAGTTGCTGTTCTGTTGCTCCTTCGGTACACGGGATAGGAAGAAATGGTAATGACGACAGGACAGAGCTATTTGACTTTGAGTATAGCACGTAGAAGAAATCGCTGTCCGGTTCGTGCTTTACAGGAAGTGACCCCACGCTATTGAGGATGCTGCCTCCAAGAATGTAGTTGCTGATGGCATCAGCAATGGGCTCCATGACCTTGGTAGAGAGCTCGGGGTAGAACTTTGACTCTCCGATACCGGGCGCCGACGAATCGTAAACCAACGTCACCACGATGTCGTGCTTGCGGTAAACCACAAGCGAATATTGGTTGAGTAAGCCGCCGCATTCGAGGTACACTGGTCGACTGTAAATTAAGTTGTCGCCTTCTCGAGACCTGAGCCCTAAGTAATACTCTCCCTCGTCCTCGTCTTCCGACTCCGACAGGTCTGAGTCCACTGCCGCTGGTTGATCCTGAGAGAAGCGAAGATACGACGGAACACTCAACCAGGTCGGCGCATTGTCAACCATATTCTCACCCATGTTCATCACGCTAGTCATGGTATAGTTGAGGGGAGTAATGACTAAGTTGTTTGTGAGCGAAAGAGGATTGAGCATATCCAACGATGGCCCGCTGGATTCTTCCTCGCCTTTGGGTGACATGGGGGTGGAGATCTTTTTGTGGATTTCCTCGGTGCTGGAGAAGAGCTGGGACGTACGACAGAGAGCGTCAAGTTTTCCATGATAGTCATGATACTCTAGCCACGAATAGACATCCACGAGACCTGGAAGCTCCACTTGAGAGCTCATGTGAATGACACCATATTTCTTCGGTTGCTCTTTGTTGAACAGAGCCATAATGACGGCGGTGGGGGCATCGCCCTGGACTTTGCTCTGCCAAATATCGTCAATCTCCTCGGCGGCAGCGTTGGTAAGAACAATACTGGACTTTTTGTAAGCCTTGGAGTCGACCATGCCAATGAACCCACCGTAGTTGAGGGTGTTGGGCCAGCTGAGGTCCGGAGGGAACATGTAGATCTCGCTATTGTAGGCGTCGAGAAACTGTTGCCAAAACTCACCAAGTATTCGTTTAAACGTGTCTGTCTTGTAGGTGGATATTATGAGGTCATAGGAGAGATTTAACATCACAAAGAAGCGGTGACTTCGGTCGATGATGTGACTCAATTGCTTTACCACAACGTCATGCCCCTTTTCAGGCGCCGATACAGAGCACCCGATAAAGTATCCATCACCAACGTGCTTAACTATGGTGGTACTCTTGGACGCCCGAATTATACTCTCGTCTTGATCATCCAGAAACATCTGTGCTAACGAGGTTACTCCTCGTATCAATCCCACGATGTTTAGATGTTCAACAAACTGTTGGTTGTTCTCACCTCCAGGCGTGACAAAACAAACAATGAGTTTGGCTAGCTCTTCGTCCAGATCCTCATCGTCATCAATAACCGAGTTGAATATCGTCACATAGTTGATCCGACAGGACGTATCATTACTTGTATAAGCCAGAAGGTCTTTTTGTTGGATTTTGCTGAGCAACAGGGTAAAGTAGTTCATATCATAGTCGCGATTGTTGCCCCACCACATATTTATCTACACCCGGTAACACAAACATGGATTACATGGACCATAAGTCGGCCCAACCTATATTCTTACGAACGGCATTAGAAAATCCCTCGTGGTACTTAACCCATATTCTTGTTGCCTCGTGGTTAGCACTTTTGGTGGACGATTCTTGCGTTGCAATGCCTCCATACTTGCCCTTGAAAAAGTCAATCGAACTTACCTTGGCCTTTTTCTTAGGGTCTTGGTTGGGGGTGATCTCTTCGAGTTGCCGCTTCACCGAACGCCGGGCAACCAAGAGCTTCGACATTTCCGCCTGGAGTAACGGGAATAGCTTTTCTCGCCTCAACTGAAGTTGTTTCATCTTAGCTGTGAGTGGAGTGGCGCTGAGATGGGTATCGTAGTTCACCAAAGACTCCCATGATGGTGAAATGTGTAGAGTTGTGGTGTTGGTATCTAGTTCGCGATGTGTCTCAAGCCTTAGGCTCATCAGATGCAAGAGTTGTGCCACTTTCGAGAGGACATTCTTTTCAAAGTCGCTCTTAGCATTGGAGAACAGAGGGTTCATGATTTGATCAAAGTAGGGAAGAGTCTGGGTAATGAAGTTGGAAGAAAAGCTGAGCTTGTATCTCAAGGGAATGGTGTCGATAAGTTTGCTGTATTGAGACTTGTTTTCTTTCATTTGTGTGATGGAGTCAAACTCAATGTTCTTGATCTCAGGCACCAAAACCTTGTGTCGCAGGGGATTACCCTCGCTAAACAAAGACCATATCTTGAGAGTGACAAGACTGGAATATGAATTAGAGTCGTCTCGCATGATGTCGTAGAAGTACAACCAGTCACTCAACTCCGCGGGCTTGAAAAGTGAATCATCTTGGAAGTGCACGGCATCAAGGTATCGGTTGAAGCATCCGCGCATCACCTTGTCTAGGGATCCAGAACTAGAGCATGCTGATTTCCCACCTCCGTTGAGTACCATGTCCATGAGCTCGAGAAAGTTTTCGTCCTTGGACAACGTATTGTCTTTCTTGAAGAGCGTATCGACCATGGAAAACCACGATACCTGACCGTCTTTCACTCCCTGACCATCTCGGCTCCCGCCGCCGCTGAACTGTAGATAGTTAAGGCATGCCCGGATGTCACCTTCGCAGATTTCAACGATCTCTCCAAGCTGTTGGAAATCAAGTTTGAGCTTTTCTTGCTCGCAAATCTTCAGGAGATGGTCCTTGATGGACCGAGTGGCAATTCCCTCCAGACCTTTTGAGCTTTGCGCCTTTCTAAAGGGAACAATCTCACACATGGGACGAAGTTTTTCCATGGGCGAGGGACCATACGATCGTGACGTCACGTAGATATCGTTGGCAATGCAAATGATGGGCCGATTGAGTAGAAATTCCTTCTTGCCCTTCTTGTCGTCCTTGCTTCTGTTCTTGAGTGCCCTTGCATCAGCCTTAACGAGCTCTTGGAGCACCTTGACAATGTCGCCGTTGTTGAGGGACGTGTCAACCTCATCAATCACGAGACACGATGGCTGACCGTTGGAGTATATAGTATTGGAGGTCAACGCGTTCATAATCTTCAACCGCAACGCCTGAGATGCGTTGTGAAAGGCGTTTCCGCTGGACTGTGGTAATGCATCCATGCTGTTGGCAGCATTGAGTTCTTGGACTGCGTACCCCATCTGTTTGGCCAACAAATGCACCGCTGCAGACTTTCCGATTCCCAGGGGTCCGTGAACAAGCAATATCTTTCGCCATGGCCGTCCCAACGTATCCACATCCTTATAGCTAGACTCCTCTCCGAACACAGTAGGAGCCCACTTCTTCAACCAGTGCATAACGAGGCGGTATTGCTTCTCATTTCCTGCTGAACACAACTGAAGAAACCGCTGTGGTTTGTACTTTTCCGTCCATATCTGAGAGGATCGTGTATGTTTTTTGCCTTCATACTGGTGGAGTTTCTCCTTTCGTTGCTGCTGTACCTTTCTCTGTTCGACTTTGGTAAACAAATCATCCATATCAAGGCCAGACCCGCCTAGCTTCTCGAAATCTATTTCCCGCTGCTGGCGATTTCGCTTCTTCAAAACAACCGTATCGCCACTAAACAACTTCACCGATTTTCCCTCTTGCTTTTGGCCAAGCAAATCCCCTCCAAAGAGAAGGGAAGAGGAAACATCAAAAGAAGAAACCATGAAACAACGCGGTTACTGATTGTAAAGAAGTTGTGCTGTGAGACGCGCCGTTGGTCGCGCATTGACCCATAAACTTGTTTTTGGGCCACTTGTACCCGGCTTGGGTCCAAGACGTTAAATTCGGGTTCATATAGGCGTCTAGATGGCTGTTGATGTACTTTTGAGTTGGGTAGTCGTCTGGATCGCATGTCATTTCCGTCTGGTCTTTTGGTTGATATATCCGAACATAGTCGATTTCCATTACCGCCGGGAACTCAAGCGAGGTGAAGTCAATAGCCATCCACAGAGGAGAAAGCCCGAGATTAAGAATGAGAGACATGGGCTCCTTGGTTATTTGCCTCCAGCCAATCATGCCTTGTGGGTGGAGCGAATCTCCATATAGCGTCGTGGTCACTTCATCCCCCACAAAGAACGAGACGTAACTGTCAGTTTGGTCTCTGGAGCTCACATACTCATACCCGTAGCTCTGAAATTTGGTTGAGGTGTTATAGTGGTGGGTGTGGTTTGAAGACTCCACGACGGTATCAAACCAGGTGTCGTTTAGCACTGTGAGTGATGCAATGGCCTCCTGGGCTGGGGTACCGGTATCAGCCTTCATAAACGTGATGAAGGGATTGTTGATAGTGATGTAATCATAATCGGGAGTCCACCATGGATCAAACGGTGCCACTTGAAGGGTCTGAGCCCCTAAGGCCCAGTCAGCATTAGCATCATGAGTCCCTTCGATGATGTCGATTTCTGGGGCGCCTCTTCCCGTACCTGGACTTGGGTGATCTTCTCCGACGCAAACACATTTATTTAGCCGTTGGCCTGGAAGAAAAGAAATTCCGTCCGGGGAGGATTGGTTGGGAGTGATTCCATAGTCACACTCATCATACGTATATGGCCATATTCCATCGGTGGATGCCTGATAGCCAGCACGCGCCAAGTTTCCAAGAGACCAGATGGCCGGCCACAATCCCTTTGATTGAGAGTATCCAGGCATTTTCACACTTACTTCAACTCTGGCATTTTTGTTGAAGCACAACTGATTCCAAGACTGGAGCATTCCCAGTCGGTAGTTCAACCCATTGGTGGGAAAGGCATCTAGTGTCAATCTCAATGTTCCATTGGCCGTGGTGATCATTTCTGGTATATAATATTCCAAGTCCTGGGTTGCGGCATAGTGGATGTCGACAGCCGTGAAGAACTGATCCTCTCCGGGATAGAAACTTCTTCCGTCAACGTTGAATTCGTCTGAGAACACCAAATTCCACTGTTCGCCCGTGATGGGGGATATTTTCTTGTATTCGCTCTTGGGAGTGTCAGCATCAATAAGACTGGTCCTGATGGCTGATAATTGGGGATAATCGTAATCTGATAAAATCTCGAACTTCTTGTTCATCTTGTGATTATTAAAAATAGCCGTTGGTACCGTCACCATGACAAGCGTGAGAGTTATGAAAAGTATGAAAGCTAGTGCTCTTAGGGGGTGCTTTGACGACCGCTTGCTCTTACGGGCTTTGTTTGCTTCCCTTTCTCCTTCATCTCCTGCTTCATCCAAGTCGTGACCAATATTTCGGAGATCGGAAAGCTCTATCGATTCCTGGGATTTTTGGGAGGACGTATTTGTATAGTTCGAAGCAGTTAGGCTGTAGCGGGTGTTGACAGATTTTGGCGTAAAGTTTTCACCACAGAAGTATCTGGAATATTCTCTCTCAAGATAAAATGGGACTGGTTTGGACAGTTTATCTCGGCCAAGAGTTATGGACTTTTTTATGGCAGACAATGGAGGGGACATTGCTCAAATACTTTCGAAAGGCCGATGTGATGTGGTCTACTGCTTGTTCGAAAAGTCCTATTCGGCTCTATTTATATTCTGCCAGATAATTTTTCCACCAATAACAGCACATGATTGTTCTGTTAGTGGACTAATCAAGAATAGCTATAGTTTCCCTTTTTTGCAGCTATTCTCCTCGGTATAAAAAGTGGGCTTTTTCGCAATTCTCCATACTGGCGACCCTCTTAACTTGAATTTCTGTCATTTTATACATTTCTCACTCAAATCACAAAATTGTTGAAAATCATACTTTCGTATGAAGCACGAAGTTTTCCTACTTACATCGTAAATACCCGAAATGATACCGGAATATTATAAACTTGGGATTTCTGAGTATTGGGCTGGATGCAACCTGTTCCTTTGTCGAATTCACTATGCTGCCTGTGGCGAAGAAGCTTTTTTCTTTGGCAAACTCCGCTTTCTTCTCGCTTAGGCATATTTCTTAAAAAGTTCCGTCTCATTATCTTTTCACCCATGTCGACATCGACCATCGAAATTAACGGAGCCACCATCGAGTATTCAGTCTGTGGACCCGATGATGGTCAATTGGTAATCACTTTGCATGGCGGCAGAGGCCAAGGAAGCAAGGAAAGTGACTTCAGTGTTTACAGTGGACTTGAAAAGCTAGGCAACTATCGAGTGGTAAGCTTTGATTTCCGTGGCCACGGGAACAGTTCCCAGACTCCTCCCTATACCTTCAGACAAATTGTGGATGATACTGAAGAGATCAGAAAACACTTCAATGGAGATAAGAAGTGTATAATCATTGGGGGTTCATTTGGGTCTTTTTTGGCTCAGCAATATGCCATCACTTATCCCAACAGTTTGAGTCATCTTATTCTTCGGGGTGCTGCTCCATCGTACCACCATGAAGCACATGCCTTCGAGGTTCTTGATAGGAAAATGAAGGAACCCAACTCCAAACTCGGTGTGACTGTCACCAAGGAGATGCTCGAAAAGGTGTTCACCCAATTTAAGGACGACTTGGAGTTTCGTCTAGTTATGTTTGCTTTGGGGCCCTTATATGCTGAGAAATACGATGGCAATAAGGCCATCGAGAGTAACATGCAGACCAAATTTTTTGCTGAGAGCCATAACTCCTTATATTCAGAACAAGAAAAGTACTTTGACTACACCAAGGACTTGCCGAACTTGACGGTGCCCACCTTCATTGTTTGCGGGGCCAACGATTGGATTTGTCCCTCGAACCAATCGGAACTCATTGCTAAACTCATTCCTGACTCTGAACTCCTAATTGTTGAAGGAGCCAACCACGGAGTACACTCCGAGAAAAAGGAGCTCGTGCTTGGCAAAATCAACGACTTCATCAACCGTACCAAATGAGATGGCTACTGGTGGCTACCCAAAGTACAATTACTGTATAATCTAACATGTGTAAGAAATAAACAAAGTCCAAGCTCCTTATTTCATTATTATTCTCTATTTGGCAAAAGATCGGGGGGCCTCACCTTCGGGACCAATGTATTGAGGATCTCTCCATGGACCATAATCGTTGAGGTATAATTCTTCATCAGTGACATCGGATTGGCCACCAAACTTCTTTGGGAGGTTCTGAGGGGGTATTTGCTTTAATAATTCCTTGGAGTAGCTGGATCCGAGAATGTTAATCTTGGAGACCGTCACGGGATCCAAAAAGTTCTTGAAAAGCTTGAAGGCAGTGGAGAACCCAAATGGGGCATTGATACAATAGAATTTTCCCATTCTCTCAGGGTAGTAGTCTTGACCAATCTTGGAAGCCTCTCTGACATAACCGACCACATTGTAAGCGGCACTGATGGAAATCCCCTTCAAATCCATGATGGTACATGACGTCTCCACGAGATAACCTCTCTCACGAGAACATGCAGGTAATCTGTTCTGAGTGAAGGCTTCATATTCCCAAACAAGATTCTTCAACATTCTATCTTGAGTAGTAATTTTCAACATTTCCGTCAAGTTAACCTTACCTAATTCTTCAATGTAAACAGGTCTTCCGTCCTTGTCGGTTTTGTGGTAATACTGGGGGTACAATTTGGCGACAAGGGGCTTTTCTTCGTAGTGGAAATCTTCCAAGATACTGTTTGTACCAAACTCTTCTCTCCATTTCTCACAGCTAATAAACATTTGCTTGGTCTTTTCCAAATCGAACTTTCTAGCACGGAGAAATCTCAATAATGACGCATCATCCAATCTGTCCTTATAGCCCAATTCCACTAATTCATCATGTAATTTCTTGAGGGTAACTTTTTGCTCTTCAGTCAAATTAGAGGTGTAGCCCGTCAAATCAGTTGGTGCTGATATTTGAGGGTACGAAGCCAAGATTTCTGCTTCAGTAGGCTTTGTACTAGTCATGACACAAGTTGGTGTGGTAGAAAGAATAAAGTAGTGATGGAGAAAAAAAAACACGAAGTATACTTGCTCAATTTTTCTGCTATTACGTGTACATAAACAGACGAGTTAGAATTGGTAATGATACCTTACGGAAGTATCGGAGCACGTGATTCCCATACATTAAACGGTATATATAACACAAATTGTAAAAATTCACCACGTCGAGATCTGGAATGTCAAAGACGGTGGTTTGAAATTTGCTAGTGGCGATAATAGCGAGATGTGGTGCTTATAGGAGCAAGAAAAAAACATGGGGCTTAGAGCGACACGATAGCCACGAGACGAAACTAGTGCACTCGTGGTGCACACACTAAGCTACTACCACTACATGAGTGGGGTAAGTAGCAATCATTCGGAACGAGAGGAATTCCCGTAGCGAATGATGAAAAATGTTTGCCGGCAGGAAAGATGACAGTGGAGGTTGCTCGGTACAGCAAACAATAATAAATGGTAGATAACGATTATCTTCTCAACCATTTTTTAAAAGGGTTCTTGGAGTTCAGTTTGATCACACTTCCCAACGAGTTCAGACTGAGGGTCAGCTCCATCATGTACCCTGGAGCATCATCATGCTTGGCGTTGTCGTGAAACTTCATCTTAAGGAGCGACAAGGCATTATCAGTAATGCGCTTGTAGTTACTTGGCACAGAATCTTGGAAGTACCGATCATAAAGCACCACAACGTTTCTGCTGGTATCAAGATAGGCTCGGGAAAGAACATCCTGGGTGAAAGCATCCCACATCTGAGGATCTTTTTGGAAGTTTTCAGGGGTTTCGGGAATCTCAAGGGTGATTAGCGAATCGCTGATCTTGTTCATCAAGTTGGTACTTTGCTTTTGAAGATCCTTCAAGGTGATGTTTGAAGTGATGAAAGAAAATATGTTTTCATTACTACGGCAAAGTGACTTGATGAACCCTTCAGTCTCGTTGTCTCCCACAAGATCGAGGAATTCACTCTTCTCAAACTCAAGCGATCCGATCTGGTAAACATTCTTCTCTCGATTGATGTGAATGTCCCCAGTGCTATCGCGAGAACTATCACGGTTGTGGAACATGGCCGAGCTGGTGGCGCTATTTTGTAGTTGCGATACGATGGAACTCGACTTCCGGTGGTCGTGAGATTGTGAATGAGGAGTACTATCATTTCCAGATGACGACAAGGCACTAATAGACGACGCCGACGTGGCCACCCCTGGCGACACCGAGACAGAAAGATGATTATTGGAAACAAGTGACGACGAGTGGTGGTGGTGATTTCCTCGAAGATTGAGAAGGTGGATCAATTGAGTGAGACGAAGATACTTATCAATGAGGTATGGTGTAGTGGGTAATTCCGTGGACGTCGAATCACCACTAAGACCGAGATCAAATCTCTTCATTTCATGACTGAGATCGAGAATCTTTTCATTGAAATCATTCTTTCTGCCGGTGATCTTATCGAAGTAGTCAAAAATTTCCTCCTGATGCTCTTTAAGAAACCGATTCATTTTAACAAGATGAGGCTCTTTATGCGGGCTGAACTCCAGACGATTGGCCAAATTAAGAAGAATCTTGGCGATGAGTGTCAACGTTCTTTGAGTCTTACCAGTCTGATGGGTCTTAGTCAAGTAGAATAACTTGGGGTTCAAGATAGCGGGACAGAAGAATCGGAGAAAGATAAATGCGCTCAAACAGTTCAACGCCGTTACCTTGTCATCGGGATCACAAGCAAGATCTACCTTGGTTCTGAAATTTTTGAGCTGGAGTTTGATTTGCTGGGGTAAATCATTAGAGGTGATGTAAATCTTTCTCCAAATCTCTTCTGCATAGCCAAACAAATTCTCAAAGTTCTCTTCGATCATCTGCTTGATCTTCTGATCACGTTCTCGCTCAATATCTGAATCATATCCATCATCACTATCGCTATCAAGGCCATCTTCTTCGAGCTGTTCAATGGTTTTTCCTTTTCTGTCAGCCTTTTCTTGTAGGCGAACGTACCTTGGATCAACTTCACAATTTTTTCCCTCTTCGGCGACTTTGGTGAAGAAATCTCCAAACACCTTTTCGAGGTACTCTTGTCCAATTCGCAAGTTATACTTTTCAAGCGACTTGGAGAAAATCGAAGATCCTCTGAATAATGTGTTGAACACATTGTTGGAGGAAGAATTGGCCCCCTTATTCACGTAGTTCTTCCTTGTGACTTTATCAACATTCACAAGCTCAACTTCCATCAATGCTCTAAACCACTTGTCTTCGATTCCTAGACTCTGGAAGATATCAAGGAGGATCAACGACACGTTCTCAAAATCCGACGTAGACACATTGTCATTACAGAACTTGATTAAGTCCTTCATGGGGGCGTTGTGAAGCATGTTTTCAATTGTCTTGAAGTTGGAGGGATCCATAATATGGTATTCCTTTAGGTTCACAGTTAGTAATAACTTACCAATGGGGAGGTTGGTGGAATCGTAGATCAGAAGTCTCACAATGTCGTTTGACAAGTTGGTGGTCATACTAGTTCCCACATTAGAGCCACCTGCTGCACCTAGCATGGTGGAATTTGTACTCATTTGCTTTATGAGAATATCAGGGGTGATGTAGACGGTACCAATTAGCTTGTCTCCAGCGGAATATGTTTCATTGAATGAGCACCTTTTGATGAGAATGTGAACGATTTGCGTGGAGATAGGAAGGTAAGTAGAAAACTCCTCTTTCCAGAACGGATTGTGAGTATTGTTCACAATAGCAGTTCGAGACCATGGAAGTCCCCACATAACCACCTCGGCATATATTTTACCGGAGGGGTCGACAGGGTGCTCATCAAACTTGGCCTCAATGATATCAATGGTGACTCGCTTGCTGACCCTGAGGTTTTCTCGACTGTACTGGCTTAAAGGACTGACAGAAAGCGGAACCAATCCATT
The DNA here is from genome assembly GCA_003706395.2 of Danielozyma ontarioensis. Classification (NCBI taxonomy): domain Eukaryota; kingdom Fungi; phylum Ascomycota; class Pichiomycetes; order Serinales; family Debaryomycetaceae; genus Danielozyma; species Danielozyma ontarioensis. The sequence goes on from PPLF02000010.1 coordinate 20,322, forward strand.
GTTGGAGATATTGAAGGTACCGCCGGTAGGAGTATTGGGGACTGAAACCACGGAGCTTTTTCGAGTGGAGTAAGTGCCGATGGTGACGTCGGGATCTTCGTCTGTTGAGTTTTTATCATCGGGAGAGATGTTTGATTTTTGGGTTAACATGGACTTTTCGTTGAAGCACCCTATGTATTCACGCTTGGCAAAATAATTCAAACCGACATACCAATCTTCAAGATCAATATGAAGGGGAAATTCAATGAGAATCCGCTGGTTACTCGGGATGGTCTTGCCATCTTTTTTCAAAAAAGAGCTCATAGGGGCAAGCAAATCGGGGTTGGTGGTGGTCACTGTTTTTATACAGTTGTTCCATCGTAATTCTTTTAGTTGGCCAATAAAGAGAATATTGGAGTTGTCAAAGATGGAATGGTGAACTTCCCTTATTTCCAGAGACATGATCGATTTGATGTCAATGGAGTAAAGTAAGGTACCGTCAAGCTCACTGATAAAGTTTAAGACTCCATTACTCTCAAGAGCACCCATGGTGTAGAACCAACCTTCCTGGATATTGGATTCAGTGTTGGAAGGCTGGCTTCCATTATTCGGTTGACCGTCAAGATTCAAGTTTTCGAAATTGTCAAGAATGTTTGCCTGATAAGTAGGGGCTCGAGGACCTTTCACGATATTAAGATTCTTACTCTTTGATGGGACCGGCCCATATACTTTGAATCGACACACAAGGAGCTCATGGGGATGAGAAGAGGTGGTGGAATTAAATACCTTGTTGTCACAGTACCACTTTTTCACCAAGCCCATGGGCTTAAGAGCCTGCCAAACAAGAAGGGAGCTGATCAAATTACCAAAATTGAGCTTTGAAGGCACTTTGATGTAGAGCTTTTCATTGTCGTATGTTTTGATGAATATCACGGGGGGCTCATCACTGGCATTTGAGTTGTTTGACTTTTTCTCCAAGTTGTTACCGCTTGTTTTCTTGCTAAGCTTTTTCTTGGACGAGTTGTTAGGTGGAGAAGATAGGGTGGGAAATATTTGAATCAAACACGATTGTAAGTATTGAAGAAGTAGATAGTGAGTGTCGTTCTCGTCATTGGAGTATAATTGGCCCTCTGGAGTAATGGAAAGCGAGTAGGAGTGGATCCAATTGACGGAGTCACTGGAAATCAAAAAGTTACGGCCATTGAATGTGCCTTTATCTCTTGCAATCACTTTGTGAAATGGAGAAGTAGATTTCATGGCAAACGATAGGAACTATAATACAACGTGACAGTTCAAGCACGAGCGGGTGATAACGATGACAACGAAGTTATTTTAACCACGGGTGATGTCTAGGAGGAGAAGCACGAAAAGTGACGAATGGCACGAATGAAGGGGAAAGTGGTTGTTCTTCTAGAACGGGGCCAGGATTGTGGGATGATCAATTCGTCAAAAACCAAATTTTTAAAAAAAGGTGACAGGAGTAATATTAACAATTAAGCCACTTTTAAATTCCTGATCTGAAACAATCAAAGACGTGAAGATCACTTTAGGTGGAAAAGACGTTTGGTTGAACAGAAAAATTGACGCGTTGCACTTCGAATTTTGTGTGCGCTCGGCTAAAAGGTGCAGATTGGCGACCAAGAGCCAAGTTGGGATTTAATTGTAGCGCCGGAAGTGCCGCCAGATTAGCCCAGCTGGGCCCATTTGTGGCAATCGCGTGGGATTGAAGTCATAAAATTTGATGACCGGGCGGCACCGTACATGCTGCCTGGACATACGGACAGGACAGATGCGATGGAGCGGTTATGAGGATTACGCGAGGGATGACATAACGTCAGCTGAGCGCCCCCGGAAAGTGGCAAGTAGTAAAGATGGAGAGTGGAACAGGAAGAGACGCAGAAATAGCGACAGTGCACCACCCGTGTGAGCAGAATCTGGCATAATGACAATTTGGCAAATAGGGAGGGGCTGATCCGTTGTAGGCGGTGATGGGCGGCGTGGCGGGGGAGAACGAGGCTACTGGGTACATTGAACGAAGGCCAAGCCGTCATGTGACAGAGCGGAAGACAGAAGACGGCACACGAAACCGGGGCAGACATTGAGGTGTGACAGCCAAGAATGGCACTAGACGAGATGGTTTCAGTTTTTGACACCGCAATCAGGTTGTTATGAGGACGGCGGGTGTCATGTCAGCGGCAGGAGGAAAAGGATGGAAGCGAAAGTGCACAACGTGGTAGGACGTCATGCCATTCGCCGTTGAGACGTGGGGACGGACGGCATGGCCGGCTTAATGTTCTCTGGAGTCCAATGTCACTGGTGGATGGAACACGAGAAGTGTTACGTGTGGGGTGCTTTGACGGTGCTTTCGAGCGTGGGGAGAAAAAGTGCCTGTGGGGCGGAAGTGGAGCGAGAGGAGGGCCCCTGACGAGGAATCTGGGTCCATATAGGACCAAGCGCGCCGCCAGTGGACCCAAGGCGAGCCCCCAACGGACCCAAGCCGCAGATAGGCCGCATTACGTAATCCACGCCAGTTTCTCAGCGTCAAATTTTCCACCATGTCACTTCATTCCCCGGCATCCACCATCGTGGAGTTCAACGGCTCCACGGACGTCACCGTGGACGGAGAGCTCTCCTACCACCAGGAAGGTCACGCCTGCTCGTACTGCGGGTTGAGCAATCCCAACTGTGTGATGCGGTGTAACAGCTGTGACAAGTGGTTTTGCAATTCCAAAACCAACAAGACCGGCAGCCATATCATCACCCACTTGGTTCTCTCCCACCACCACATGGTGTCCACACATCCCAGCTCTGATCTCGGAGACACAACATTGGAGTGTTACAACTGTGGAAACAAAAATGTGTTCATCTTGGGTTATGTTAGCGCCAAGCAAGAGAGCGTGGTTATCATCCTTTGTCGCTTGCAGTGCTCTCAGCAGAAGGACATCAACTGGGACATCAATAGCTGGCAGAGCTTGATCGAAGAAAGACAGTTTCTATCGTGGATTGCCCATCCTGCTAGCGAAGAGGAGCTCATAAATACGCGAATGATCACCCACGATCAGATCCTCAAGCTCGAAGGCCAGTGGCGACTCAATAAGGACCTCACCATACACGACATCAGCAACGAGAACTTGCAGGAAAAAGAGGTGTTGCCCATTCTCATGCGCTACGACGATGCATTCGTTTACCAGAGGTCGTTTGCGCCCCTCATCGACATCGAGGCCCAGGCTGACCGGTCTCTCAAAGAGAGCCAGGCATTGGAGCGAATTTCTATATCCTGGTCCATGGGCATGAACAATCATCATTTGGCGTCGTTCATGTTTTCCACCTACGAAACCACCGGCATGAAGATTGCTGTGGGAGACGAGATCATTCTTCACTACAACGGGTCGGAGGATGAGCGCTGGGACGGCAGGGGCTTCATTTGCCGACTTCCCAACCACCGTCAAGAACACTTCACTCTTGAGCTAGTGTCTTACAAGTCCCCGCCTCCCACTCATCTCACCACTGGATTCACGGCCGAGTTTGTGTGGAAGGGAACTTCCTACGACCGGATGCAGGAGGCCATCAAGGAGTTTGCAGTCAACGAGAAATCGGTCTCGGGATTTCTTTACCACAAGCTTCTTGGACACCAGGTGGAAGACATCGAGTTTGACCAGCAGGCATCGGAACCCCTCTCGGTACAAAATCTTGGGATTTTGAACGAATCACAGCTCCATGCGGTGCGTCTGGCGTTACGTCGTCCTTTCTCGCTTATTCAAGGTCCTCCAGGTACCGGTAAGACGCTTACCTCGGCCACTATTGTGTACCAACTTCACAAGCTAACCAAAAAGACCATTCTAGTGTGTGCACCATCTAACGTGGCCGTAGACCATCTCACGCAGAAGCTTAAACAAGCCAATCTAAAGGTGGTGCGTCTCACTGCCCGATCTCGTGAAGATGTGGACTCTGCGGTGTCTGACGTCTCCCTCCACACTTTGGTGAGAAAGACTGCTAGCAAAAAGTTGAAGAAACTTATCCAACTACATGAGGACGGTGACGATCTTTCGGAAACGTCCCGCAAGCTTTACCATAAACTCACACGCAGTGCAGAAGAGCGAATTTTCAAATCTTGCGATGTTGTTTGTTGTACATGTGTCGGAGCAGGAGACCGGCGATTGGCAAGAATGAACTTTAGAACCGTTCTTATTGATGAGAGTACTCAGGCCACCGAACCAGAAGTGTTGATACCCATAGTACATGGAGCCAAGCAGGTGATTTTAGTGGGCGACCATCAACAGTTGGGACCGGTGATCATGGACAAACGTGCCGGAAACGCTGGTTTCAAGCAGTCGCTCTTTGAAAGAATGATCTTACTCGGGCACGTTCCTATCAGGTTGGAGGTGCAATATAGAATGCACCCTGCATTATCAGAATTCCCGTCCAATATTTTCTACGAAGGATCTCTACAGAATGGAGTTTCGTCAGAACAACGGCGGCGGGAATTTAGCAATTTTCAGTGGCCAGTGTTCAATCATCCCATGATGTTCTGGGCCAACTTTGGACGAGAAGAAATCAGTGGTTCAGGATCATCGTATCTCAATCGAGTTGAAGCCATGAACGTGGAAAAAATCATCACCAGTTTGTTCAATGATAATGTAGAGCCTCATCAAATCGGAGTCATTACCCCGTACGAAGGACAACGAACATTCGTGAATCAATATCTTTCTTTAAATGGAAGTATCACCAGTCGTCAGGAAGATTACACCAGCATTGAAGTTGCATCGGTAGATGCATTTCAAGGCCGAGAAAAGGACTATATTATTCTATCATGCGTTCGTGCTAACGATGATAATAACATTGGATTCCTTAGAGATCCTCGCCGGTTGAACGTGGCACTTACGCGTGCCAAGTACGGAATGATCATTTTGGGTAATCCGCGAGCGTTGGCCAAGAACCCACTTTGGAACCGACTCTTAATTCACTACCGAGAACGAGGCGTGCTTGTCGAAGGACCTATGCAAAACCTTCAACTTTCCATGATTCCTCTTAAGCCAATCAAGGCTTATAACGAAGCTACCACCACGAGGCATGCGTTGGCATCGACCACGTATGGAACATCGGCACAATCGGACTTTGATACCAATAGTGTTGTTTCCTATGCCGAGTCAAATAATCAACAATGGAACTACGACGGAGGACAACCATTGAATGCCAGCTTTCTTTCTCGGCTCAATGACTTGAACAAGAGTCATAAACCCGATGTTGATGATGATATTCGGTCGGTGGTTAGCACCATGAATGGATTTAGCATATAGAAGAAGCTTTTTACTTTTTAGGTCGGGCTCTTCCATAAATGAACCACAAATTTGCTCATGTCTGCACGGCTTTGAAATGAATGCAACCGTGAATCAACTCTGTCCAACCGTAACTACATAAACGTCGCATTGGGTTTTAATGTCAAAAGTAGCCATGTTCTAGTGAAGGTGGTTTACATGTAACGTCGTATTTTGGTCTGCGGGCACTCAGTGGTTATTCCGGTTACATCAAGGTGCGTTCAAGCGCCATGCGCCTAGCACAACGAAGGAGTCCCATGATCTCACTTTTTAGTCGCTCCGGGTAAGATGGTGAACTTTAACTATAAATTCCAAGGCTAAATTTTTATTTTTTTCTGATCAGGGCGACCGGAATTATCAGAAGGAAGATGACAAAATGGCTTAAAAGTCTAAAAAATACCCTACAGGACCTCACTCACTATGACGTAGATCGAAACGAAACAAAAAGAATCTACGATAATTATATTGGATTGTGTAAATATGAAGATAAAAGAATATGCCAGAGGAATGACGCGATGACAAATCACCACCTTAAATCAATCTTTTAGCAGGAGGTACTTGATATAGGCAACTTTTTTTTTTCGCCTCTAATTTTTTTTTTAATTTTTTTTTTAATTTGATTACGCACTCAAGGCTTCAGTGGAAATTCCATTGCCTTGCATAATGCATACATAATCTGTTGATCCTTACTAAGTTAAGTAGCCGCGAGCACGCGAAAATAAAGACATAGTTTGGCCCTGATGAATGGGTACTAGAGGCTGCAGGAACGATCCGACATCAGTTCGGGAATGAAATAAGATCGGGGGACGATAAGCGCAAGATCGGCCCTCTCTCAATTGAATTGACAAAATATTGGCACATTCCTAAAGTCAAAAGAGCCAAAACCGCATTAGGCACCATGTACATCGATCTCAAGTAAGCGGGGATTGGCATGCACCCACTCCCACAGACGGCAGGCCCCAAAGCAAAAAGAATACAAAATGCACAATCCACGGCAGGGCTAGACACGGTAACGACGTTAGTCCAATTTCTCTAGACAGCGTGAGCACGGCCCCACGGCATGAACATACGGCAACTATTCGATGATGGCATAGAGATAACGTCCGCATAAGCGGATGAGCCGATCGTCGCATCAAGTTGACTTGATTGAGAAATGTTCAGTCTGACAAAGGAATTAGACATGACTCGACTCTGCCTCCTTCTTCTCAAGAATTGGTCAGTGTTTCGTTAGGCGAGAGAACATCGTATCAGATTATCGACGGTGGGCCCTCTAGTTACGCCACATAAGTCTGTTGCTTGGCAGATGAAGGTAAAATAGAGCGCAAAATTAAAACGCATATTTTAGAAGCCAAGGCAGGGTACTGAACAAACATGAGGAGTACAAAAGAGGTTCAACTTTTAGTCACGCCCTGCCGACCATGAAACACCTCCAGCAGCACCACGCGACGGGCGGGATAGAAAAAGTATAAGCGACTACAATAGGCGGTCTAAAACAATAGGCGGCCTGAGCGACAGCACTGGAAGCGAAAGGTCATGTCTCAGCGGCCACGGACGGGGAGCACTCAGTGTGGGGAGGGCATTTGGACCGGGCCTCCAATAGACACAAACTCACGTAGGCTTCAACGGCGTCAATGTGACCATAGGGTGGGAGGCAATGCGGCGGCATTCTCACCCCTCATCCGGTGGCTAATTCCGCATTTGACCGCCGTTCGCATGGTGGGGGGGGGAATAATGGTGGGGGGATGCCTCCTGGGCTGTTATCGGCAGGCAGCGACAGGATAGAGAATCTCGGCGAAGGGCAATTGCCGGCCGTCGGGAGAGTAGATATGGGAGGTCAACGATAGATAAAGTATATGGAGATTGCCGAAGCGCTAGACTGAGTTTGGTGGAATAGCAGTTTCATAGTGGAAAACTGCGCGTCTCGTCGGAATCTCCCGTCATCTAAGCCAACGCATAACGGTGGATCTGACAAAAATAACAATAGCTGTTGAAAAGAAAGAACAACAAAAAAAAAGTCTTATATGAACACCACAAACAAACTTCACAGAATTGATGCATGTGGAATTAGGTTTTCTTTTTTTCTATTGCTTATTTTTTTTTGTAGGGGGGCTGTTGTGGTTTCGTTCTGGACTGGCATTCAGTATCAATGGGGTTGAAAATCCGACTTGACTGTCTTCGTCCACCGGATATAGGTTGATATGTTGTAGGTCAAAAGAACAATCTACACAAAGTCACTTACCGATTATTTTATGGTACACCAGAGTAGAAACCACCGTCTCCCTTCGAGCAGCCGGCTGGAGGTGATTGATGGACGCCGAAAATCGCAGCCAGCGGCCAAGAACACGATTGACTCTACCACGATACTTGCATTAAATAGGCGTTTGCGGTCAGCACGCTACACCAAATTCGGTGGAGGAAGCATTTACGTGGTAGCGCTGTTATGCATGAAGTATGCCCGAAATACTGTGTTTTAGTGAATGTGCCGTGCATGTCTTTTTATATGTACCACTTGCAGAAAAGACAATTCCTGCTTATTGCTAATCGTTTCTCAATGTACGTTTTGTACGCTTAGTTTCCATATTTAAAAAAAAAAGAAAAGATTTCTACTCACAATCGAGGCCATATTTCCGAGACGCCAGAGTAGTTTCAGGCAGGCTCATATTATTTAATATAGCGCGCCGTTTTGCTCCAAATATGGGGTTGAGTTATTGCTGTCAATTTTTCCTAAAATTTTTGTGGTTTGTTTCTCGGCCTGATATATATATATTGATTAAAGTCTTGTAAATCCCAAACCTTCTTTACCCCCCAACTCCCGTCTAAAAGACCCCACCGGACTTATCCCCCTGGTGTTCCCATCTGATCAGATCACCACCTCATATTCTTATGGACGACAATCCCAGCGTCCAGACTTCGCCACTGGTTCCCAGTGTCCTCAGCAAATCGAATCATCGTACTAAACTCACCACGCAAGACGTCAAGCTTATCCTTTATCTTATCGTGTACATTAAGCCGTTCAAGTACGTGGGAGACCGCAAAATCAGCCAAACCAAGAAGTGGGAGCTAATCCAGTCTGAATATGAAGACATCAAACGAAGCGAGGCTTCCAACAACATCCTCAACAACATCAAAGACGAAGTGATTGTCCCCACGGTCAGAACTCTCCAGCGACAATTGGCCAATGCCATTTCGAAGGCCAAATTCCGCCGAAACTCCGGTAACTCCATCAAGCCCCTGGGTCTAACGCCATCGCCCACCAGCACTTCTCACATTCGAAACATCGACAAGGCGGAAATCTCCCACTATTTATTTAACTACATTTCTCGGGACTCCTCCATTGTGGAGCTAGAACAGTCGCTCTTGGAGCTACACGAGCTAAGCGAAAAACTCAAGAGTGGCAAGGGCATTGCTTCGTATCTCCACGAGCCCATGGAATTCAGAGACTCCAACCTATCCATGGATACGTCCTACATCGACGGTCTGATGGCCACCACCGCCACCACCGCCTTGTCGCCGATATCCTCGCCGACGCTATCGTTCCAGTCTCCCACGATGGAGTCCATAAGCGCCAAAACTGCCCAGACTCGTCAATTGATCGTCCAAGAACTAAATCATGAACCTCCTAATCACGAAAAAATGTTGTCACTTCTTGACAATCTAATAAATCTTAATCACGACTATCAGGTGGAGTCCCACAAGCTAATTGATGACAACATGAAAATGATTCTCCGTCAACATGAGACCATCCAACGGTTCATTTACTCCAACAAATCCGACATCCTGCAACAAAACGAAGCCAACAGAAGCATTATCTTGCAGGCGGTTGAGAAACTTACAAAAAAACAACAACGGGATATACCGCCTCGTCTACAGTCCCTCCACGAGCTTCTTAACTAATTCGCTACGCATCACTCCACCCACACTACCTTTACCCAAAAAGCTGCCTGGCCCGGTATTGTGGTGGAGAATATTATTTGAGGCGATTCCGTTAAATTCTTCCGCCATCTGCCCCCCGTCGGCCTGCGGGTGGCCCTCCCACTACAGTCTTCTCCCATTGCCGGCCCACCACTGCAATTCCAGAGCTTCACCGTTTTTCAGCCTTCACAGGCAGCTGTCGCGATGATTGGGGCTCACTTGAAGTGTCTTTTCTTTTTCTTTGTTGTGTCCCTTTGCATAAACTTCGCCGTTCCCCGATCGCCATGTATACTGTCCAAAATGCCCCTCCCCCGTTGCCGGCGACTGCAAGTGCAATTTTAAATCCACATTCATCGATTTCCTTCGTTGATGTTTTGTCAATCTGGGGCCCCCCGTTTGAGTGCCTTGAGTATGCCTGGTTGGGAAAAAAAGGAAAAAAAAAACGGTGCTGCACCTTCCGCTACGTAATCGCTGCATGTGAGGCTAAAAAATATCGCGGTGGCTGTGAAAAAAAAGCCAGGAAAAAAAATAACAAAAACTACGACACAAAAACCTAATATCCACAACCATGTTGTTCAACATGATGAAATGGTTAATGGTTTGCTCAGGAATTCTCGGGCAACTATCCGACACCGATATTACGTTATCGGCGATATCACAGCTTCACCATGTATCTTCGGATTTACCCTCCCTGTCTGCATGCTTGGCCTGCAAGAACCGGCTTGTAATCGGTAAGATTCTTTCAGCTAGCCGACCTGATTTGGTGCCTACGGTATTTCATCAGTGGTGTAGTGAAACCAGTCTTGGGTCATGTGACGACTGGTACGCTGGTTCCATCCACGATAATTTATCCGGCGCCCATTTCACCCACATGGTTAGCCGCATGAACCCGTACGGGTTGGACGGAGACTATTTCTGTTACTACCATGATATCAAATGCTCCGAGTCACCTGACATGCCTGCCGTGGATTTGTCTTTGTTGTTGTCTCCAAAGCCTCCGGTTTACAATGCTCCCGATAACTCAGGCAACGCAATTTCCGTATTGCACATAAGCGACGCCTCGCTACTGCCTGAGTACTCGATGCTTTCGGAGTCCAACTGTTCTCAACCCGTGTGCTGCTTGAACCTGAGCTTCAACGCCGTTTTGCCGCCCGACTCCTATGATTACGACATTGTGCACGAAGTGTCCCAGGGCCTATCTTTCTACTCCAGCTACTACGCCAAGGACAAGTTCGAGAAAGGCGCCTACGTCGACCTCTACCGGACGCAGTCTCCGTGGCTGCCGGCGCATTCGTTTGGTGCCTACGCCTGTGGCAGCCCCATGCTACTTGTAAACAACACATTTCTGACGATTCGGGAGTTCCACCTCAACCACGCCAGCTTTGACTTTGCCATCTACACCGGCGGCAACGTGGCACCCCATGTGCCGCGGACCCCCAGTGTATGGTTGCAGACCAACTTGGACGTGTACAGGTCTATGAAGTACTACTTTGACTTCCCCGTGTACGCGTCTGTGGGAACCAACGACATCTACCCGCCCAACGTGCTCCCTCAGCGGCAGGCTTCTTCTTCGTCATTGGTGCAGTCACAGTACGATGCCATTGCAGACGCGTGGTCCGAGCACCACTGGCTAGGCGCCGACGCCGTCAAGAACTTCCGCTACCACCACTTGGCCCACTCGCAGGTGACGTGCCACAACCTCAAGGTGATTTCATTGAATTCCAATGCCTGGAGCGTGGACAACGTGTATAACTTTTGGAACATGTCCAACTACGACAACCACGGCATCTGGCAGTACCTAGTGGACGAGCTATCCGACAGTGAGGCTAATGACCAGCGGGTCTGGATTGTTGCCCACATGCCACCCAACTACCGGTCGCTACCACTCCAGTCGGAGGTGTTCAGCCGCATCGTGGACCGATTTTCTCCCAAGGTGATTGCAGCATTGTTCTTTGGCCGCTTGTCCAAGGACCAGTTCACCGTGCAGTTCGGCGCCGACGCCAACGCCAACAAGACCTTCCGCAACGCCGTGAACTTTGCGCTCGTGGCTCCTTCCATCAGCCCTCTTGGAGGCGTGAATCCGGCGTGGCGCCACTATTCAGTGGACGACGGTAGCTTCAGCATCATCAACTCGTTCACCTACTACACCAAGCTCAACCAGTCGTTCGCCAACGAGGGCCGCGAGCCCGTGTGGAACTATGAGTACAGCGCCCGGGAAGCCTACGATCCCCACAAGCAGTGGCCCGTGGAGCGCAACCTTGACGTGGAGTTCTGGACAAGAGCGGCCGACGCCATCAAGAGCGACACCTCCGTGCGGTCGCTATACAACCGGTTGGCGGTTCGGCACAGTCCCATGCACCAGGACCCGGACGACAGCTGTGGGGAATATTCCGACGAGTACTGCTATGCCACCAGTTTCTCCATGGACGCTCGGGGTCAGTGTATGGACACGGACGACCAGGCCGGTGCTTACGTAACTCCGACGTTGGCGACGTTCGCCGTTTCCCTGAACAGCACCACGCTATTACCTGTTCAGGAAACCAACCAAACAATGTCGCTTTCGACTCCCAAAGCGGATAGCACCAACAGGGCATCGCCACAATCGTTCAGGGGCCGGATCATGCCCAAACGGCGACCTGATTGGGGGCCACCGGCGCCAGCCAAAGTGGACCGTGCTTAAATAGGTAATTTCCCAAACGGGAGCTTAGTAACGGTCATGACGTCAATCGAATATCATTTAAAATCCACCCTAAAACAGTGGCATAGTCTCAGAAATGCCTATTTGGGCAGGCCCTGTGTTCTTTACCGCATTAGGCAATTTGGAATTTTCCCCAATGCGGAAATTACGCCCCCGGGTTTCCATGCAGGACGCCAGTTTCAGCTGATGATCGGAAGGTGCGGAGTTGGCTTCGACGCCGCGTACCCCACACTCCAGCTAGGCATACGCGTGAAAGTTGCGAAAACCCCAATTCGAAGCCACGCCATTGGCTTGATGGAAGCCACGCCAATCAGGCGGGTTCCCCACACGTTCGAGAACGCTCGAGCAACGTGCATGGCCGAAGCAGGAAGCAGGGACGGCGATATCTTGGCCTGGGTATTCACCGTCTCTACGGGGATAAAATCTACAGTCGCTGACGTTATCTGAAAAATTATATTGAAAGTGAGACCGAAACGTAGTATTGTACAAGAACATAAATAAACCATAGAATTAAATTCACCGTCGAAAGTACTGGCAGCAGGGGAGGGTATCCTGGGACAGGCGGTTTTCCAGCAAAAAACCACCCGTCGTTTTAAGTTGATGCAAAGCAGCAACTGGGAGTGAGGGGAGTCGTTAATCATAATATTTTTTGCGTCTGTTTTTCAGTCACTCAAATGGAAATGAATGCATTCAAGTCGAAATCGTTGCGCAAATCGATTCCGTCCAACAAGGAAAGGTCTTCGGATTCCGAAGCGCAGTCAGACACGGGGGTGAACGTCTCGGTCTGGGGAAGCGCCTGGTAGTTGAAGAAATACTTCTGGGACTCGAGGTTCATGAACTCCTCCAATTCTCCCATCTTGATGGGGGAAACTGGGCTCTTGGGGCTGGCGGGCTGCTTGATGCAACTCTCGGAGACCGAGCGTCTATGGCTCTTGGATTTGGGACCGCTGTAGGTCTTGAACTGGAAGGCGCCCTTGGCCTTCTTGGTTGGAATGCAGGAAGAAGATTTGGCTCTCTTGGCCTTTGGTTCTTGGCTGGCGTGGTCAATCACCGACTGGTTGTATGCAAATTGCTGTTGAAGAAGCTGCCAATTCATCATGTTGAGCTGGTTGACCTGTTCAGCAGTCATCTGGACACTTGGCTGCAAAGCCGATTGAGAGTGGGGGTAGTCGATGTTCATGATGCCCAATCCCAAGTTGATGGATTGGTCGAAATAGGAAGTTTGCGCGACATCTTCCTGCACGAAGCTATCGAGGCTGACGTCCTCTGCAAAATAATTTTCCGCACCTAACGCGCTGAACACAGAGTCGCAATCAGATGGAGACGTTTCGTTAGCGCCCTCGTCGGAGGGAGAAGAGATGGAAGATGTAGAGACTGAGGCAGGAACGGCGCCGTTGGCCAACTCCTCGTCGGTCTTGACTGGAGACAAGTCCACAAACACGAAGTCGGTGGGCATGCCGGGTCTGGTCTTTGGTCTCTTGTATGGAGGCTTCTTGATGGTGTAGTTCTTGCCAGCAGCAGTGATCTTCAACGAGTTGTTGAGACATTCCACCGACGAGTTGGAAACACTGCGTCTGTGTTGGCTTCCAGCCGAGGCGGTTCTCTTGACTCTCCACAATTTCTTTCCGTTAGCGGGAGGAAGTACTTGGGTAGTTCTAGCGTTAGTAGGTGGTCCGGGGGAGCGAAGCGAGTTGCAATTGACATACTGTTTATCCATTGTGTAGGGTATCAGGGGTATAAAGGGGTGGGGGGTATAAGAAGTTGGGTATAAGAAGTGGGTATGGGTATAAGCTAGTTCAGTCACTAGAGACAAACAAAGAAAATTAACAGAATGGGATAAAGAATAAAAAAATTTCCAAGAATGGGGAGAGGATTTGGGAGATATATATTGTATTTCTCGAAGGAGTTATTCCTGACTGAGGCGGTCAGGGTTGGGTACCTTTCGTCAGGATCATCGGCTTCCACAACCATTGCCTTGAGTTAAATTGGCTGCAGCCAAAAACAGACCTTGGATAAAAAATAAAAGAAAGTAATCACAAAGATTTCAGAGCCTTAGCTGCAAAGGGGATGCAAGTACAATGGGGAAAAGGCCGAATGGGAAGTCAAAGTAAATGCATGAGGCCGATGGCCCTTAATACGAGCATATACCCCAGGTTTTGCGCCGGGCGCCAGGCGGTTTCCGCGGCGCAAAGTCACCGGGGAAAAACCGTTCCGCCGTAACCAGGCCCGCCAAGTCTACCTACGCTATCAATTGGCAGCCCCAATGGCTGCTTTGTAGTGGAAACCGCCAGGTGTTGGGGTCAAGGTCTGTTTCAATTACGCCGGGCTTCAGAACCAGGTATTTATCACCTGCTTGAATAGGCATATTAGATGCATGCGCCTCTGTGCAGGCAACCTAAATAGGCCTCCTCATCTATTTCCTAAATAGGAATGTGCCAAAGCACATGCGTTTGTATCGATCTAATTAGGCAAGTGGAGAGAAGTTAGCCATCGTTTTCATAATACTCCCAATTACATCTAAAACGTGAAAGTTGTCAACAAACATCGATTCTTCATACGTATGTGATGACCATACTTAATTAGGATACCTAATTGCGGTGGAAATTTAGTCCCTTTGCCCACGAGATTCATTCGACAAGGAGGCTAATATCAGGCTTTCAATGCGTGCCTCGTATTACTGACGTGAGTGGCCTAATTAGGAAAGGTGGGGAAAATGTTGGGAGGGGAGTGAAGGAACTGCTATTTTGTGCCATTTTCACATATCCATACATCTGAATCCTAACCGGTGCAAATAACTCCTTCTGCCGATCAATGTAACTTCATGAAGGGGGAGGGGTGAAATAAAGGCAATTAACTTCAAGGAGGGGATGATACTTTAACATGGGTGAACGGGTCCGTCACTTACTTTTACCGAGGACTCCGGTTCCCCTCCTCTAAGTCATCGAGATGAGGTGTAGCATGATTTAATCATGTTGATACCAATTCGTCTTGATTTCTTTCCAACAAAGTTTGGAGGACCCCATGTCTTTCGTCAGTCGTCTCTCCCACCAGATGAACTATAGTTTCCTACAAACCCGGCGTTTCAGATTATTCCTAATTAGTCCAACTCCTGGGCCTAATTAGGAAACCCTCATGCAAAGTTGCTTCGCTCGTTAGTATTGTCACCGCCGTCGCAAAATATCGTTGAAAATTTTGTTGCTACCAAGGGACGAACGGCAAACATAACCATACTATAGGCTCAGAAGGCTTAACAGCAACTCAGGGGCCAACATCACCGTCCGCCTTACAAAGTAGGCTTTGCAGATTTTTGTGATAACTTCGTTACCCCCATAATCGAGGTTGCTGTTTTATTACACTGGCTCTCGGCTTCTTGCGTTTTACGCCGTTGGTTACATTACTCGACATCATGCCCAATGATAAATTTGTTGACCCAACTACTGATGAGCCAGTGAAAAAAAAGGTTTTGGGTGATGACGCATGCGACTTGATTAAGCCGACTTTTTCAGGTAATTGGTTAATTCATGACGAAACCCAATTAATGATGTTGGTTGCTGTAGAAGATGAAATGATTAACAGTAAGGACTGAAAAAAATGTTGGGTTAATATGTAAGTAATTTAGATCTCCTTCGGCAGGGCAAGTACAATAGAGCTTTCGTCTTTTCAATTGTTGAATGATATTCTGTGAGCATACAATAGAAATTCATACCTCATGGGTATTTTTTAGCCGCGCACCTAATAACCTTGCCTAATTAGGCCGAATCTCTAAGTGTAATGTGACTAATTAGGCAAGTGGTAATATTTCCTCACCTAACCAGTGCATAGGCGTAGGGATACGTACAAGCATCTCAGAAGATTATCCGAGCCGGTTAATTGTCGAATGGGATTGAATGTTGGATGTGATATGGTGCCGCATGGCGTTAAAGAACGGAGTGATGAGCTCCACATGGTCCACGCGAAGATGTTGGCAGACTCCTGAAGATGTTCGCAGGCACATGGCGGGGAGTGGAGGCACCTGAGCATATGAGAAAGAGGTAGAGGGCGCGGAGCGGCAGCACCTGAGCATATGACTAGCTGAGACAAGCAGACGGTAGCCCAATAGATGTAGACACCACGGGGTCCAAAAGTCGGTGTTGGTGATTGCTGGGAGGCAGTTTGACATGCGGCCGATGGCCCAAGTAGCAGATGAGGGCATTACTCACCTGTTACCCACCTGTCACTCACCAGTTACTCATCGCCTATAACTCATCACCGCTCACCTCTCGACCGCCTCTCAGCAACCACCGCTCGGCCTCCACCGCTCAGCTGATTCTTTTCACCTATCTCATCACCGCTCACCGCTCGGCCACCACCGTTCAGCTGTCTCTTTTCACCTATCTCATCACCGCTCGGCATCCGCCTATCGCAATGCCAGTACGCGTGGCCGTGCCTTCTCGTAGCACCGGCCATGGAGTCATTCGGTCGCAACCCCCGCCTGCTCTGGCGCAACCCCCTCCATGCTCGATGTCCCGTGATCGATGTCCCGTGATCGTAGATTTGTTCTCTTTATCCGATTCCAGCAAACGCGTTCCCTTTAATCCATGCCCGCAGACTCGTTCTTTCCGTTCCAAGCTCGCGGCGTTCGCCTAGCGCCTGATGTTGAGACAACCTTAAACGCCTTTGGCTGCCACCCCTACTTACTTCGCTCCTCCACCAACTTCCTCAATCGTTCTTTGGCCTCTGGCGTGTAGTCCAACGTGACGGTATCTGCCGTTCTCATTTGAAGTCCCACTCCTTCTCTCTGCCTTCTTTCCACCTCTTCCGGCGAATGAGGCTCAAATCTCACATACTCAAAGTCTTTTCCAGCATCAAGCATCACGTAGATTCCTGCAATGGTAGCAACCGTACTCACAATCACCTTGTGAAGAAAGGGCGGCGACGGCCTTGGACCTGGAGGCATTATGGTAATGTGTTTCAAAAAAAAAAGACAAGTCCAGAGGCACGGGTGTAGTCGCACTCATCCAAAAAGTTGCCACACCTAAAATCTCAACCCCCCCCACTACAATAATGGCAGCATTACCTAAAAGAATCATCAAGGAAACCGAAAGATTGGTTTCTGATCCAGTTCCTGGGATCACTGCAACGCCCAGCGAGGAGAACTTGCGATATTTCCATGTCAGTATCGATGGACCGGAGCTGTCACCATACGCCCAGGGGAAATTTGAGCTTGAGTTGTTCTTACCAGATGATTATCCTATGTGTGCTCCAAAGGTTAGATTTTTGACTAAAATCTACCATCCGAACATCGATAAACTCGGAAGAATATGCCTTGATGTATTGAAAGATAACTGGAGTCCTGCTTTACAGATCCGAACCATTCTTTTATCCATCCAAGCATTATTGGGAGCTCCCAATCCTGATGACCCGTTGGCCAACGATGTTGCAGACGACTGGAAGAAGGACGAACAACAGGCCATCCGGGTGGCCAAGGAGTGGACGGAGAAGTACGCTTCGCCGGTGACCGAAGAGGAGTTGTTAGCCCAGGCATAATACAAGCTCATAATGAGTAGGCGACAGCGGTGGCTTGGCGGTGTTAGTCTACGGACAGACACGTCAGATCTCGATCCATGATCGAGTGGGTGGTGCTGCGGTGATGGCACCAGGGTCCATGCCTACGGTAATTAATAATCATGCCTACGGTAATTAGTAAAAATGCCTACGGTATTTACATATCGTGCCCACGGCCCATGCCTGCGGCCCATGACTGCGGTTCATAATTCTACAGCGATGGCCTCCCGGCCTACGCAGCCATCCTAGGCCGAGGTCGCCGCTGACGACGCTGGGTAGTCCAGTCTGGTGGTCCAGCTGCTCTTGGCCGACCGCGCCTCTCAGGCCGCTGCTCATTATCCCTTTTCTCGGCCGACTTTCTTGGCTCGCGTCCTTGGCTGGTCGGCCCATCGCCCTCCTTCCGCACCGCCCGCCCTCGCTCCGTTTCTCGTCGCATGGCACTTCCCCGAGCCCCTGTTTCCATCTCCTTCCTCGTCACTACTGGGTGTCCGCCTAATATCTTCATCCCCTCATCGCCTTGTCACCATCATCACCGTCTCACCAAGATAAGGTGTCTGCTGCTGTCTTGCAATCTCTGTTTCTTGTCTTTAATGTCCATTTCTTGTTGTCCCGTCTAGCTTCCCGTGCCTTTGTTCATGTTTCCAAATCGGGAACTCACTACACGATTCGCGTTACACATAAAAATATATGCCCTCACCATAACCGTTAGTGTCGTCGAGCACTTTCGTCTGTACGATTTGCCACCTTCATTTCTCGCCTCTTTTACTACCCCATACGCCTTGTGTACCACTAAGCCGAAGAAACATTCGCCGGAAGAATTTTTTCACACCTTATTGCCTAAAACTAAATCAGCGTTTGTGCACTTTCTTTCTTTTTTTTCTTTTGTGAGGATTTTCATCTCCTTCAGGCCCGATCCGAAAAATCCCTTATCCGAGTGCCTCAGAAAAAAAAAAATACGTGTAGAGCATCACCATCTTTTCCACACGCCACCTCGTCATCAAAAACTAGTCCTATATTCAGGCTGGGGGATCTTACTCCATCACTAAGTCAATCGTCCATACTCACATTTTTAAATCGCCTCATACAGTTCCACCATGTCTGAACCCGACCGTTCGTTTGATACTTCGATGCACTCAGCCAGCTCGCATACTCCCTTAAATGGGAATGATCATAGACTGCCTCCTCTCGGCACTAGGCTGCCTCCTCCGCCTCCTCCCGGCCCAATCCACACTCCCATAGGTCACAGAAGCTCTTCCAGAACTGACAGCTTTGATTATTCCGGTACCTCCGACAACGAAAGTTTTCTGAGCGTTCTACCCACGCCAAACTTAAACACGTCTCCCGGCGTCAGTAGAAGGCCATCTCTACGATTCAACATCCCTGAAAGCCCCGCGTCTCTGACCATGCATTCTCCCATCAATCTTAATATGCATCACGTCAACAGAAACAAAGCTGCCAGCCCATTTGTCGATCCGAACACCATCTTGGAGAACGAGGTGTTCAAAAAGCCATCCTCTCCATTTGCTAACAGCGACAGCGAAGAATTTTATAATCAAGACGACGACTCCGACGAATATGACGGCACTTTTCAGAGACACAGATGGGGAACCACCAGAAACAAAGACGGTCGTCCGCAAAAGGAGAATTTGAGTAGGTCCAAGACCCTCGCGCGGATCCTTCGGCCGTCCGCGGGCGGAGGGACGCGATCTCGACAAAACTCGGTGCGGTCTCGCCAGAACTCGGTGCGGTCTCGCCAGAACACCATTCGCCATCCCAACACCGATATCTCCATTCCGGACGATGAAACCACCGATGAGGTGTCTGTTGTGGAAACAGAAGCAAAAGATCCCACCGATAAGCGCCACGAAAAGCGACTGGTGGTTTTTAACCGTCTTTTGCCTGAGGAATACCTCGATGCAGAAACTGGTAAGCCCTTGCCGCAATACTCTCGAAACAAAATCAGAACCACGAAGTATACGCCATTGTCGTTTGTTCCCAAAAACATTCTGAACCAGTTCATCCATAACATTGCCAACATCTATTTTCTCACCTTGATTATTCTCGGTGCGTTTGATATTTTTGGGGTCCCATCTCCTGTGTTGTCCGCGGTTCCCTTGATTGTCATTGTCATTATTACTGCCATCAAGGATGCCATTGAAGATTCCAGAAGAACCGTCACCGATCTTGAGGTTAACAACCAATCCACCCATATTCTAACTCAGGTGCGTGGTGACGACGATTACACTTACGAAAATAGAAACTCCAACACCGAGAAGGTGAGTCTTTGGCGTCGCTTCAAGAAGCTGAATTCTCGTTTATTATTCAAAGTTATCCGCAAAAGCAAGGCCAATCTCACCAAGGAGGGCCGTGCTCGTAAGGCCAGACAAAATGTGGACTCCATGAATGTCGCTACCAATAGAAAGAGTATCGACAGCACCTTCTTTGGCCGCCCATCTTCCGAGAACCCGTTCGAAGGTGACGGCCGTCCTTCCACCAACCGGGAAAAGACCCTTGCATTTCAAAAAAAGTACTGGAAGGATGTTCGTGTGGGTGATTTGTTGAGAATATATAACAACGAGGAAATACCTGCCGATGTCATCATTCTTGCCACAAGTGACGAAGATAATTGTTGTTACGTCGAAACCAAGAACCTTGACGGAGAGACCAATCTCAAGGTTAAACAAGCATTGAAGTATGCGAATAACGAGGCTCCCATCCACCGTGCCGATGATTTAATCGGTCACTCATTCCAAATTGACAGTGAGGGGCCTCATCCCAACTTGTATTCTTACCAAGGTAATTTGAGATATGAATCCAATGGTTCGGAAAAGCAGGAGTCCATCACTATCAACAATATTCTTCTTCGTGGCTGTACCATGAGAAACACCAAGTGGGTGGTTGGAATTGTGGTATTCACTGGTGACGACACCAAGATCATGCTCAATGCCGGAATCACTCCCACCAAGCTGTCCAGAATCTCTAAAGAATTAAATTACTACGTTCTTTTGAACTTTATACTATTGTTCGTTATTTGTTTCGTGTCAGGGTTGGTGAACGGCTTCTACTATACAAAAGACGAAACATCGCGAGATTACTTCGAATTCGGAACCATTGCTGGCTCTCCTGCTAAGAATGGGTTGGTGAGTTTCTTTGTGAACTTGATCTTGTACCAATCGCTTGTTCCAATCTCTCTTTACATCACGATTGAAATTATCAAGACCGCTCAAGCCTTCTTCATCTATTCGGACCGGGCGATGTACTACGAACGGCTTGATTATCCGTGTACACCCAAATCGTGGTCTATTTCTGATGATCTTGGCCAGATTGAGTATATCTTTTCCGATAAGACAGGTACTCTTACTCAGAACCTTATGGAGTTTAAAAAGTGCACCATCAATGGAATTTCCTACGGAAGGGCATATACTGAGGCGCTCGCAGGAATGAGAAAACGTATGGGCATTGATGTGGACACCGAAGGTGCCATTGAACGTGAAGAAATTGTCAAGGATAAGGATGCGATGATCGAGCAGCTCCGGCAAATAAACCCAAAAAGTCAAGAATACGACGATGAAATCACTTTTGTGTCCTTACCATTTGTGCAAGCACTCCAGGCTGCTGAAAGCGACCCGCAACGCCAGTGCAACGAGCATTTTATGCTTGCGCTTGCGTTGTGCCATTCGGTGCTTGTTGAAGATGACCCTAAACGTCCTGGCAAATCGCTCCTAAAGGCGCAGTCGCCAGACGAGGCTGCTCTTGTGGGGACTGCCAGAAGTGTGGGATTTGTGTTCAAAGCATCCACGAAGAAGGGTCTCTTACTTGAGGTGAATGGTGTGGAGAAGGAATATCAGGTCCTAAACACACTCGAATTCAACTCTACGCGTAAGAGAATGTCAGCCATAATCAAAATTCCCAGTGACGATCCCAAACAACAACCTAAAGCACTCCTTATCTGTAAGGGTGCTGATTCGATCATCTACGGAAGACTTTCTAAGAAACTTAACAACCGCCAATTGTTGGAAACCACCTCCAAGCACTTGGAGGAGTACGCAACCGAAGGTCTCCGTACGCTTTGTATTGCCCAAAGAGAATTGACTTGGGATCAATACACCGAGTGGAATGCTCGCCACAAGGAGGCCGCATCGTCCCTTGATGATCGTGAGGCCAAGATGGAAGCCGTGGCAGATTCTATTGAACGAGAGTTAATCTTGTTGGGAGGAACTGCCATTGAAGATAGGTTACAAGATGGAGTTCCCGACTCCATTGCTCTTCTTGGAGATGCTGGTATCAAGTTGTGGGTGCTTACAGGTGATAAGGTTGAGACTGCCATTAACATTGGTTTCTCGTGTAACCTTCTTGGAAATAACATGAAGCTTCTATTGTTGAAGTCAAACTACACGAACGAAGAGCTTGAGCCAAACGGACTCTCGAAAGAAATTGCCCAGCTCGATGAATCCAAGGTGGTTGATGCGGTCATTACATCATACCTTAACCAACATTTTGGCATGAGTGGATCGTTTGAAGAGCTTGAAAAAGCACGGGGCGACCACTCTCCACCGAACGAAGGTTTCGGAGTGGTTATCGATGGAGATGCACTTAAGACGGCTCTCATTGACAAGGACACCGAAAGAAAATTTCTTCTCCTTTGTAAGCAATGTCGGGCGGTGCTTTGTTGTCGTGTTTCGCCTGCGCAGAAGGCAGCAGTGGTCAAACTCGTGAAGAACACTTTGGACGTGATGACGTTGGCCATCGGAGATGGATCCAATGATGTGGCCATGATCCAAGCAGCGGACGTGGGTGTGGGTATTGCAGGAGAAGAAGGTCGACAGGCAGTGATGTCGTCCGATTACGCCATTGGACAATTTAGATACTTGGCTAAATTGCTTCTCGCTCATGGTAGATGGTCGTATAAAAGGTTCAGTGAGATGATTCCCAGTTTCTTCTTCAAGAATGTGATCTTCTCCATTGCATTGTTCTGGTACGGAATCTTTTGTGACTTTGACGGTACCTATCTCTTTGAATTCACCTACCTCATGTTCTATAACTTGGCTTTCACGTCTTTGCCGGTGATTTTCCTCGGAGTGTTTGACCAGGATGTCAGTGCCAAGGCGTGTCTCTTGGTTCCACAGTTATACCGGACGGGTATTCTTCGAAGCGAGTGGACAGATGCCAAGTTCTGGTGGTATTTGACCGACGCCGTCTACCAGTCAGTGATTTCTTTCTTTTTCCCTTACCTACTCTACTGCAAAGGGTTCAGTTCAGCCAACGGACTTCCTGTCGATCATCGGTTCTGGATGGGGATCATCGTTACATGCATATCATGTATTTCGTGTAACCTGTACATCCTCATGCATCAATACCGGTGGGACTATCTTTCTGTGATCTTTGTGCTGTTGTCGATTCTCATTATCTACGGATGGACGGGAATATGGACATCTCCGCTTTACTCGGGAGAATTCTACAAGGCTGCTTACCAGATGTTTGGTAACGTTCCCTTTTGGGCATGCACATTCGTGGGAGTGTTAGTGTGCTTGATTCCCCGGTTCTTCTTTGACTGCGTGCAAAAGATTTACTTACCCCAAGACATCGACATCATCAGAGAGTGCCAGCAGCGGGGAGACTTTGATGCTTACCCCGAAGACTACGACCCCACGGATCCCGACCGTCCCAAGATCAGTAAATACAGCACTAGCTACGGCGACGGATTCTCTCCTAAGAAGGGCGCAAGCTCGGGTTCCGGCAGCAGCAGTGCCACTGATTTGGAACAGCAGGCTACGTTCGCGGAGAAGAGCATGGAGTCCAAGGTTCCTTCCTCGTCTTCTATGCAGCCGACACTAGCACCGCCATCTGCCCAAACTCAGAAACGGCGGTCGGTGCTTGACATATTCAAGCGAAAGTCACAGGGCGTCTCCTACCACGATAATAATTCCTTGATTGATACCTACCACCACTCCAACATCACCACCGACGATCTCCCGGTATCTCTTCAGACCGAAGAGATTGCCATGGAGGACTTCACCAGAAACCGCCAACAAGCCACGCGTATCTCTACCGAGGTGAGACGTATTTCTGCAAACTACCTGAGTAATGTACACTAAAAATGCATATGACGTTAACTACCGTAGCCTGTCGTAGCCTGCCATAGTGTGGTCCGCTCCCGTGGTCCACTACCACCTATGCTGTCCGTGTCGTCCGGCCATCTCCCACACCTCCGCACCACGCTCGCCGGTGCCGCCCATTATCTGCCGTGGACCCGTACCTTCGTCGTTGGCCTTCCTCCATCTCCGAGCATCGCGTCACCTGCGTCAACACCGTTTGCGCCCATCGGCGTGATTCTGGCCTCGCTGGTACCAATGTGGCCCTACAGACGCAACTCAACTCCTCGCCGCATCTGCTCGTAGTCGTCCATGACCCGTTCGTTCTCCACGATCAGATCAATCGCAGCCATGGGTCTGCACCTCCGGTTTTAGCCTGAAATAGCCAGCGGTGAAAAATGCGATATGCATTTCGCGGCCTTTCCGGTCAACGCCATATCCGAGGTCTTGACCGTAACCACAGCAACGAGGAATGCCTTTTCCTCCACGACTCAGGACTTCCGTGCCTCTCTGAGCCCAAGCCCCACCCCGGCCGCCGTCCAATTCCAGCACCCCCAGTTTCCAACCTCCAACCAAACCAATTGTCTCCCTTCTAGCACCTTCTTTTGTCCCCCAGGACTGTTCTTTCTTTTTTCCCTCCAGTCACCACAAAAGTCCCGGGCATTTCTTCCGGTGGCAGGCGCGCATCAATTGACCAATCACAGGCTGCATTTTGGAACCAACCAACCGAAAAAGCCCGTTAGTGTCGTGCGCGGCGCGCCAATGAGTACCCGGATCCAGGTGTCCAATTCATTTTTTCATTGATATATAATTAAACAGTACCCCCTGGGCGACTCAAAGGAATTTTTTTTTCTAAAAATTTTTTTTTTCATTAGTATCTATTCGAATTAAACATGGGTTTAGCTGATAACCAATTTTTCGTCGACTTCATGATGGGCGGTGTTTCCGCCGCCGTCTCCAAGACCGCCGCTGCTCCAATTGAGAGAGTCAAGTTGTTGATTCAAAACCAGGATGAAATGATGAAGCAAGGTCGTTTGGCTAGAAAGTACGACGGTATTGCTGAATGTTTCAAGAGAACTGCTGCTGAAGAAGGTATCACTTCTTTCTGGAGAGGTAACACCGCTAACGTTATCAGATACTTCCCAACTCAAGCTTTGAACTTTGCTTTCAAGGATAAGTTCAAGAAGTTGTTCGGTTTCAAGAAGGAGGAGGGTTACTGGAGTTGGTTCGCTGGTAACTTGGCTTCCGGTGGTTTGGCTGGTGCCACTTCTTTGGCTTTCGTCTACTCTTTGGATTACGCTAGAACCAGATTGGCTAACGATGCCAAGTCTGCTAAGGGTGACGGTGCTAGACAATTTAACGGTTTGTTAGATGTTTACAAGAAGACTTTGGCTTCTGATGGTATTGCTGGTTTGTACAGAGGTTTCGGTCCATCTGTTATTGGAATTGTTGTCTACAGAGGTTTGTACTTCGGTGGTTACGATTCCTTGAAGCCTGTTGTTCTTGTTGGTCCTTTGGAAGGTTCTTTCTTGGCTTCCTTCTTGTTGGGTTGGACTGTCACCACTGGTGCTTCCACTGCTTCTTACCCATTGGACACCATCAGAAGAAGAATGATGATGACCTCTGGTCAAGCTGTTAAGTACAAGGGTGCTTTCGACTGTTTCAAGCAAGTTGTTGCTGCTGAAGGTGTCTCTTCTCTTTTCAAGGGTTGCGGTGCTAACATCTTGAGAGGTGTCGCCGGTGCCGGTGTTATCTCTTTGTACGACCAGTTGCAAGTTATCATGTTCGGTAAGAAGTTCAAGTGATCTAGTTACAAGTTTATAAATTGTATATACTTGAAATCTTATTTTAAAAAAAAATCATTTCGGCTAGCTTCGTCCGACGAGGAAATGTCGCTCGCATTAATTTCCATTTTCCTTGCTGGGTGTGCTTACGTAATATCGGCGATAACATTTATTGGTGTTCTATTGTAGAGCCCCGCTTCACCTCTGCAAATACCCTGCCAGCCTGTACCACCTTGATTGAACAGATTGGCAGGACCATACCAAAAAAAAAGGAATAAAAAAAAAGAGGGTGACCCTCTTTTCTCGGGTATGGCTTTGCATCATGATGCTCACGGCACTCTATCCCCCAATGTTGAACACAAAACAACTAAACAAAGAGTAAAAGCACTAGAATGACAGGTCTGTTAGTTTGACTTCTCAAAGTGTAAGTACAACAAGTTGTACTCGTTATTCAAGTCATAGATGACCTTCTCCTGTTTCTTGTAGCCCATTTGCGCCAAGAACGGTTCGCATGCTGCAAGCTCGGAAAAAGATCCCTGTTGCAACGACGACAACGAAGAGGTCGATGATCTCAAGTCTTCTTCGCCGTGTCCATTGATGAACGTAGCAATGAACTTGCCTGGTTCAAAAATACCAAGCACCTTGACGAGAACATCAAGAATGGTTACGCTGCCGTTGAAATGGTAGTTGGTTTCAAACGAAGCATAAGACCACCCGTCCTCAGGAGTGATATGGAGGGTATAGTAGTACCCCGAGTTGCTGATGGAATTCGAAGAGAATCCACAAGGAGTGAACGAAAATGCGTCATGATTGAAATCCTGCTTGGCAAATCCCTTCTCCTTTTCACTCAGTTCCTCGTCGCTCATGTAGGGAGACGGTAACTGGTGGGGCTCGTAAGAAAAGATGGAGTCCAACTTCGTGGATTGCATGGTTTCCCGTCCAAGCTCGTGGCCCAAATCAGCGTCAATGTCATCTTCAACGTACGACTCCTTGCCGGGTTTCCGGCTCGAAACAAAGGCTTGGGCCTTTTTGGGGTTGAGATTGGTCATCAAGATTTCGAAAGTCTGATCTTCGTCTCTTTTGAATGAGTGGTCACTCTCACCCCCCACATAAAGATACCAGTGATCGGCACTGGTGAAATCTCCAACGACATACGACTTTCCGTTGATGAAAAACTCGTTGAGATGACCAACCTCGTGCTTCCAGTCCCGGTGAACGTGTTTTTGCTTGTCGGGAAACATGAAAGCCCGGCGCGAGTAAAATACCTTGTAAACCGATTTTCCGGAAAGAGGAGCAGCGTCTAATGTCAACCTACGGTTGACGGTTTCGAATACTTCATCGAGGCAAGCTAAAGTGGTGGTGACACCACACGTCTTCAAGATCAATTTGTGGCTAAACACAAAGAGCGAAGACTCTGATAACAAATACGCATCCATGTACTCGGAGGATTTCATCGAAAGGATCTTGCAGTTGACTAAGTCAAGAATCTTGACCCATTCTTGTAAGGGAATGGCCCTCAACCCCTTCTGGTGGTAACCAGAGGGGATATGGTGAGTTGGCCAAAACCAGATTTCGAGTAATTTCTCGGGGCCCTCGAATGCGTAAGTGCTATCAAGGTTAGCAGATAAGTCAACGTTGACGTAATCTTCAAAAGCAGCGGGAGCGACCATGTTGAGTCTCTTGAGGGGTTCCTTTTTTGGGGTTCTGAAAGTTGAAGCCCGGTGTATTCAGGGATGGAAATAGGTGGATTGAAACTTACTCTTGGGTAGGGTTTCGGATGGTAATTGAAACGAAGAGAGAAGTAGCAAGAAACGTTTCAATTGTAATTGGTGTTAGTACCGCAAAACGTACTAGTGGAAAGTGTTTTTTGAATGAATATGTGTAACGGAGGACAGATATTCACTGG
Organism: Danielozyma ontarioensis; assembly: GCA_003706395.2. NCBI lineage: Eukaryota > Fungi > Ascomycota > Pichiomycetes > Serinales > Debaryomycetaceae > Danielozyma > Danielozyma ontarioensis. The sequence goes on from PPLF02000010.1 coordinate 47,552, forward strand.
GAGGAAGGGGGAGGGTCAACAGCCAAGTGAATATTGTGGAGATGAAAAAATGACGGTTTAAGAAAACTGGACGGGTGAGATCTTGGAATCAAATGAACGATTTATTGGAATAGGCTCGTGTTATCCGGGTTCGATGGTTTTATTGAGAGGCAAAGATCGTAGCGGTTTCTTAGGCATATACCACAGGTATTATAGTAGAGGAATCGATAAAGGGTGACAACTAACCGTACTATGGAAGGATAGAGTCACGAGAGATGTGTTCTGAGGCTTTTTTGCAAAACACAGTCGAAATCACCACTTAAAGGATTTGAAGTAAAAGCGTGATAAAAAGTGTAGTACTTTTTTTGTATACTAGTGCAATAAAAATTTTCAAGAGTCACATTTTTTTTCTGAGACACTTTTTTTGCGGTTGCTCGTGTACCACCAATTAGCCATTCTTGGCGAACTAATTAAATCCGCCCCGACCCTTAACCTGGCCACCTGAAAGCGGCCCCGACAGCGGTGCCTCAATCGGCGGCGGCGGAGACGCCGAGGGACGTTGAGGGACGCTGGGGCCTGGCGGGGGCCTGAAGGTCGGGGCATAGTGCGCGGGCTCGCAACCGATGGGGTTGCGTACACCGTGGCTAGTGCGCCTGGGTAGCGCCGCGGAAGGCTCGGAGGACGGGGTGCAAACTGGCGATAAGGCCAGGGTGATGTAGATCGCGTACTCCCAGCTAGGCATTACGATATGGATCCCGTGGCCCCAACCAGGCATCGTGGTACAACTCAGTGTCGGAGGGCGAACTGCAGATGCGGGTAGCGTCAGGCTGACATTCGCTCCTCGCAACACACTACACATGGCAGTCAATTTCTCATATTCTAAACACTAGATACAATTTCGCTGGCGTTTTTCAAAACTTCAACCATCTTAAGACATTCCTTTCTCTTTTGAACCGTGAGTTCATTCTCCTTGACCAAATCACTCAATTCAGGAGAGTTGTATAACTTTTCCAACAAAACCTTCTGGATTTCCTCTTTAGATCTAACAATTAATTTGAGCATAATGGCCTTTGGAACGACATCCGCCACCGTTCTTTTGACGATGTTGTAGTAAGAAGTGATTAGCAACTTGATCACCTCAGTCTCCATGGTTTCTCTCTCTGTCATGGTTCCGGTAGCTCTCAAAACTGGAGGCGGAGCTTCCATGGCCTGCAACCTCTTCTTGTTCTTAGAAGAAAAAAATCCTCCGAAGAACCCATTAGTACCGTCCTCCTTGTTCACAGGTGCTTGGGGAGTGGTCTGTTGACTAGGAGGAAGTGGTCTACCGGTCTTAGGGTCAACGGCAACCTGAGGCTTGGGATGGAATTTTTCCTCAACAATAGCCATGGCCTGCGAACCCTTGAGCAAGTCAGGGTGTGCTGTGTTCACGTAGGTTTCTTCTGCCTTGATTATGTCAGTGACAAACTTGTTGGTGGGGATCAAGGCATCTCTCAAGAACTGGATGAATTGATTGGACAACTGCTCCTTCAAAGCAGGATAACGCGCGTATTGGGGTTGGGTGATTATTTGCGATAAAATTCTCACCAATTCATCAAAGATCAAGTTGATACAGCGGACGGCGGGCTCCTCCATGCGATGGATTTGTTGCTTCACCAATACTTCAAAAGCTTGAGTACCAACAAAAAGAGAAGGTGCGGAACCTGAGGTGTTGTGCATGATGGTTCTGATATCAGCATCCTTAATCTGGTCGTAGGGGTCTAAGGCGGTGATACCATTCTTGAAGATTTCATGGAAAACAAACGAGATACGGGCACCTCCGCTCAATTCTTGAGAGGTGAGCTCCTTGGATTCACCACTTAAGATTCCGGTGTAATCCTTGGTAAAGTTGGTGATCATATTAAGAGCGATAGAAGTGGGAGACTCCGACATCTCGGGGCCCAAGAGACTCAATTCGCCTTCGTATTTCTTGAGAGCGTGTTCGATTCTCATCTTGATGTCAGGAAGAGTACTCTTGATATGGTTCAACAAGATACTGTTCAACTTCTTTGCTAAGTAGGGAGTACCACAGTAGTGGGCCTTCGCACGGTAGGCAGAGTGGTTTTCGAAAAACGACCGTTCGTCTTGAAGTGCTTGTCTAATGGTCTTTTTGCCCTCGATATCCTTCTGACCTCTATTAATGACAGGAACATAGCCCAATCTAAGGGGAATCACACGTCCAGCCAAGATATCAATAACGTCAGTGCCCTCATCCATAAGATCGACTTTGGTCAAGACACCGATAGTTCTAACGCCCTCAGGATCAACCTCTCTGGCAAGCTTGAGGCCGTCGGAGTTGGCCAAATCGGTGTTGGAGGCATTGACGGAGAGAATAATGGCGTTTGGTCTGGAAATAAACTTCATAATCATGTCTCTAATCTGCTTTTCGATATCCTTGGGTTGGTCGCCCACAGGAACCTTAGTCAAACCCGGTAAATCTACCAAGGTCAACGTCAACACGTGAGGAGAATAAATACGAAGATTGATGGGAGCAGGCGATATACCCAAGTTCTTACCGGTCTTGGCGTCGGTCTCTCGGACAATTTCTTCTCTGATCTCTTCGAAGTTGTAGAATCGCTTGTTGGGGAGGTGGAGGAACTCACCCCATTCTTCGGCATTGTTCTCGCTTTGCTCTCCTTTGCTGTTGGTGGTGTTGATGTCTAACAACTCGGATCCGCTGGCTCCAATCTTGTTGCTGGCTCTCTTGTTGATTAATTGAAGGATAAGAGGACGTCTTGTGACGATACCAGTACCTCTGGGTAAGAAGTCCCTACCCACAATATTCTCGAGCACTGATGATTTACCACTGGATTGAGATCCAACCACGGTGATTTGTGGCAAATCAACCGGTGATGCCGATCCTCCTCCAAGGGGCGCCAATGCATCCTGAAGTTTGTTGATTGTTGCAATTAACGTCTCATCCATAATGATTGATGTAGTTGTTATCGTCCAGGTGGCACTGTCGGCTAAGACGTGTCTGTACCAGGCGTGATGTGCGCAAGTCCCCCCAATCGATGACGCAAAGGGGCTGGCGGCTGCGAATGGGGGAAAGCTACTGGGCAGAGTGGGAAGGCTTGGGCGGCAAGATGATGACATAAGGAAGGTTGGGCATGTTGAGAGGTAAAACGTTTGGTTCTGCGTTGGAATATATAGTGGATGGTCGTAAATGCAGGTGGCCGATTTGCGAGGAGGGTGCGATTCGTGTGTCTATGAGGCCCACCGATCGATGAAGGAGTGGTTGGCGGTGTACGAAAAGCCCTGGAAGGCTTCCCGAGAGTTGTCTATGGCGATGGGAATCCCCTGGTTGTCGTTGTAGTCGCTGATACGTAGCTTGGTGAAGTCGTCGGAGAAGTTCTCAGCGAGGATGGGATCGGTAATGACAGGTACAATGGGAGGAGGGCACCGCGACGAGTCCTGGGCCTCGAGAGCAGCCCAGTTGATCTTGCGGAAGAAACGGTGCTTTTGGAAGGCGTCCCACTTGTCGTCAACCGGAAATCGCTTGTTTTTGTTCTTGTTGAGGAGCTTGTTGAGGAGGTCCTTGGCGTCCAATGAAAAGTAGCACGGCATCTGGATCTTGGACTTGATGATTTTGTCCTGGATAGCCTTGTGGGAGTTCCCGGTGAACGGGGGCTTTCCGGTCATCATGTCAAAAATCACACACCCTAGCGACCACCAGTCAACAGAGTAGTCGTACTCCTCGCCCCTGAGGATTTCCGGCGCCATGTACTCGGGGGTTCCGATGATGGAGGTACATTTGTCGTCCTTTTGCTCCCCGATGGCCTTTGATAGCCCAAAGTCCGTGAGCACCAAATGGCCCGAGCTGTTCAAGAGACAGTTCTCGGGCTTGAGGTCGCGGTACACGATGCCCAACAGATGTAGGTGCCTAAGGCCCAACGCCATCTGTGCCGAATAGAACGCCACGTGCTCTTCTTTGAAAGCGTTCCCAAGCGAGTTGTTGGTGGTGAGATGGTAAAAGAGCTCTCCCCCAGGGATATACTCGAGCAATAGGTAAAACCGATTCAGGTCCTGCAAAGCGTAGAAGAGCTTGACGATATTGGGATGGTGGGTGATGTTGGTGAGGATCTGGCGCTCCAGAATGGTCTGCTGCACTCGGAACACATGGTCGTCTTCCGGACTGTATATCTCGATTGCGGGCTTCTTCAATTGTTTCTGGGCGTAGAGCTTCTTGTTGTACTTGTCCTGAACAAGATGCACTTTGCCATATGCGCCCTGCCCAAGCACCTTGATGGGAACAAAGTCACTGAGCATCCGCTTGTGGCCGTGGTCATCGTTGAAATCGGTGGGTATCAACACCGACTTGTAGGAGCCGGAAACACTCCCAAACAGCTTGACCGACATTCTCCGATACACCGACGACCGCCTGCGGTCTCTGGGCCCAACATCGTGGGGGACTTCAAGGAGAGGGTCGGGCATGAAGGACTCCGAGTCGCTTGCGCTTCCGTCCTCGTCCAATGTGAAAACGTTCATGGCGGCAGATTTGTGCGGAGTTGGTGATGAGATGATTTGGATTATGGTGAGAAATATCTGCAAAAGCGCTGAATTTGGCATAACCGCCAAAATCGTAAAAAAGAGAAAGACATCTTACATCCATTCATTCAAGCACATATACATTTATGTAAAGCTCGGAGTACTTCTTCAACACCGCCTCGGTCTCCTCCCACGGCACGCCAAACAACCCAGCGTTGATTTTGGGCATGTTGACCACGAACCGTCCGTCCTTTTGCTCCACGTTGAGTCCGCTCGCATGGAGTTCGTGCAATTGGTCCACCAACTGCCTCATGGACTCGTCGGTGTACCTGACAATGTCGCCAGGCGGAAGCTTGTCCTTTCCCGTCAAATCACTAGTGAAAAGACACGCCACGTAGAAAGTGTAGCCGCCAGCATTCCCAGGGTCAGACTCCAGAGAAGGGATCAAGTGATTGGTCCCCAAAAGCGAAGCAGGATTGTCAGCGTGAGCTCTGCAGTGCTCAACATGCCGATGGTACGTGGACGGGAACTTTCGCCGAAACACAGTGGCTACCCCTGCGCCCCAGGATCCTCGACAATTGTTGGCATGGACTAGAACCAGAATTACACCGGAAAGGGCCGGTCTATGACTGAACAAGTCCCCTCTGATGTAATGGATCATTTATTATCAGCCTCTGGAATTGAAGGTTACACTAAATGTGGGAAATGAGGAGATGCTGTGCTGATCGGACGTAATATCCAAAAAATAAATTGTCCTTTATACAAATAATCTATAGCCGTAAACCACATGCGGCAGCAAAGCTCGGACTCGACAATGAAAGATTAAGAATGTCGCTGAGGTCCCCATCAGCCACGCCAGAATCCGGATAGTTGAGGCCTATACCGTAAATGGGTAAACCAGGACTCCACTATTTTTTTCCATGGTTGACGAAACCTTCAATGGTGTATTATCTATGAAGAACAATAGCTTCGCCCGCTGACTTGAAGTTTATGCCGTTATACTTGAACCCTGACTCACAGCCACAACCAAATACACCCTGAGTAATTTTTTCATCCCCATTCTTCGGCTCACTATAAGAAGTATCCTCAAAGGTGCATTCAAACACAAAGGAGTCACCCGAATTGGGTACAGGTTGCGAAGACCCTCCGTATCTGTCTTCAGGCGTTAACATGTAGAACTCAATAATATCTCCAGGTTTGGGGGTGGCCTCAGGAGAGATGGCCAAAATGTCGGCCTTGGCCCCCCATCCTCCTCCTCCAGCAATCACCTCATATTTGAGGGGCGGATGGATTCCAGGCCTGGCTAGTTTGACATAGACCTGGGTATCCTTCGATGCTATGCTCATGAGCTTGGTGTTGTTCTCGAGAAACTTGGCTGCTGATTGTTTGTTGATCGACTTGATGAGGTTTCCAGTACACTTGGAGATAACAAGCGGATCTCCGCCGTCGTAAAGTGGGGTCCAGTTGTCGTGGGTCTCCACAGACCCCACTGTGATGCCTGGATTGATGGTGATGGTCAAGTCACTGAGAGTCTCGCCGGAGTTGGACTGTGCTTCCGCTAGGTGAGGAGGCTGGAAATAAAATAGCGTCACAAGCTTTTGCGTCTGAAATACCGTGTTAGCAAGAGAGAGTTTCACCAGATGGCTCTCATTGACGTTGAGCTCAAACGAAGACGATATTTTCTGCCAGTTTTCTCGGGCGGTGACAATGTGGATTCCATCCGACCGCCGAACCTCCTTTCTCTTGTCCTTTTCTTCGAGGTGTACCGACTTGTCGATAGTGGCGTAGTTATCAAGCCATAGCTCGGAAACTCCGCTCTTGTCGCCATTGGCAACACTATCGACACCTGCAACTATGACCTGGAGATTGTGGTTCTGAAAGAGATTGATACTTCTATCAATAGCGCTGTGGAGGTGGTTCGGAGTGGATAGAAAAATCACAGACTTAGAAAACAGCGGAATATCTGCACTGTCCCACCTGGGATTTACCACCGTCCGGGCTAGCACCTGGCGGAGAGTGGTTGCTGTGGAGAAAAGACGCCGAGAGATCATAGCATGCAAACACCCGTGCACCACATGCTCATCACCAAAGACGGGAGAGCCTGGGGCGCCGTGCTGGGGCACGTTTATATTCATACATTCGTACATATTGTTACATGGCTACTCGACGTCGGGCTTTTTGGTCGCGGCTTGGACAGAGTCTTCCACGTCGTCGATGGGTCTCTTTTTGGAGTCGAACTCCTTCTCCACGTTGACAGAGGGCCCCTCCTCCAACACCTTGGCCAACACACGGCCCCACTCTTCTTCGCTTCTGTCCTGGAAGTCACTCAACTTGAAGGTGTTGACTCCGAGCTCCCAGTCCGACTGCTTGGTACGAATAAGCTCCACCATGTAGGCCGACGAACCAAGCGCCCGTCCGATGTCGCTGAGGAGACTTCTGATGTAGGTACCAGACGACACACTGGCCGTCACATGAAACATGGGGAGCTTCTCGGGAAGCTGCTCATCCTGTTCAAGAGCTCTGAACCCTGGCGAGGTCTTGTCCTGTTCGGCAACATCAGATCTGCTGACATATTGCTCGGAATAGAACACTGGGGAGTCATTGAGGGTAGGGTTTTTGGCAAGCTCGTGTTCCAATGGCACTCCATTCTCGTCCAACTTGCTCTGGAGCTTTTCATACTCGTGGTCCGTTTTCAATGTGTCTTCTTCGTGCACCTCAATCAGGTTGACCTTGACCATTCGGGGCTTGATGGGTTTGGGAAGTGGCTTTCCTTCCCTAGCATAGTCGTAGAGCGGCTTCCCGTTCATTTTTAAAGCAGAGAAGATGGGAGGTGTTTGCTTCAAGTCACCTACAAACTTCTCACACGCAACACGGACATCTTGCTTTTGGATGTGGTCCACTGGATTTTGGCTGACAATCTCTCCCTCCGAGTCGCCGGTGGTGGTGCACATCCCCAATAATGCTTTTGCTTCATAAACCTTGGTGCACTCGGTCAAAAATGGCTGGAGCCTTTTTGTGCCCTTCCCAACTCCAATGATAAGCACCCCTCTGGCAAGCGGGTCAAGCGTGCCTCCATGTCCAATCTTGACTTTCAATCGTTGTACCTTCTTCTCTATACGGGCCTGAGTCCAGTTTTTATCGGTTCCTAGCTGGCTTCGAGTTAGGCTCCGGGCAGCTTCGAGATCGCCTGCGAATACTTGGGAATTGGTGAAAATGTGCTGCAAGTCGCCCACGAGCTTCGATGACGTGACACCGCTGGGTTTTTCAATGGCGAAGATTCCATCCATGCTATGAGATATGATTTTGGTCAACGGGAGACGGTGCATGCGATGGGCATTTTTTGGATGGCCCAAAATCGCGGGCATTACGTAACGGGACGGGGGATCTGGATGTCGAGCTAATGTTAGTACCCACCAAAACTATTGTGGTGCCAGACAATGGCTGCCAGTATCAGACTTGTAGTTAACGTACCAGTAGGTATGCCGACCGGTGGGGCGAAATGATGCAGATTTTCTTGGGCTTCAACGATGCGTTGACCCCAGAAATGTACTCCTTCAACTCATCGAGCCTGTTCTGGCTGCGATTGCCGTATATGTGGCGGGTGATCTTAGAAAAGAGAGTACCGGTAAACACGTCTAGCACGTTCTCGACCGCATTCCACCCGTATGGATTGTAGGCATCTCGGAGGAGCTCATTCACTCGCGCCACTATAGGCTTAAGCTCGTCCTCCGATAGATACTGATCCAAAGGCGTACACGAGGTAGTGCCAAGCACAGTGCCGTCGTAGCTGCCAGCAGCCACGAAGTGAGTCACGTTGGAGTGGGTAAGTGCAGCCGGCTCGGTGCCGGGAAAGAATTCTGAGAACTGGGGGACGAGATATGGAATCGGCGTGTTGTATATACGGGGAATCCTCACAATTCGGGTATTTTCATATGTGTCAGATCCCAAACGGGCATGGTTGTTGGGAAAATGGGTGGCCACTAGCGTGGTGGTCTTATCGGCCAGCCTGTCTCTCACCACAAATTCATGGTAGCTGAAGAACTCCGCCGGCAATGGCACGGACCCCGAGCTGTGCTGGTCGTGAGTTCCGTACTTTGAGTTGGGATCGTTGACGTTGGCCATGGAAGATGTCTAGCAACCGGGAGCGTGGATGGGCGGTATAGAAGAAGGAGCGGCTATGGTTGTACAACGGGCAGGTGTACGGGTTTAAATCGCATCTCGGGCGCTTGCAAACTTTTTTTTACCTACCACCTTCTTTTCTTTTCCAGCCACCACCTCTTTTTTGGTCTACACCTTGTCAACCGTATGTACTCTCACAGTGATGATACTGAGTCCACGGACTCCATAATAAACCCAGCTCAATTGATATTTTGTTCATGATAAGAAACAATAGATAGCTGAGTGAGACGTAACAATACTAACCGCAGAATAGCGTCAATTGCCCGAACACCGTTCCGTAGGAACGACATGCCGGACGGCATGTGTCTTCAGAGCCCGTGCTGTGCCAGGCCCGTGGGGTCATAGCCTTCACCGGTACTTGCACCACGTCTTTGTCCTTCACTTCAGCCCCACTCTTCTCCCTGCTCTCTTCTCACCCATGTACTTTGTCCCTAAGCATACCGTCCCTGTACTTACCGCCGAGCTTCATAGACGGCACCTAAAATTTCTTCTCTGTCACGCTCTGGTGGCCTCCGCGAATGCTCTGGCGGCGGCCGCTACCTCGTCCTGGAGGGCCCAGTCCATGCGCACATATTTGATTCGCTCACCGCACAAATTTTTCACCAACATGCTCCCACTAAGAAATGCTGCAATCCGGGCTCTAAAGCCCCGTGGTATTCCAGCAGGCATGATGGCCCGGTTCCAGTCGACTACAACCGCTGCCGCTGTGGAAACAAGTGCACCCAGCACGCCGAAGTCTAACCGTTCTTCTCGTCCTTACAACCGGAAGCTCAGAGATATCTCCCAGCAGATCGTCACGTCGCTCCAGAAAGGTGAATCGGAGAGCATTGACATCCTCGAGGAGGGACTTAGCTACTTGAGAGAAATTCAGATCGTAGAGCGCATCACCGACGAGAACCTCTACTATACGTTCCAGCCTGTCATTGGAGAGCTCTTCAAGACCGCATTGGAACAAGGCAATGTCAACGGTAAGACGCCCGAAGATCTTCTTGAGCTATTCATCTCCCACAAGGTGGCCCACAGCTACCACTTCACGGCATTAGCTACCTACAAGTTGGGCCAGATTACCGCCGACAACGAATCCACAGTGTTTGGGGATATCCTTCGTCTCTGGGTGCAGTATATCGAGTACTCTCAGGATATAGGGTCTTCATACCGCCCTGTTCACTACATGAGAGAGGACGGCTTCAAGCCGTACACCTTATCCAACTTGGTGTACTTCTCGTATGTGATGTCGTGCTTGAGAGCTAACTCCGAGTATAACTACAAAGATGCCCTCAAGCTTCTTCAAATAGACGGTACGCTTCCGGCTATCTCCCAGGTCAGAAGAACTCTTGTCGACGTTGGATTGAGCGAATCGCTCAAGAAGCAGTTCAACGATTTTAGAAGCAACATTGATTCGCTCAGCGTCAAGTCACTAGACCCCAACGGGCCCCTTGTGATGGCCAAGATGAAGGACGCGATTCGGTACCGTGACGTGGAGCTCTTGAACAAGTTGTACGAACAATTGAGAGAGGCGTCGGAGGAGCAGGTTACGCCTATCAACGAGAATACCTTGGTTCACCTCATGAGCACCTACGCGCAGGTCAACTCGTTTGAGAGCGTGTTCAAGGTTTTCCAGGACTTGGTCGCCAGCGGCATCGAAAAACCGTCAGCGGGTGCCTGGGACGTAGTGATCCGGAGTATGGGCCACGCCGAGTACATCAGACGATTACCGCAAGCCAAGAAGGACGAGTTGGCGGACGCCGTGCAAAGAAGTGTCACCACCGTTGACGAAACCGTCGGCGTCAACTCCAAGATTCTTGCCACGGCAGCCGGGTCTTTGGCAAACCTCGATAGGATGGACATGGTGGACACCTTGTTGGACACCTACAAGAACGTGAAGGTGATCCACGCCACCAGAAACAACATCATTCTCGGGCTCTTGTCCAATAAGAAGCTAAAGGAAGCAGAAGCCAAGTTTTCCCAGTTCATCAAGGAAGATGCCGGGTTCGTGGCATCCATTTCAGTGTTGAATGCATTCCTCAACATCCATTTGAGAGACAAGAACTTCCAGAGCGTGGATGGAATTGTTAGATACATGCAAGCCAACAACATTTCGGAAGATGTTACCACGTACTCCATTCTTCTCAGTGTCTACTTCAACGCCGCTCGTGAGCAAGGACAAGTTGCAGATGTGTCGAGTCTTGTTTCGGAGGTGATCAAGGAGAAGGGATTCCTCCGGAACGAAGTTTCCACGTCCTCGTTGATTGCAGGGTTGATCAAGGACGGTTCCAACGTCGAGTTGGCCCGCGAGATCTTCAAATTAGCTTGTCAAGAAAACCCCCGCATGAAGTCATCAGCACATATACTCACGTCAATGGTGAGAGGAGAAATTGACCACGGGTCGGTGGCCAATGCCGAGATTTTCTTCAGAGAGTTGATCAAGAGGCAAAACACCCCCCGGATTTGGAACACCATCATTGCCGCCTTGTTGCGTAAACACGACGGGCTTGCATTGAAATACTACCAAGAGTTCAAGCAGCAGGAAGAAGTGGTCAAGAAGACCAAACCCAACTACTTCACATACTACTTCCTTCTTGACCATTTTCTCAAGAAGAACGATAGTGCTCGCGTGCAGTTCATACTTGACGAAGTTGCCGAGGCCAACCTCGAGAGTTATGGATTACAGCTCCCCCGGATGATTCGTCGGTTGACATCTTCCTACAAGGTGGATGAAGCATTGAAAGCCAAAGTCTTGTAAATATCATAAAATACACTGTTAGTAGCTATGCACATGCAATAAATAATCATATCATAAGTCGTCAAATTCACCCATGGCCCGTTTCCACAATGGTTGCAGCCAATGGGTAAATCTGTCGTAGGCGTTGGAGAAGTTGTCCAAAGCAGGTCTGGTGTCCAACACAAAAGAAGGCATACCAGTCTCCTCATCGTCGGGCGCACCATAGTAATCAATGATGTATCTCACCTGAGTCCACCCACGGTCTTTGCCCATGGATCTCAACACCGTCCAGTCATGTCTATCAAAAGGAGGCTCTGTGTTGAAAGTCTGGGGGAAGACCTTGGCCAACGAAAGGTACATTCTGGCACGAGGCGACAACTCATGAGGCTTACCGGTAAATTGCAAAAGGCGAGGTTCCACCCTTGTCTGCTTGGTGTGCTTTTCTTCCCACTGCAAGATTTGCTGCCAAGCACCCTCGTTAAGGAAGTTGTGGACTTCAACCATAGATTCCACGGCGTCCTCGGGGATTCCCTGGCCCTTGCCCTTTCTCAACATCGCATTTAGCATCTGCTGAGGAGAAGGATACTCCCAGTTGCCCTGGTCCTCCGATTCGCCCCGCGGGATAGAAGAGATGGTTCTGTCGGTGGATAGGGTGATTTTCTGGCCGGGAGCCCGCTCGGACGAGATGGCCATTGGCATGTTATTAAGGGGATTCAACACCTCGACGTCGTCCTTGATCGGACACTCGGTGGCGGAAGCGGAAGCCAGCGGCTTCATGGGACACTTGGCCGCCAGGCCCAACGACTTGTGGTCGATGGGACAGGCGGCAGCGGCGTTTCTGAGAGGGATAGATTGATCAGCCCAAAACCAACCCATTGCGATGATAGATAATAGTGGAAAAACCTAACAGAGAAAAAAAAGAAACCACGGCAGGGCGGCGGTCACGTGCCGCGTGGTCACTATGGGCGAGCGGTGGTTGGATGCTATGGGGACGGCGGGAGAAAGGTGGCGGGGGGAAATAGCGCCGGTGGCCGGCGAGTCGACGACCACACCACACCACACGGATCGTGTCGAAAGGACGTCAGCTTTTGTGACACGCCATACAAATTGGGAGACTGGAAAGGCAGCCCTTCGTTGCAGGCACCGATTAGGAGCGACTTACGGCCAAGGCGCCCTTCTCCCACCACCCAAATGATGCTGTAACTGCAGATTAAAGACGAGACGGGGGACGGAGATGGAAAAACTGCCTCGGGTGGGTCGGTGTTGTCCAGGAAGGCCAAAAGCTCGATATGGGGCTGTACGGAAGCGCCTCAAAGGGCCTCGGGAATTAAAACCAGGCGGAAGAACAGATTTCCGACACTCAATTGACGGTAGGCCGCCAGTCAGGGTGAGGCTTCAAAGAACCAAATGAGCCGGCAGCTATTACATCTCGACCTTTTGCTATCATTGGTGAGATGGCAGTATGGCGGGCGCAGCTTATGGCAGCAAAAAATAAAAACTAATTAAAACAAGAAGAAGAATGAATTATAATCTGATTGTTAGCACGGCCAAGGACCCGACTACATGGAATGTCTCCAGGTTTTAACCCAGACCGGAATACATGGCACTAAATTGGGATTCACCCATTACAGCCTAGCCATGTACGAGAGTTTGATTGATTAAAGTTTGGCCAGAATTAGATAATGTGCTATGTGCGAGATAGTCCACATAACCATGGCGCCTATGACAAATCCTAACACAAATGCCATCCCTTTTCCGTTAATCGAAGTCTTTCTTGAATAATTTTTTCAGGATACCAGAAGTGTAAATTGCGGAGACGACATAGACTTCAGATGCTGGAGCTTGCATGGTATAAAAAATTTTCAGTGTAAGCGATCTGGTAGGGTAGTTCTAAAGGCAAAAGGCAAAAATCAAACTTCAGCGGAACGGCGTCCTCGAACAGGGTAAAATTGGCACTGGGGTGGTGGGGATTAAACCCCCTCTGGCGGGCCCACCGAGAAATCGCCGCCATCTAGATTTCACCAATTGAGGATCCGGTCATCCGTATGCTGATAATTGTCAGTTGCAGGCTACCGAGTGGGGCAAAAAAGTTCGATGATAGTGTAAAAAGGCAATTGTTCAGGTACGGCATGATGGAATAAATAAAAGAAACCAAAAAAAGCATTCAGCCAAGGATTGACGATGTGAAAACGTCACTCAAGTAACCACCTGCAGCGTTTACGTAAGGTTACTCATTGGCGAGGGCCGACAGCATACCGGTGTTGAAAGGCGACTCAAAGTGCGCCACTACGGACATGAGATGAGGTGAACGGGCACACAAAGCTGGAAAAAAAAACGAAGCACTTACAGATGATGGCACATGGCTTTTGAGTCAAATCTCTTAGACAACGGTTGTCAGAGGGAGAAACCAAGTAGCAAAATCGCCAGTGAATACAAAACGGATAGTGCCCTAACTACGCAGTTGTCAGTAGCAACAATGGGCTGGAGACTTAAGGCTCACTACTGATTAAGTTACAATTATGACATTTCAGGATAGTCTCCATGGGCAGCGAACCGGATGTGGTCAAAAGAAAAAACCTTTTCCCAATAAGGACTCGAGAAACCTGCAAAGCCAATCATTAATTTTTCGAAGCGTAAGTTTGACGAACGATACAATTTTACCCCAATCTAGTAAAGGACCAAATCAATTGTTAGCAACCCCCGACCTTTATAGAGTCAATTACAACAGAAGGGAGGGTGATAGCCGGCACTGGCAAAGTTCGAAGGATTATCACCATCTCCATAATTTTGGGCCTGGTGTTGATGGGCCGCCTCAGTTTTTCATGGCGCTATGGTGCCACGTTAGTAGCTGCACTGAAATATCTGATTACCGATAGCAAGACCAAAGTGAAAAAAAAAAAAATCTACCGAGGACGACATTTGTCTGCATGGAGTTCATGTATCGAAGGAAACTATTTGGCTATGTCGCGCGGTGGTGTTGGCAGGCACTGTGCAGCAGGATGGGCAACCATAGACGTTGGAGAAAAGGAAGGTTATCCCTTACCTTGCCTCAAGTAGGGTGTACACCCCCTCTCCTTTTTGGTGGTGAAACTTGCCCCTGTTGGCTTGAGCCAACCTGTAAGTCGCAGAGATCTGCCTTGGTTTCAAGTTGAAGGGTTCCGGTGTGGATAGCAGAGGGGTAAAACCATTCTCGTTTTTCTTTTGATTTTTTTTTTCGAGGGTGGGTTCATGTCGTATTGTAACTGTCGAGGGGGCTAGTGTCGCATTGTAGGATGTCGCTGGTCCCTTTTAAACAGGTGTCAGTAAAAGCTGGGGCTTAATCAATCAAGAGTCGTTTTTGTTATAACTTATTTCGGAGAGGGACTCGTTAAGTTGAGTTTTCACAAGGGGTCTTTGCTACAAACCAATGGACCACTTGTGGTCTGGTCATCTGTTACTCCTGCCATACACCAAGGTTAAAAAGCATTTATTTCAATGTCGTCAGTGCTACCATCTTATTTTGTCAGATACCTTCAGTCAGTGCCCAATTAAGGTTTGGGCTTGTTGCTTCTTTTCATAGGTCTTTTTTTTCCTGCTCTCTCACTACGGGTGACGATAGCAACCGTAGGCACCACAGATTGTGTAGTATCGTCTCACGACATTTGTCGAGGGGGACGCCCGGCGACTTTTTTTTGCCTATTTATATTTTGTTAGAGTTTTTCCTGCACACGCTCGCTAGTATTTCTCCAATGGGATCTGAGTTGCCCCTATTGATTGTATTAGGAGAAATTCACTTGCTCGGCAAGGGAAGCTAGCAAAAGGGTAAAAAGGTACTCAATCACAAAATATTTTCCAACCCTGCCCATTTGGTCCCCCCCCCCCCCTGGTTGTTGTAAGGGTCATTTTTCTTGTTTGTTCTTTATACGATCGTTCTTATGTTCTTCTATAACTAGGTGCAACCGTAGAGATATCGGGATTTTACATTGAGATTTTCGGTTATTTTGTCTTTCTTCCAAACATATGACCTTCCCTTGCCTTAACAGTCGTTGAGTCACATGTTAACTCGACCAACAAACCTGTCGTTCATGGCTCGGGTTAACCCGTGCTACATAATCAAGCTGAACTCCTTTCAGAACCAATCGGTCGACAACAATAAGAAAAGCGGTTCTGCTGCTGAACTTGGCTCGAGCTAAATCGAGAAAAGCCTGCACGGAAAAACTACATAAAACGGTTATGCGCCCACGAAAAATGGCTGGTAAAAAAATGTCTTAGAATTAATCTGGTTTTACGAGCGCAAAAGAAATATTTTTGACACAATCGACCTAATTTTTACGGGTTTCCGCGCATCTCCATCACCCAGAGAGTCACGTGCCGTCCCAGGAGGTGGGGGCCGCCTTGCTCACCATCAAGGTTATGCCATTGAAAAATACCCGATATTTTCCTAAATATCCCGAAGCGAATTATAGTGCTCCCCTAGACCATACGAGTGTTTATAGTATCCCAACACAAGCTCACTGTTCGAGGCGTCTTCGTTGAAAATAATTGGAGAACTTCCGGCAGTAAATACCTTAATGGGACAATCAAACACGGCCGCCAACGCTTTGATCTCCATGTCAGAACCCCACATCGCCGTGGTGGTTAGTTCCTTGGTGTAGTCCTCGATATCCCTTAGTTGTAGCGTTTCGTTATCAAACAAGAACGGGATGTAATCTTCTTTGTTTTCCAACATCTCCTTAGCAGCCATTTCCCGCAATTGCTGAACCGTGGCATTCTCATTAATATTTCGTATTTTCAACTGGTCTGCTATGGATGCAAACAAACAGTGTCCGTCAGGGCGGATGTCATAAACTTTCAAGTTGTGGAGATGCAATATTCTTTCCATGGATTCCTGTTCAATTTTTCGATAATCTATGGAATTGGCAGCTTCTTGGCGAGCTTCTTCTTTCATCTCTTCAATCTGAGCATTGCGCTTAGCTAGCCTTTCCTTAGCACGGTTGCGTCGTTTGGGCGCCCCGGCGTCCTTCTCCAGCAGCGACGAAGTCTCCACGGCTGGATCCAGCGTCAATTGAGGATGCTGGTGATCTTGTGGGCTATCATTGACACTTAGCGTAGCTAGTAGCTGTTCAGGCGTAAAGTGTCCATCGTCTGATAACTCCCCGCTATCTCGCTGATAATTTTCAATTTCTTTTTGCTGCTTTTGGTCTAGCTCATACTGGAGGCTCTCACATCGGCTATTGACATTCTTTCTGGTCTTTTTGGTAGCCTGTTTCTTGAGGGCGGTGATTTGATTCTGTAGTTCCCGCTGTTCCTTCCGATGCCGACTGACAATTTCATTCATTGTGAAACTACCCGAATACGGTTATATTTCTTATATTGAGGTAATAGTTTATCCCACTGTGGGAATCGCTATAGTGAATTATTTGTCGATGGACCGGGACGTGCGCGGGCCAACAAGGGGTCACAGGAGGCATACGACATTTGTCCGGAATAGAGGAGCGGCCCGTCCTGATATGAGCGACCTCTTGAGTGCGTCGCTACGCACACTGCGCATTTGCAGGTTATGCACCTAACAATAAGTGGTTGCACAAATAATAAGGCTGATTTGCATTATCAACGAGAAGGAGGAAACAAAACCTCTGAAAACCTAACACAACATTTATAACAGAAATTTTCCACAATTCCCATTTCCTTCTTCTTTTCTCTCTCTCATCCTTTGCAACTTTTTTCCCCTTCATCTTTCATTCCCTCATCCATCCATTCACTTTATCCCCCCTTCCTTATCTCTTCTCTTTCTTTCTTCATATTCAACCACCATTCATTTCTTTGTTGCTGATTTGGGAACGTCATCAAGAAACAAAAAAAAATCTTCCGGTTTGAACATCCTCTCCTCTTAGTCATCACATCTCCTGGGATCTGAATTAGGAGCTGTCACTTTTATTCATTCAATCACCCCATTCTTTTTCTTCTTTTTTTTGCATGTGCCATTACTGAACATAACCTATTCCATCTTTCTGCATTATGAATCAATCTCCTGATAATTTTCACCCAATTCGTGTGTCTCAGGCATCAAACAAGTCTTCCAATCTTCATCTTCAGCTTATGGAATACCGAGCTCATAGTCAAGCCATTGGTGAATACAAGCTTGACATGCTTGACCACCTCCTCTCTATGGAGGCCACTACCACTCCCAACCTTTCATTGATACAGCAACAACCTGAAATCAGTCTTCGCATGCGCCCCCTTTTGCTTGATTTCCTCATGGATGTCATCAATAAGCTCAATCTCAGCAAGTCTACATTTCCGTTGACGGTTAACCTAATTGATCGTTATTGTTCTATCAGAATGGTAAAGAAACAACACTATCAATTGTTGGGACTCACCAGCTTGTGGATCGCTTGCAAGAATCTTGACTCGAAGTTTAAAATTCCTTCGCTCCAAGATCTTTGCAAAATGTGTTGCAATTGCTATGATAAGAAGCTTTTCCTCGAAATGGAAAACCATGTGCTCAAATCGCTTAGTTGGATGGTGAGCGCTCCAACCTTTGATTCTTATGTTGATTTCTTTATCAATCTCGGGCACTGTGGTTTTTTGGCGGGCCTGAAAAACACGAACAAGGTTTGCAATGACATTAAGGTGTTGGCGATTTATATTTGTGAATTGATTCAGTTCTATCCCAATATCAATTTCGCTTACACAACGTCTCAAGTGGCACTTTGTGGGTTTGCTTCTGCTTGTATGGCGTTGAGAATTGAAGGATTCGAAGTTGGAAAATTTCTTTCGCTAATTGGCCAGGTTACTGACCACGAGATTTTATCTTCCACTTGTTTTACCTCATGCTTTAACTTAGTTATCAAGGTGCTCAAATGTCCTCCTCCTTCTTTGAAGCTCAAGTACTTCAACGAAGACTCCCGCTTCATTGGACTCATGAAGCGTCTCATCAATTTCACCAATTCCAAGCTTAGAGAAGGTCAACAGACTCCAAAGTTCTACCCAACCACCCCCACTTCTTCGAACATCAGTCCAAAGCAACCGAGATTAACAGATGATCTTCATACACAAACGCCTCTCAATGTGGAGTCGCTCCACACGGTGCTCCCATCTCCCAAGCTTTCTCCGCCTGAGAGAAGCACCAACGAGGGTTTTTATGATCTGAAGAAACGAAATTATCACGAGTTTGACGATGATTACGACGATAAAGTCATGAAGAGATCCTGCTCGTTTTCTCGTCCCGTCTTCTACATTAATTGATGACCGCTTTCTTACTCTCTACCTATATAAAACCTATACAGCACTATATTTCACTAATGAAGGTATGATAATTCATCATCACCCTTGTAATCACGGCCTAATGCCCACTGGGGTATATTTTTTCTGTTTGGCATTGTCTATTGATGGTACTCATTTTGTGATAGTAGTGGCATGGGATTTTTCCCAATTGAGGTTGCCTAATCGCCTCCTTCGAACCCTGATCTTCGATAGGCTTGGTCCGAAAAAAAAAAGGTTGGTCCCCGCGCAAATAGAAAGAAAGGCCGGGGCGGGCCACTCTTCAATAACCTACACCTCCTATCACACGCCGGATCGGTAGTTTAGTATGAGGAGACCTGGTGTATTTTCTGATGGTGTGGAAAAAAATATCAGCAGCTTGTTTATTGTTGGTCAAACCCCTTTCATTTCAGCCAGAGCCTTATACCAGTCAACATGTAAATGAAGAAACAAATAAAAACCATCTATGTTGATGCTGGCTGGCTTAAATCAAACGTGCTTAAGGCGAATAGTGGTTTTGAGCTGAAATTGTCCACCAAACCAGGTTGTTTTCCCCTAAAAGATGCATGGTTCGAAGAATGTGAAATTATTCCTGCCTAAAAGCATTAACTAAAAAAAAAAAGGTAAATTGAACCACACACTTGAATGGAAGTCAGAAAATATTATAATCTTCAAGATACGCTGTTATATTATCTTTGCCATGCCGCCACACAAAAAGACAAAGCCTAATACCAACTCGTACGGGGGTTATGTAATCGATTCAAATGTGCCTGATACAATAGACCGGTTCCCGGCTGACAAACAATCATGGTTCTATTCCGAATACATTAGGCGTCGTCGCCCGTGTAAGATCATCACAGATTGCCCTATTGACGTTTCCCAGTTTACTGAAGATGTCATTGTGGAGAAATTAGCATACGATGAAGTTCTCCAGGTGGAGCGAAAATTTGCCAACGGATTTGGGTCCGGCCACACTCGTGAACGGAGGACCTTGGCTGACATTATCGATAAGTTGAAAAGCGGCGATGACCTGTACTACCTCACTACCCAGTACAATGAGGGCAGCGAAGAAGACGACGTCGAGTCTCCAGTGCAATCATCGGACTCAGAATCGCAGCATGACCTCCAGCATGAGGACGGAAGCGAAAACAATGAGCTGGAGGACGAAGATGACGATGAAAACGAGGGTGCAAGATTTCCGCTGGCTGCCTTTTCCGATACTTCCTCAATTGGGTCCATTGATGCTAATGATTTACATGACGATTTTGACGACTTACAGCTGTCGGATGAAGACAAAGACGAAGCAGCATTGTCAGATGCCCATCTGCGAATTGGAGAGTTGCTCCAACCGCCTCTTATCAATCTTTATCAGGACGACACTTTCCCTCTAGTGCCATCATGGATGAGCACTCTCATTCCTCAGCAAATAAACCTCTGGCTTGGCGGATGCAGAACCGGGGGTCCCAAGCGCATAGATAGCATTGACTTTGAAGACATGACCGTGGAAAATATCGGTAAAACGTTACCATCCGGCAACTCATCGGGGTTGCATCACGATCACGCTGACAACCTCTACATTCTAATTCAAGGACGGAAACGCTTCACACTTTATTCTCCTCAGGACGCCCACAAACTACACACCGTGGGTGCCATTTACAAAATCTTCGAAAACGGCATCATTGACTACGATGATCCCACTTGGAAGCATGTTCGGAACGATGGTGCCATGGTTCGCAACGTGGTTGAGTGGAAATTGGCTCATGAAGATTATACGATGCATGATCGCCAACAGTTACTTGGAATGCTCGAAAAGGAAAACTTTGGCACCTGTCATAAACGCTCGAACAAAGACCCGGTAAGCTTTTCGAAAATTCCACCCATTCTTTGTCATTTAGACGAGGTTTCTAACGAACGTTATTTATCCAAGCTCAAGCAATTTGCCGACGTCCATTTTCCTGGTTTTCTTTCTTTACAACAGATGCAAGTGTGCCTCGAACCTGGTGAGATGCTTTATCTACCCGCTGGGTGGTTTCATGAAGTAACGTCGTATGCCAGTGAGTCCTCAACCATACATATTGCCTTGAACTACTGGTTTGTTCCTCCAACCGAATCGACATGGCAGCTGCCTTATCAGGATAGCTACTGGACCGAGGATCACCAAGCCACCATCGATTTCATAAACTATGTAAAAACGGTAAACGGTCAATAATTTTAGCCAACAACTTTATGCAAATTTCATGTCGTGTCCTGATTTTTTATCTAATTCACTATTTACACCACTGATCAAAGTTCGCCTTAAATTTAATCCTGTGGTTGCTTCAGTGCGTATCCGCCGACGCCTCCGCATCCTTATCAACGTCGCCGATCCGTTCTGCCTGATCGACATGCCTTTAAGAAAACGCCAGCTTTATGTGCCCCTGTAGAGCCGTATATGCCTGATATTCAGGAAGATCCTACTTACGAAGTATCTGGTCCAGAAACCCATCTTCGGCCAATTGCTGGATTTCCACACTAAGGCTAACTTGCAAACGCCCGCCTCTCGACCTAATGGCACTTTTTTAGTTTTGTCCCCCCTCCTCTCCTTCTGACGCCTGCCTCATTCGGCCATCCGGTTTTCTAAACCTCTGAGCATGGCTTTTTTTAACTCAGAACCAGGGCTTTTCTATGCTTACGCTTACGCCCGGGCCATTCATGTCATGGCCTAGTCCTTCTTTGCCAATGGGGCTGAAGCCCAAGTGGCCAGTAATTTGGAGCGGTGTCATTTTTGTACCCCACAAAAAAAAGTTCGGTGCTCGGTGCAAGTATTTTTTCTGTTGCAGAAAAGTTACTCCTATTTTTCTCATTTCCCAATTATCACCTACAAGATGTATCGAACAAAAGCCGCCTGACGCCAGATTCGGGCCTCATGTAGGAGAAGACGGCCTCACAATTTGTGGCACCTTGTGCAACGGGTGACATAAATATGAAACTAGGGGCGCCAAGTCGAGGGGGGGAAAATCATTGACGTACCTTCCTCTTATTTAACCGAGCGTTTTGTACCTTGAAATTTTCGCTATCCTGCATGCTCGTCGTGCCTCCTTTCCAAGTACGCGGTGCGAAGCCCTGGCGGCTCATCGCGAAACCCTAGCTGGTCGCACGTGCGCGCGCTCGCCAACTCTCCACACCATCGCCATTTCCTCGCCACATCGATCGATCTATGCCTTCCTAGCCATACCTCCGTGCACCAGCCGTCTGATGCGGTTATCCTGCTGGCAGCTACCAGCAGCCTTGGGGATACCTGCTTCGCCAGTGCTACCGCACCCTGGCTGTAGTATGTAGACCGCTTCAGCTATTTTTTCGTTCACTGTTGCCTTCATCTTGTCTTATCTACACGCTTTCTCCTTTTAGCAGTCACGCCTGTACCGGCGTGCGGCCTTATCTCTTATCAGATGGAAGACTTGATATTTTACACCCACTTCATCAGCCAACTAACTCCTACACCCTCTATATTCTCCATCGCCAATTCCATCCCTGAAATCAGCTTCCTCATGAGCCCATAGCTGAATGTAGAATCAAGCCCTTTTCTTCTATGCCTCTTCCCCTGCTTTTGGGCTCGGCACACCCCATCGCAACCTCCTTTCGCACTCTTATATTGATTTTTTTTTTCTCCTCATTTTTTTATTCTATTTACTCCTTTAGTTTTCAAACTATCAACTTATACTCGGATATATATTACCGTATATATCGTGGGAGAAAGCAGATGTATGTGATTCTTATCTGATTGATGTTTATGTGTGGAAGTTGACCCATCAGTATTCAGACTGGTGGTTGTGACTCAGTCATGGTGTTATTAGGGTTAGGGCTTTTGTTGCACGGGACCAGCCTTTTTTACTCTGTTTTCCTTTTTTTTTTCGCACCCTCAATTTTTCACATTTTCCATCTTTTCCTTATCGGACCCTTCAAGTTACTAATCTAGTTCTCCTTCAAAGAACCTTCGTTAGTGCTCAGTTATTAGTTTAATTGGGCCTGTTTTTATTTTTCAATCTTTAATCGTTGTTTTTTTATTTTTTCTTGATGGAAGTCGCTGTCTAAATGGCTTTGGCAGAAAGAAGACCTCTTAGTTACCCAGTTACTTCAACCCCATCCGCATCCGTATTGAGCGGGTCGGGTATGAAGTCGACCATGTCCGATTTAAAGGGTAAAACTGAGAATGACGTCAAACCCACTTCTCCTGAGAAGAGTTCGAGTCCCACGTCCCCCACATCCTCCACATCGCGTTCAATTTCTCCTGATTCGTTACTCGAAGCAAAAAAACTCTCTTCCATGAGTTCAATCAGTTCCAGAAGTTCCACTCCCCCAAAAGATGTATTCAAATCTAAGAAACCTAGTCTGCGGGTCCCAATTGCAACCGGTATCTCGACCACAATTCCTGTTACTGGAGAGAAGCCTCGTCCTGATCAGGATGGAGATCCCTCTCTCGAAGATGACGTTTTATTTGCCATCTTTCTTATTCTTTATGAAAAGGATCCTGAAGGTGCTGGTATGACGGTCAAGCAAATTTGTGATGTTCTTGTTGAAAGACATCCCGAAATGGCTAATCTCTCAACCAAAACTTCAAACTTGGTCAGTGCCAAGCTCAACGCCTACGTCAAGCGTGTGGAAAAGGGCGACGCTAATCTCAAATACGCTCTTTCAAGAGAATGGGCTGATGCCTCGCCAAAACGTATGGTTTATGTTTATCGAGGCCTCTTGGCTCCTGATTTTCGTCTTCACGTGAAAACTTTACCCAAGGATGCTACTGAAGATCCTACTAATTCAAAACGTTCATTTGACTCTATAGAGTCAGGTAGAACCCAAGCTTCAATGAAACCCAGAAGACAAACAATGTTTGACTTGGGCGTTTCAAAACAAACCTTTCTGGATAGTCCTCTTGACAAGTCCAACCTATTTGTACCATACTCATCAGCTCCTGTGACTGCTTCATTAACCGACAACAATAACTTGTCAACCAATCATTCCAACAATGAAAACTCTCGTTTATCCAGTCCCCTCGAAAATTCATCATCTTCATCCTCCAACAAATTCACTTCTTCATCCAGCAAAAACACCACCGACTCTGATTTGGAATTTGACGACTTTGAGGTATTCAACGACGATGAAGACGACGATGAACTTTATGTCGATGTTTTGAAGAAAGACTCCTCCAAGCGTTCAAAGTCAATGTCTTATCTTTCGTTGAATAAAAAGGCCAAATTCTTAACTGCAGCTGCCGCTGCTCCTAGGGCTCCTAGAACGCCAAGTTCTCATTGTCCTACCGCCGCTGCCGCTGCTGCTGCTCTTCATGCTGCCGCTCTCAAGGCCATTTCTTCTTCCAAGGATGGTATTGCAGCCAGACGGTCGAGTACTTCCGCTTTCCCTTTCCAGGAAAGAAAGTGGATGAATTTCTTGACACAAGAAATTGCAGCTCCTGAAGATATTAGTTTGTCTGACCTTGATAAGCTCTTCAATTAGTTCGGTAACCCCACCACCCCCTCTATCATGTATTAATAAAATTCGGACGGCTCTTACTATGTTCGTAATTTGTGCATTTTTCGCAATTTTAGCAAAAAGCCGGTGATAAAGCCAGATATTACGAATTTACACCTACGACTCCAGTGATTTACCATTGAAATAGTTTCGTCTATGAGTGTATGCACACAATAAATAAGTCATGCTACTAGGTCATGTAGTACTTGGGACCATCGGATCCCTCAGGAACGGTCCAGTCAATATCTTGCGTAGGGACCTTAATATCACATGTTTTGCAATGAATACAGTTTTGACTGTTGATTTGGAATTTGACACCCAACGGCTCGTTCTCGTCCTCCACATATTCGTAAACTCCCGCAGGGCAGAACCGTTGCTCAACACCCTTGTACTTAGGCCAAGAAATCTCGGCATGCTTGCGGTAGTCCTGCTGAGGGATTCTAAGATGACATTGTTCGTCTTCATCGTGGTAGGTTCCTGTTCTGGAAACCGAAGTAAGAATATCAAACGTAAGCTTTCCGTCTGGCTTTGGATACTCTTTAGGAGTGTATGATGCAGCATCGGCAGTGCTATGAGCATCGGTGTGATGGTGGCCGAGCGTCCATGGCTCAGCACCGTTGGTCAACATGGTGGTGAGACCCGAATGGGCTAACCCTGCAAAGAAACCAAACGGAGGCGGAAGCGAGTTAAATGAAGGACGCACGTTTCTTACTTGGTATAGCTCTTCATATGCCCATGAATCTTCGAACAATTTTCGGTAAGACTCAAGCACCAACGCGGGTTCTGCTTCCATATCGGTCTCCTCATCGACTGGATCCGTCTCCTTGAGGAAGTCGAATGCCGACTCTGCCAAAAGCATACCCGACTTGATGGCAGTGTGGGTACCCTTAATTTTGGGAACATTCAAGAAACCAGCAGTGCATCCGACGAGAGCGCCTCCCGGAAAGTAAAGTTGGGGAATAGACTGAAACCCTCCTTCGTTGAGTGCTCTAGCAGCGTAAGAAAGACACTTTCCTCCCTCGAGCACATTACTATAGAAAGGGTGTGTCTTTAGCTTCTGAAACTCATTGTATGGAGAAATGTAAGGGTTGGCGTAATCGAGACCAACGACCAATCCAACCGCCACAAGCCCATCTCCAAAATGGTACATGAAACCCCCACCGTATTCGGAGAAGCTCAACGGGAATCCCATGGTGTGAGCAACATAGCCTTTCTGGAAATTCTCAGGCTTCACTTCCCATACTTCCTTGATACCGATACCGTAGGTTTGTGGGTCTGCATCTTGTCTGAGTTTATACTTGGCGATCACCTGCTTGGTCAACGAGCCATGACATCCTTCTGCAAGCACCGTCAACCGAGCATGAAATTCCATTCCTCTTTCGAAAGAACCCTTCGGCAGTCCGTCCTTGGATATTCCCATATCTTTGGTGGCAACTCCCAAAACAGCACCTTCTCTGCTGTAGACCAACTCACTGACCGAGATTCCAGGATACAACTCCACGCCAAGTTCCTCGGCCTGTTCCGCAAGGTATTTCACCACGCTGTTGAGCGAGACGATATAGTTCTTGTGGTGGTTCTTCATCTGTGGAGGCTCGGGCAACGGTAAGGCGTACTCGTCGGTAAGAAACTTCATGGCATCTTGTTCAACAAGAGTAACAAGATCGGGAGGAAGAGGAATGCCCTTCCCGTTTTCATCCAAGTACTCACTATCGGGAAACAATTCAATGAGCGACCGGGGCTCAATCACCGCTCCACTGACAATATGAGAGCCGAAGTCTCCGGCTTTTTCCAAAACAACTACTCTCAATGCACCCTCTCCATGTTCGTTATCCAACTGTTTAAGCTTGATGGCAGCAGCAAGCCCCGAGGGACCTCCTCCCACAATGCACACGTCGACGTTATCAGCCGCTCTCTCTTCGGCTAAAATCTCCTGTTCTTCTTCCGACAATTCACTGAACTTGGTTTCTGAAAGTACTCGACTGGAAGTGTGGAAGCGCTGAGTGTGATGCTGCTGGGGTAGATACTGAATCTTCGATGCTGGGAGCGCTAGGCGCCGACCATAGTGTCGTATCGCGTACTGGGACCCAAGCCGGATGCGAGGTCTCATAAGAGTTCGTATCATTTTGAGGGGTAGCGAAATCTGGAAGGCGGCTGGAGTAATAGGACTAATATGGAGTAGGTATATTTTTCAGACTCTGGTCGCGATGAATCATGCTAGACTTTTTTGGACTCGGTAAAAACTCGCACTGGCCAATCACGTTGCAAAAATTGTTAAGCATCACGAGGTGTGCTCTAATCGGGTTATATAGATTGTCAATATGGAATGTGAAATGTAATATTGGTTGGCGGATAGCGGTTCCAAATTGGATAGCCGCATGGAGGTGCGATTTGACGGGGAAACGTTCGCTTTGCTTAATGCGGAAACCGAAGTTACAACCGTGGAAAAAAATATCCATTCCGAGGCCCATTATAAGTTGGTCTATACATAATGGCAACAATTGGGAATTATAAGCGCCAAAAGGAGCTCATTAACACCAAGAGGCCCGGCATTTAGCTTGTATGAGATTGACGCTTTTACGATGACACCCAAATCTTTAGTGCCCGTTCATCACCCATCTCTTCAAGCATGTCAATTGCAAGCCCCCAATCATCGTTCGAGTCCATAACAACAAAGTCGCCATCTTCGTCGTTATACTTGAGTTTGGAAACAACTATGTCATCATTGATCTCTTCACTGGAAGCAACCTTGGAGGCAATCTTCAGGTGCAATTCAGAGAATTGAATAGATATAGGAACCACCAATTCATCGGCAATTTCAATCGAATTGTAAATGAGTTTAAGGCGGATGGGCGTGGCACCGGACCCCTGCGACAGGAACGAGCTTTCGTTATTGGTAGCGACAGGTGTGGTGGCGGTGGTGGTGGGAGGATTGGATTGACTGGATTGACGAGACTCAGAAACTGACTTTGAACGAGCCAGTCTCATCATGCTAAAGGTAGACAGCGAAGAGTGGTGACGATGGTATGAACCGTTGGAAGAACGGAATGAAACGCTGTCAAGAGGGCCCACATTATCTTGGGGGGTCCCGTTGACGGAGGGAGTGTTGGTGACGACGTTGGAAAGAGGCGACGTGTTGGCATAGGCGGCTGTAACATCGTACATGAGGGAGGAATCGTTAGTACTAGAGGAGACGTGAGAATCCCGGAGCTTCTTGTGGATTTGGCTGTTCATCTCGTTGGTCTTCAAGTTTCTTAAGCATGCCTCCCACTGGTTACGAACCTCCTCGGTCCGGTACCTTAGAGTAAATGATCCACTCTCCTTCTTGCCTGACCATGCAATCACAAGGGTATACCCCTGTTGATTAGATGACGAGATGTTATAGATCTCGGAGATGTACACTCGTCCCTTCAACTCGAGCTGACTCTTATCCTTGGCAGAATTTAGCGACTCTAGAAGATTTGCGGTGGACGAGGTGACGGAGGAGCTGGACTTCTTTCTGGCGCTTAGAAGCTCTCTTTTCTTTTTTTCCTTATTCTTCTCCCCCTTCTCGCCGGAGCTACTGCCCACAAAGAAGAAAATTATGCGTTCAAAAAGGTATGCCACGTATTCCTTCTCTGCTTCAGCATCCTTCACGCCCACCACACCGTGATAGAGCAATTCACCCTGGTCCTTGAGGTTAAAACCTCGCCAGTTACTGACCCTCTCCGTAAGACTTTGAAGACTGCCGACGTTCTCGGCTCTTCTCTGTGCCTCATTGACTCTATTGGCAACTTCCTTCATTGCCTGGTTGGCGATTAAAAGCTCATTATACGCCGCCGAAGGAGGCGAAACGTCCCCCAGATTGGACTCACTTGATGCCTTGATTAATTCTTTGAGAAGAAGAGGATATTTGCAAAGTCTCTGAATGGGTTTG
This sequence comes from Danielozyma ontarioensis, assembly GCA_003706395.2. Classification (NCBI taxonomy): domain Eukaryota; kingdom Fungi; phylum Ascomycota; class Pichiomycetes; order Serinales; family Debaryomycetaceae; genus Danielozyma; species Danielozyma ontarioensis. The sequence goes on from PPLF02000010.1 coordinate 75,616, forward strand.
ATGATGTAAGACTGGAGCTCGAACCCAGCATCGAGAAGCTGGGACAGCTTGCGTAAGTTGCCAGCTTCCTTGGTGATGAGTTCTATGGAAGCCAATTGGCCGATAGTCCAAGGCTCATAGGCGCTGAACGGACCACTAGCAGCATGGATAAACACCGAGCCTATTCGCTGGTACCTGTAGGGAACATTGACATTACACTCCAAACCATTAAGGAATCTTCTCTGGAAGTCGATGATCTCATTGAGGTTGGGGAACAACACATGGATCTGCTCACTGGAAATAAGCTCGGCTTGATTGAGTTCGTGTTTGTACTGGTACAATAGCTCCAAGTCCTGGACGTATTTTCTTTCGGTTTCGATAATCTCCTTGAACACTTTCAGCCGATCATCACTGATGCTAAGATCGCTCATGGAGGGTATAGGATCCATGTCAAATTTGGCGGTGCCCGGTTCCTTGTTAAGGTCAAGCAACTTGTTAACCACTTTGATTATTTTAAGTAGATCATGGGTATTTTCCGAAAACACGTTGGAAATAGTGAACATGATTTCATCATCAAAATCAAGATGGGTCTTAACGGCAATTAAAAAATCGTAAACCGATTTTTTGCACACCCTTAAGTCATCGCTGCCAATGATGGGGATTTCGTAGCTGGGGTAAACGGAATTGAAGATCAAACAAAGGGGGGCTCCCTGTTGGAAGAGTTTCCAGATTTGCGTGACGGGATCAACGCTAATACTGGCAGGTAGAACACCAGCTGTGAATGTGAAAATATTATTACTGAAAGCGTTATTGGTGGTGGAAGTGGGGGATCCAGCAGAAGTGTCTGAATGAATGGAAAAGCCAGCCGAATTGATGGAAGCTCGATACTCATTTGAACCGCGTTCTTGGTTTAACTGTTGAGATAATGCCAATGCTTGTTGTTCAGCACATTGCTCGGCTGAATCAAAGGCCAACGCCAAAAATGGCTCCATACCTTCAATCTTTTCGAGTCTCTTCTTTAGTGCTCCACATTGATGATATAAGTGTTCTTCAGGCAGGGATAACCGATTAAGGCTCATGGCTTGAAGAGGTCCCAGAGCCACTCTGGTTATATTGGTCAGCAGTGAGCTAAGGGACCCGCTACTAGCCGTTGAAAATGAACGGAAGGGAGGATTTGGCTGCGAGTCCATCTGAATGGGAGTTGAATAGTAGGCACTTTGGGAGAATAAAGTCGAGGGAAATGAAGAAATTGAAAATAAACAGGTACCGCGCTTAGGTAAGCAGCCCCAGTCGTGTGTGTGGCCGAGTTGGTGGGCCACCTTCAAGGCGGTAAATTATTTAAAATGGGCAAGGCTATACAATTTAGGCAGCGGCAAACAATTTATTATTCACCACCACAGTTCCCACGCCGTAGGTTGTGGGAACGGGTTCATCAAGTCAGATGTAGGTGTGCGGTGTACGGATGTAGCTGGGGGTTCCTTGACATTATTTTTTTCTCGAAACAAAATGTGCTGTTCATCACTTGGTGACTTCCATCAGCTAACCCGATATGGGTAAATTTGGTACAGCCACACGAACATTAATATCAAATTGTACCAAGAGAAAAAACCAGGGCATGCACCACCTGAGAATTTTGCCTGGAATTTGGTAACCTGGCGCCGCTGCACCGACATTTTTCCGTGCATGAAGCTAAGGAGGCCAAAATAGGGTGACTTGGAGCTAAAGGTTTCTGGAGACACCCAATAAAGGGCTGGGTGCACTAAAAGCCATCATTGGGGCGTGGGGTGTACCTTTATCAATTTGTGCAAAATCCAAGGTATGCCCCCATGCAAATGCGCCATGGCTCTCGCGACATTATCAACTGAGGCAAATTTCTTGAATAGGAACCCGCGTCTTAAGTAGTGCTTCTCGTAATGAAAATTAAGCCCACATTCCACCAAACTTGACAGGCACAATGTCGTCGGTGGGGTCTGGGCTCGGACGTAATGTGAATCGATGGCCCGTAACCCCAGTTGCCTGGGCCACCTGCCATAATTGGACGCATTGAGGATGCTAATGCATGCCACGAGTAGCACCGGGGACCAGCTCCCATCAATACCAGGATGTCTAATGTCGTTTGGCAACCGCAAACTTGCTGCCGGACTCGGTGACAAATGCAAACGATGTTTTGGTTGGGAACCACCTGCCTTGTGCAAGCACCAGCAGCCCGCTGGTGGATTTCGCAACTTCGTGAACTTCGTCCCCGCTATCGACATCGAATATCCGAATGTTGGACCCGCTGTCATAACCCACCATCACATATGCGCCGTCTCGACTCACATCCACCAGTGATATGGCCTCGTCGATGGTAGTGAGTAGTTTGAACGGTATGAGGGTCTTGGTGCTCCACAACGAAACGACTCCGTCGTTAGACCCCACCGCCAAAAACTTGCCTCGCGGATCCACACAGAGACTGGTGGCCGCCGACCGATGTCCCAGTAGAGCATGAGATGCAGAAATCTGGTTGCCCTCTAGCTGGTAGAGCTGGACCGTTCCGTCGTGGAGCGCCGCTGCGAAAAACTCATGTCCCCCGTGGAACCACACCAAGTCATACACATGGTCCGGGGTTGAAACTTCGCCCAATTTGGCGTAGTTGCTATTGACGTCGTAAAGGAGAATGGTCTTATCACGGTCCACCACCGCCAACACGTCTCCGTCACTGGAGTAGCACGCCACCTGACAAACCGCCAACTGGCGGTTATCCTTCTCCACCCGAATCTCCTTATCAAGAATTCCGTTTCCTCGCCAAATCTTCACTAGCTCATCTCGTCCCACTGTAGCAAAAACCACCTCCCCCCTGGGATTCCATGCTACTCGTTCCACCGCCCGAGCATGGGGCGACTCAATGACGACGGGGTCGGCCATCTTGGTGGCCAAGCTTCGCCAGATTCGTACACTTCTGTCGGTTCGCGTCACCACCAACCGACTTCCCACCGGGTTAATTGAGAGATTGATGATCTCCAGATTCTTCCCCGAGTCGGCGTACGCCTGTATGTTGAAACTCTTGAAGAAATCCCGATTGTTCATGGCTGAGGTGAGATGGAAAAATATCGCGACCGTTTTGCGCACCTGAAAAGTTACACGTTCACCAATTGCCATGTCTCGTCCTAAATTGATATCTATCGATGCGTTCGCCAAGACGGTGGAAGACGCTAAGGTAAAAACTGCATCGGGAGGAATTATTACGTTGCTCTGTGGACTTATCGTGCTTTTTCTTATTAGAAACGAATATGCCGACTACACGTCCATCATAACTCGCCCGGAGTTGGTGGTCGATCGAGACGTTAACAAGATGTTGCACATCAACGTGGACATCTCGTTTCCCAACTTGCCATGCGACGTGCTTACGCTTGACATCATGGACGAACTGGGGGATCTTCAGCTCGACGTGTTGAATTCAGGGTTCCAGAAGTTCAGATTGATTCCTGGCTCCAACCAAGAGGTGTTAGACGATGCACCAATTCTTTCCAACGATGTGTCGCTTGAGGAAAAGGCCAAGGGCTTGAAGGAGGGCGAAGAAGGCGTGTGTGGCTCGTGTTACGGTTCCCTCCCCCAGGACAAGAATCAGTACTGTTGTAATGACTGTGACACCGTGAGATTGGCCTACGCCAACAAACTCTGGAGCTTCTATGATGGTGAAAACATCGAACAGTGTGAAAAGGAGGGATACGTGTCTCGGTTGACCGAGCGCATCAACAACAACGAAGGGTGTCGTATCAAGGGAACCGCTCAAATCAATCGAATTTCGGGAAATATGCACTTTGCACCAGGCGCTTCCTTCACGGCGCAAGGAAAGCACGTTCACGACTTATCGCTCTACGACAAGTACGCCGATAAGTTCAACTTTGACCACATCATCAACCACTTGTCGTTTGGCGCCGACCCCCACTATAACGAACGCCTTGTTAGCCTGGAACAACTGACACACCCACTTGACCATCACCTGTTGATTTTGAACAAAAAGCACCACACCTTCTCATACTACCTCAAGGTGGTTGCTTCGCGCTTCGAGTATCTCGAAAACAAGGAGCCACCTTTGGAGACCAACCAGTTCTCCGTCATCTCCCACAATCGTCCTTTGAAGGGAGGCACTGATGAAGATCACCAGCACACTCTTCATGCCAGAGGAGGACTCCCCGCCGTTTTCTTCCACTTTGAGATCTCTCCATTGAAAATAATCAACAAAGAGCAATATGCCAAGACGTGGTCCGGATTCGTCCTTGGAGTGGTGAGTTCCATCGCCGGAGTTTTGATTGTGGGTGCGTTGTTGGACCGGTCGGTGTGGGCCGCCGAGAACGCATTGAAGGGAAAGAAGAACTTGTAGTTTCTACAATAAAAACTATCATGATAGAGCATTGAATGTACAAATGATATATTTACAAGACACGTAGTGCTATGTTCCAAGCCCCCACGGGGGATGATTGGATGCATCGTTGGTTTAGATGGAACTCAAGAGATGTTCAATATCTTGGTAGTATTCTTTGGATAAAACCTCTCCAGCCTCTTCCTTGGTCAACCACATGTGCTTGACGCCAGTCTGAGGGCGGAAATCTCCCGATAAGATGTGAGACTTGATGAAAAACTCTTTGGCTTGAGTTTTGGGGTTGGTAGATAAATGACATGGCTTGGGAGAAACATTGAAGTAGTTGATGGCTTCCCCTCCAAGCTTGTATAACCCCTCTTCAGCAAGAATATGCAATGGTTTCAAGTTTTCACTCGATGACTCCGAGAAAGTAGGCAACTTCCATTCGCCGTTTTGCTCAACCACAAGGTACAATGTTCTGGCCAACTTCCGCTCCAAACTTTGCTTATCGCCACTCTCGTCAGCCTTGGTGATCCGGGAGTTCGGTACAATCTTTCTGGAGAGATTGTCGGCGCCTGCTTCGTCCACCTCGGCACCTTCGGCCTGTTCCGTGTAAGTCTTTGGTAAGTTGATCTCTTGCTTGAATCTACGGTCTCTTTGCTGTCTGATCTCGGGTCTTCCATCGGGAAATTCAAGGTTGGGGTTATTGAATACCGGAGTTTTGTTGAGCTCCCGGAACTTCTGCTCCGACAACGTTCCCGGACGGTAGTAGTACCACTTGGGGAAGGTCCACATTAACCGCTTCCACAACTCATTTTGGTACTTATAGTACTGGTTTTCAAAAGCCGGAAGCTCCGCAGTCACAATGGGATTCCGCGACAACACCAACGTTGACGCAATGGAAGGTGCCGCCGTAGTGGAGTACCCTCTGATCGACCTTGTTAACATGATATTGGTGGAGTATGGCCTTGGGTCGCATTGAGAATTTTCACCGCCTCCGTAAACCCAGGCACGCCCACGCGTAAATATCAGCACGCCGGGTAACTGCTTTCGTGATGCCTGTTCAATAATGTGAGAGTGGGGGCAAGCTTTCACCGCGCCACTATATAAAGCGTCACGCCCCCCTCACCAAAAAAATTCCATCCACTAATTTCCTTAATACTTTAAACTAGTTTACTTCTAGATACTACTTACTTATTCTAGTTGCCCTCCCAATTCCGTTGTGTTTCCCTCCACAAAGAAAAAGTTTCCAAAAGAGTGAGTTTATAAGTAGCTTTTTTGTCCGTAAAGCTTTGTTCTTTTGTTAAAACGTAATTGTAATGTCCACAGAAGAATTTGATTCCATTCTCAAAGAATTGCAGACCCTAAAGGCACCGGGCGTGTCTGGTTCGCGGATTAAGAGGTTGACGGACTTGGCTGTCAGAAATGTAAGTGACGAGTCTCAGTTGATCACCATCTTATACTCGAACTGTAAGGCTACCCCTTCATCTCACAAGTTGGGTACTCTTTACGTGGTTGATTCTATTGTTAGGGTGTACATGGATGAGGCCAGAAAACAGAACCAAGAGATTTCCGCCCAAGCCCAGGATGGCACCTTCGCCGCTGGTGTTTACAAAATCAGTGAATTGATTGAATCTTTGATTGATGATGCCATGGAATTGCTGATAAGTCAGGCTCAGAATACCAAGATTAGTAAACTAGTAGACATTTGGGAACGGGCTGAAACCTTTAAACCTGAAATCATTGAAGCCATCAGATCCAAACACTTCAAGTCTACCACCCCTCCTGGAACTCCTCCTAGAGGTCCTGATGAACCCACGGATACAAACACTATTCCTTCAATCTCCAACGGTCCCTCATCTTTGCCTCCCGTACCAGCTTCCTCCACTGCTCCTGCTGCTGGAACCAATGATTCAGGTAGCATCTTGTCTGCTCTTGCTTCTCTTGCCAAGCAGAATAATTCTAACGGTGGAACCCCAACTACCGCTCCGGCTCAACCAGCTCAACCAGCTCAACCTAACAATGCCAGCTCTATTTTGTCCCAGTTGTCAGCTTTAGCAGGCTCCACCAACCAACCTGCAACTATATCTCCCCCAGTTCAGCAACAGCAACCTGCTGCTCCTGCAAATGACATCTTCAACATGTTGCAACAGATGCAAACAGGTGTTTCTTCTCTTCCTCCCCAACCCCCAAGAGGCCAACCATCTTTTCCTCAACAAAACTACCCTCAAAACAACTACCCTCAACAAAACAACTACTCTAACTATCAGCAACCTCCTCAACAACAACAACCTCCCAGTAATGCTTACGATCGCCGTGGCCGCGACGATAGATCTGGAGGTTACTCCAGAAGAAATAGATCTCGCTCCCCAACTGGTGGTAGATTCGGCCAGAGCCCCCCCGGGGCAGCCGGTGGCCGTGCTATGATTCAAAGTCTGAAGGGCCAGGGTTACTCTCCTGCTCTTGGAGAGCAAAACATTCCTGGAACTCCTCACTTCCGTACTCGTAATGTTGGTTTCGATCAATCGCTTCCTCAAGGCTCTTTCAAGGTTTTGTCCAGAACCCTTTTTATTGGTGGTGTTCCTCGTGGAATGGATGAAGTTGAGCTTTCAGACGTTCTCCGTTCTCATGCTGAAGTCCAATCCATCATTCTCAACTCGGAAAGAAAACATGCCTTCGTAAAAGTGTACTCGCGTCGTGAGGCTGAACAGGTGATCGCTTCTTTCAACAAGGATAATTCTCTTCCTCTTAGAACTAGATGGGGTGTTGGCTTCGGTCCCAGAGATTGTTGTAATTACCAGCATGGTATTTCCATCATTCCCATTTCTAGATTAACTGATGCTGATCGTAACTGGGTCGTCCATGCCCAATGGGGAGGTACTGGCGGCCAACCATTACAGAGCGGAATGGTTCTCGATGAACCCGATATCGAAATCGGTACCGGTATTTCTTCCAAAGCCATGTCTAAGAAGATGCCAACAAACTCAGCCAGAAATGGTCCTAAATCTAACAAGCCTGGTGAAGCAGACGACGATTACGCCAAAACCACTCTTCTTCAACAACAACAAGCAATGGGTAATGGCCCTGACTTCGCTGCCTACAATAATAATGCTGTCAATCCATTAAGTGGATTGTTCAACAACAATAATAATCAACCTCCTCAACCTCCTCAGGGATTCCCACCTCAGGGATTCCCCCCTCAAGGATTCCCCCCTCAAGGATTCCCCATGCAAGGAGGTCAAAACCCCAACTTGAATGCTCAACTAGCCAACTTCTTCCAGAATGGTGGCCAGCGTTGATGAGTCTAACCAGAGCTGACATTCAACATCCTACATTATATATCTCATTTGCCTTAACATGTAATAAAACGTTTAATCATTGAAAATACTCCCATAGATGCCATAATGACGTATATACAATTGATGCACCTATAGACAATCACATCATGCCTCAGCGGGTACAGGAGAAGGTTCAGGAATAACCTCCTTTCTTCCACTGTTGGGAGGTGATTTGATGACTGTGTTTGATTTGGTCTTGGCCTTATTAATGGGTTCTCCCCTGACAATTTTTTCCATCTCGTCTCTGGTTAAGGTTTCATATTCAAGTAAACCTTCCGCCAACCGACGTAATTCAACATCCTTTTCCTTTAACACGCGGCGGGTTCTTTCTTCACTTTCAATGAGAATATCCCTCACTTCATGATCAGCCATGTCTCTTATCTTACCGGACCACGATTCCCAGTTGTCGCTTAAGCGAACAGGCCCGATCTTATCACTCATACCATAGGAGGTCACCATTGCCCTGGCCACTGAGGTAGCATTGGACAAGTCTGAGGCACACCCACTGGTGACATTATCGCGTCCGTGGATCATCTCCTCAGCAACTTTCCCACCCATGCACACATCCAATCTCGCGTAGCATTCCTTTTTGGTCATATCAACCTTATCCATTTCCGGAAGTTGAAACGTGATACCAAGCGCACGTCCCCGTGGCAAGATGGTGGCCTTATACAAAGGTGTGGCAGCAGGGGAAAACATAGCCATAATGGCATGTCCGGCTTCGTGATATGCGGTGTTAGTTCTGGCTTCTTCGGTGATGACCATCTTCTTCTTAGCAGCACCCATGAGAATCTTATCCTTCGCCCATTCAAAGTGGTTCATATCAACTGCAGGTGCGGAGAGTTGAGACGCATGCACAGCAGCCTGATTGACAAGATTCATGAGTTCAGCACCCGACAACCCGGGTGTACCTCTGGCAATAATGGAAGGATCGACGTCCTCAGCAGTTTCCACATTCTCCATGTGATGCTTCAAAATATCAACACGTCCACGAACATCCGGCAAATCAACAATGACTTCCTTGTCGAATCTACCTGGACGAGTGAGTGCCTTGTCAAGAGATTCAGGGAAGTTGGTAGCTCCAATGATGATGATACCTTGCGATTGAGAAAATCCGTCAAGCTCAACCAATAATTGATTGAGTGTTTGCTTAGCGTAAGCTTGATCCTTCGGGTTCCGCTTTCCTCCAATGGCATCCAATTCGTCAATGAAAATAATGGCAGGACTCTTTTCGCGGGCTTGATTAAACAACTCCCGAATTCTCTTCGCACCCACACCAACATAGAGCTCATCAAACTCGGATCCAGACATGAAGAAGAACGGTACTCCTGCTTCTCCAGCAGTGGCACGTGCAAGCAACGTCTTTCCGGTACCTGGAGGACCAGTCAAAAGCACACCCTTTGGCAATTTACCACCTAAGCCGGTGAACTTTGAGGGATCCTTCAAAAAGTCAACAATCTCTTCGAGCTCAGCACGGGCTTCGTCACACCCACAAACATCTTTGAAGCGGACGGTAGAGCGGCTAACATCCACGGATTTATCAGACACCTCAGTATGCTTGAAGATAGTACCGTTTTCGATCAAGTAGTTGAACGCGGTGGTGGCGCCGTAGGTAATAAGCGCCACGGGGATCAACCACTTCAACCATTTCAGCACAAGACTGAGGAGACTCTCGGAAATAACGACATGTACCGGTTCGTATCGGCTACCGAATCCTTGAGGAAGACCCCCGGATTGAACATTTGCACCAGACGTAAGACCTCTGGCCACTTGTTCGGCCTTGCCTTTCTTTCCAATCTTGTTCAACGCGTCGATGTAAAGCTGAGTACATTCTGGCGACGATGCAATCCCAGGAGTTTCGAATCTTTGCACAACAATGTGGGGATAGTTGTTGGCCAATAAGGACTGATAGAACTCAGCCTGGGCCTTGGTATTGTTGGGGTCACTGTTGGCCAACTGTTCTTGACTTTGGAGAAGGTTGATGGTATAGTTACTCACGTTTCTCAGCAAAACAAGCCCGTGTCGAGCCATAGGGGTACGTGCCCATATACCCACAGTGGGACCAAGGCCAACGAGCCTCGTGGAAAGGGCTCTCGGTATCACCCTTGTTAACATTGAAGATTTACGGTGGCAAGCGAAAGTGAAGAAATTCCGCGACTTTTTATGCCGAGACAAAAACCCGTACCCTCTTCCTCGCCGGGCCGATATAGGCAGCACCTGACTGCTGTAGCCGTACGTTACCCTATAAATGCTAAATAACCAGACCAGAAGCCCTCGATGCCAAATAACCAAAGCCAGAATCTCTGCAAGATTTTCTGCTAATGACCAAAGCTAAAATCTTGTGATGCCAAATAACCAGACAGAGCCCCTTTTATGCCAGAAACCAAACTAGAAGCCCTTAATGCGGAGATCATCATGTGTAGCCGTGTCTTCTATCTCTAGGCCGTGTTCGTTGGCCAAGTGGAGAAGACATATAAAACAGAAACTGGTGGAAAGATCCTTTCGTTCCTCCTCGGGATATAGCAGCCCTATGGACCCCACAACCTCAGCAAACTTCTTCACCTCCACAGGTTCAGCCGCATCGTTCGCCGGTTCGGCACGCGGCAGCTTTTGCTTTGCCCAATTTTCCTTGATGGAGTCCCAGAGGTTATCCTTGAGCAACTTAACATCCACGCGCTTGGCGACTCGGGAGAAGTTCACGTACTCAGGACGAGCCTTGCGGCTGCCGGTCACAAGCTTCTGCGAGGCTGCATCGTTCTCGTCCTTGACGTCCTCACCAGCATCACCCAAGGCGTCGTTGAAGTCAATGCCGCCAAAATCATCATTGTCGTAGTCCTCATACTCAGCCTGCTGAAATGAGGCGGCGAGCAGCTCCTGCTGCTTGCGTTCTTCTTCCTCCTGGTACTGCCTGGCGAAGTATGCTTCGTCGGTGAGCGACGGCTCTGCCTTGGGCTTTCGGGTGAATCGAGAGATTCCCATTAGCGGCTTTATAAATAGGTTGGTGAGCCTCTGAGAGTTGTACTTGATGTCCTCGGGTAGTAGGTTCTTGGACAGCACCACACTGGCCTCTGGTTTTCGGAGTATGGCTTGGTTGTTTTTAGGCCTCTGGAACAAGGCATCTTCATCCTCGCCGTCTGCGTCAAAGAAGTTGACAATGGCGGAATCCTTCTTCTTCTTTTTGGTGGCGGCGGGGTCGCGGAGAAGGCCTGGGGTCGACTCTCGACTGGATGAGGGCGGCTTGGAGTCGAGGTTTCGCTTTTTCTTGAGCTGGCTGACCTTCCAGTGCTCAGGTCCCCGCCAGTTGGTGTTCATGGCGGCATCAAAGTATGCCATGAGATCCTGATCAAGCACCTTGGTGGCTAGAATCTCTTCCTCCATGTGGTCGTCGTCAATGATGCTGGCAACTTCACTGGCGTGCTGGCTTTCGTTGTCCATGAAGGCAGCGTCACCAAAGTCATTATCGTCGTAATTAGGGAAGTCGTCTGCGGCGGCCGGAAATGACGTCTCCAACTCCTTCTCCTCGTCGGCGATGAACTTCTGGTTCACGTCGCCCAACACACCCTTGGCCTTGTTGATATCGGTGAGGACCACCTTGAGCTCCTTGAGGGACGGACACACAACCACGTCGTCCAAAGTCTCGTTGTCCTTAACGATGAAGCGGCGTAGACCAGAGATATTCACGTCGGTGTCCATCTTGTCTGCTTCCACCGCAACATGACCGGCACTGTCATCGAGCCTTTGCGTGGTGGCATCAAACACCACCCTACCGGAGGCGTCGATGCTCAACGTGTTCAACAAGAGACTTTTGGCACCGCCCTCATCAAACTCCGCGAGCGCCTTCTTAAACAACGGGTCAATAGCTAGCTCCTGATCTAATTTCTTGACGCGGATGGTGTCAAAGGGAACAAGCGTCAGCTCCATCACTCGGTTGATCTTGCGCTTGCGCTTGCCGTCGGCGCCTTCGTTCTGCGAGGTGTCAGCCTCGTGGTCATCGTCGTGGTTGCCCTCACCGTCGCTGCTCGCTTCCTGGTCCTTCTTGGCCGCAAGCCCACTGAGAAGCTTTCCGGTTTCAGACGCCACTGACTCCACTCTGCTGGAGTAGATCTTAACACACCCGTCAAGGGTGGCGGATGCTCGCTGGAAGTTGATGTTGTCTCCGTCCTTGATGACATTGAGGTCGTGGAAGTAGTCGATCAACGCAAACTGCCACGAGTTTTTGGTGGTGATCTTATTGTCGGTGGAGAGCTTGATCCACTCCTCAAAGTTCGACAAGATGGTATGCTTGTTTTCGTGGAAATGGATGGCATCATCAAACAGACTGTCTTCTGGGCGGGTCGCAAACAAGTCACCCCTACTCACGTGGCGAGAGCTGGACGCCGCCCGTTTCGATAGCACCCGTCCAGAGATGACTCTTCCCTTGTTGGAAAGGTCGTGGATCAGACTGACCCTGCTGCTGGAGGTCGCCTTTTGGCCCCGTTTCTTGGGTAGGACGTTCATATCAAAACATCAAAACAATTGCGGCGCGACTTACATAATCGCGCCCCGATGTGCTTACGTCAGCGCCCGCTGGCATGCTGCTTCGTTGATAATGCTATGTAGGTGGCTACTTGTGGGTTTTGGTGCGGTCGTGGGTGCTGATGCGGTCAATGTCCTTTTGGGAGATGACGAGTCCGTTTCTGGTGGATTTGCCGACGGCGTGGATCTTGAGGCCCCGCTGTCTGCGCTTGGCCTTCTTGGCTATGCCAGTACCAATGCGGTCGGACGCCATGGTGGAGCCCTTGCCCTGGTTGATGTCTCGGAGCTGGCCCTTCTTGATCCTGGACAACACCACACCCGCGTTGCGGGCCTCCTCTTCGTACTGGGCAATCTTTTTCTTCTGGCTGGTGATCATTCCCTTCCGCATGTGCATCGGCATCTTCTCTAGCTTCTTGGGGTGGCCGCCGGTGGACGAGTTGAGCGTGGCCAACGACCGGATCCGCAGCTCCAATGCACGCTTGCGGGCCTTGCCGGTGGGATCTTCGAAATCAATGGTCTGGAGCGTGACATCCGCTCCCGAGTACTCAAGCTGGTTAGCCAAGATGTGCGACTCCAGGAGAAGACGCTGGAGCTTCAAGTCATTCTCGAGGTTGTCTTCGTCTTCCTTGGCGGCCTGGGCCTGCTGTCTTTTGGTGAGCTTGGAAAGCTCCTTCTCTTTCTGCTCTATCTCCGATAGTGTGGGGGCACGGCCAGCTCGAAGTAGCCTCTTGTCTTTCTTTGACACGCTGACAGGCGCGGACGACTCGGTGAGCCTGACGACCTTGGGCTTGACAGCTCCCTCTGCGTCATCGGTGTCTTCGTACGACGTCTCTGCATTTATGTCCAGCTCATCGCTCATCTCAGACTCCAGATGCGACGACGCCGCTTCGGTGTCGGACACTCCACTGAAACCGGAAAACTCCTCCTCGTCCCCCTTGGTCTTGTCCTGGTACCCCAAGTCTTCCAAAGCCCCAAACTGGGCCTCGAACGCCCGGCGCTGGATCTCCATGTAGTCACTCATAGTTCTCGATGGATTAGATTTTATCAGTTTTTTTTTTTCATCTGCGACATGACTAGATTCAGAGGGTGTATCGACATCCACGCCGGCCACGTCAAGCAGATCGTGGGCGGAACGCTTGCCCACGACGACACCTCCGACGTCAATGACGCTAGCACCCAGGAAAATTTTGTTTCTACCAAGCCGTCGTCGTTCTATGCCGATCTTTACCGTCAGCACAATGTGCGTGGATGCCATGTCATCAAGCTCGGAACCAACCCCGAAAACGATGCCGCTGCCAAGTTGGCGTGTGCCACATGGCGCAACGCCCTCCAAGTAGGTGGTGGAATCACCATCGACAACGCCCTTGAGTGGCTAGACCGGTACCATGCGTCCCACGTGATAGTTACCAGTTGGCTCTTCACCGAGACCGACGGGAAAAAGAGGTTGGATTGGGCCAAGCTCGAGAGCATATCCAAGATGGTGGGCCGCAACCGGTTGGTGGTCGACCTCTCGTGCCGGACGGTGCAAAACGAGGCCAAGCAGTGGGTGGTGGCCATGAACAAATGGCAGACGTTGACGGACTCTGTGCTCAGTGGCGAGTTCCTAGCCCGGGTGGCCCAGTACTGCGACGAGTTTTTGATCCACGCTGCCGACGTGGAAGGTTTATGCAGCGGAATCGACCAGGACTTGGTCAGGAAGCTAGGCGAGTGGTGCCCGGAAGGATTCGAGGGGAAGATCGTATACGCGGGAGGCGCCAAGCTGGTGGACGACTTGGAGTTGGTCAATGCTCTCAGCGGCGGCAAAGTAGACCTCACCTACGGGTCAGCACTCGATATTTTTGGTGGGAAGCTCGTCAGTTTCGACGACGTGGTCAAGTACCAATAAAAACGTCATTTATACATAATATACATTATTACGACCAGTTACTATTGCCAAACTCGGCACTGCCGTAGTTGTAGGCGGGGGATTGGCCGCCAGGGGAGCGTCCGTAGGTGGTGAAACCTCCGGCAGCAGCCGCAGTGGTGTTGGCCTCCACGGTGTCCTTCTTTAATTCCATCGCAATGCCGGCTAGCTTCAACTGAAGTGTTTCGATGCCCTTCAACACCACTTCGTTCGGTGGTAAGACCCCGACGGTCTCGAGGTCCACGTAGTAGTTGGACGGCTTGGCGTTATAGTCAAAGGGCGCGTCGGGGTCCGGGGCCTCTTCCCACTCGCAGTTGGCGCTCTTGGCCCACTCCTTCTCGGGGTCAACCTCGTGCCAGTAGTCGGTATGCTTTAGCTTGTTCCAGGGGTCATATTCGAATCCAATAGCCGACACAGGAGACCACTTGGCGTGCTCCTTGGCAATACCCTTCTTGGCGATACATGTTATTCTGAGTTCTTGGTGCTTTCTTAACTTGCAGATGAGCGGCCCCTTTCTCTCGGCGTCCCTGATGACAGGATCCCCGAGCCTGGAGTCGTTTTGGAACTTGGCCAAGTCCGATGCATACACGTTCATGGTGCTGTCGCTGTCGCACTTGGCGGTGAGCTCAAGCTTTACCGAACAGTTGGCACAGTACTGGTCACACGTACAATCTCGCGAGTACGACAACCCGTCGATCCCCTCGGAGTTCAACGGGATGAGTCCCAATCTGTGGGCCAAGAACTCGTCCGCCAACACCGAGGTGTTGACGTCGATTTCCACTAGGTCAATGGCCAACGTAGGAACTTCCGCCATCATCACCCTCCGCACGGAGTTGGCCATGGCCAAGTCCACGTCCTTCAAGATGAAGTCAACGCGGTCACGTTCTGCCTGTCTGATGGTGACTCTTGGACCACCGTCCCACTTATCGATATCCATATTGATCAACGCCACTAGTGGAAAAAAAAACTGGTGAAAACGGTGAGATTGTTGATAATGCGAATTTTTGTTCTGGTGCACACCCCAATTATCATGAACTTCACCATCCCCGATCTACGCTTTGAAGAGACATTTAACTCCCAGCTCCGATCCTACGCCGCCAATCTGGCGGCCCCCGCCAAAGTGGACAGATTGACTGAAGAAGAGGTTGCATTGGCCAATCAGCAGCTAGACGCCGATGAGCAGGAAGAGCTCCTCCACCCGCTCCCGGTCGTCACTCCAGGCTTGGTGATATATGCCATTATCAAGGACCAGGTCATCATGCCCCTCGTCCAGGGCTTTCTCTTTGCCGGCTTGTTGCTTGCAGTCCGCCCGGTGTTGGGTCAGATAGTGTTGAATGGCCAGCAGTGGGGCCACTGGTTGTTTAACACCCTTGGGTTGTCCACCCGCCGCCGCGCCTACCGCCCCGTGTAGGAGGCTCCCTGGGCCTGCACTCGTCTCCTGCTCGTCCCGCACGCTCGTCCCGCACGCTCACGTCGCCCCCCTCACCACCACCTCCCGCACCAGCGTGGGCCCACACGTGCTTTCTCTCGCACCACCACTGCCAACGTCGCCACCGTCGCCCTGTCGGCCATGCAACCGCGCATGTTCTGTGCATCGCCCCATATCGGCGCCGTCTATACCTCCACCACTAGCTCGTCTCGTGGTCATGTTACCGAACGACTCTCGCATAAATACCTCATCTTGTTCTACTCTCGTATCTTCCCTTCCCGTACTCTCCGTCGTATTCGTTTGCCTCCCCCTTTGGCCCTCCTCCCAGGACCCCTGCCACTGCGGCCACCATCTAATTGCTGCACTATATGCACACCGCGGAGGATCGGAAACCTCGTTTCATTTCAACTTCTTCATTTTGTCTTCCACCTCTTCACGCCATCCATGTTTAGCAGACAACGGAAAAGCGGCCAATCCACCTCCTACACCGGAGTCAACCACGTGGCACCGGCCAGCAGTCAGCCCAACTCCAATGCATTGGCTGCTGCGCTCACCATTGGCCATAGCCTCAAGAAGAATCCACAACAACCACCTTCCGCCTCCATTAGCCGTTCTAATTCAATCCAATACATTCGCAAACCCCCTGCCCCAAAGTCGTCATCGGGGTCCTTGTTGAAGAGAAGCTCTTCCATTGCCAGTAATTTACAAACAAACCAGATTTCCAGTATCCATCTGCCCATCCACTATAACCACCATCACCGCTCGCCCCTGGACATTCCTGACATCGATGATACTTTCGATTCCCAAATCAGTATATCTTCTGATAACGTCGCCAACATGCAAGATCTCAAGTTGTCGCATGCATTTTCCCCCGTGGCCCGGAAGTCCTCTCAGAACACCATTGGCAGCAATGGTAGTGTCAAGACGGTGAAAAAATACATCCCCACCCCCAACGGTATCAAGGTGATTGAAGTCCCCGCCGAATCCTTTCAACAGGAGGTTTCTCGTAACAACTCCATGCGGTCTGGCCACAACATACCTCGCTCTGGTTCATTTAGAGGTCCCAAGCCGGTGGCTAAGAAACAGTCGGCACTTCGTCATTCCAGTATTCTCAAGTCTCCCCCCAAAATTGAGGAGAGCGCCCAAGAAGAGGATTTGGCCAGGTCTGACGAGTATCAAGAGCACGAGCTCAAGATGAAGCAGCTTGAGCAGCAGATTGCCCATGAACGAGAGATGGCGCGTGATCTAGAGCAGAAGCGGGATCAGTATGAGCAATTGCGTCAAGCTCGTCTCAAGCGGGAAAAGAGCCTTGCTGCACTCATCAAGGAAGACTCTCCCGAAGTCACTTATGCCCCATCTGGAACGCCTCCTGTTGAGCACGCGCCACTGGAGTTCGATGACAGCACCCCCATTGACCAAGGGTCGGTGGAAAGCGATATTCCGGTGGTGAGCCCCCACCATGTGGTTGTGGATGAGCTCGAGAAGGCTCAAATTGACACCACTGCTTCTTCAAATGCTGCCACCGAAGCCAGCATCATCGCCGGCTACAGCACCCAGCTTTCTGACTTGGAAGTGTCGGCTCCCAAACATCACCCAGCTGAATTGGATGGAGTGATCACCCCCGAAAACGAGGTCTTGGATGTTGTTTCATCGGACTATGACATTAACTCCGACACCGGTACCCACAACTTTAATCTTCTTAGGCCCAAGTTTGACACTGAGCCCGAAATTATCAACCACGACCTCACTCCTGTAAGCAGTGATGACGAGGAGGACAATACCGAAGAGACAATCAGACCCAAGTTCGAGCTCACTCCAGAAATAATCAACGACGCTCCCAGCGAACATCTCGACTCGTTGCAGTTACCCTCTCAAGCTGGTGGCTCCTATTCGGGTGCCTCTTCCTCCAGCAGCATGGACTCTCCCAGCAAGCTCAAGCCCATGAAGTCTGCCATGAAGAATTCTTCCTCTTTTTACAACGCCTCTAAGCCCAAGCCCAAGCCAGCTCCGAATCCTGCTCAACAGGCCTACCTCTCGCTCACCACTGCAGAAAATACCAGACTTAACTCGAAGATGTCTTCTTCTCAGCTTAATGACATCAATCTTCTTAGAAGCAGCCACCAGTATCCTACAACCAGTCCCAACCGCCGGTCCCTTCAACCTCCTGTGAATGGGCCTACCATTGCCCACAATGCCCATAATGCTCCTCATGCACAAAATGCACACAATGCACACATTGCTGCCAATGGAAACGGAATGGCGGCTCGTACCTTGCGTCCCCACTCTGTGCATGCTGACTCGTGGAACCATGACCAACACGGTAACGGTCGTAACAACATGAGTGCACGTACCCTTCGGGATCGTTCATCCTATGTCCAACCACCACACGCTATTTCTCCGCATCCAGCCCTCAATCCCAACTACCAATCTCCGTCCAAGCTTAAGGCAGCCGAACTATACGCACGAGCTAATGCCAGACCCAAGTCTGTGTTCCAGGCCAACCTTGTGAAGAGATCGTCGTTCGACAAGGCTAATGGCGCTGATGGACCTGCTCAAACCACACCCACCAGGTCTCACAGAATGACATTACGTGATCCACAGCCGCAACCCCCACCTCAACACCCTGTGCAGCAAGCTCACCATGTCTACAATGCTCAACAATTGTCACAAACTCAGACCCAGACCCAAGCCCCAACCCAAAAGACCCTGGCACCGCCCGAGTCGAGATTTGCAGATTCTGACGACGAAGAGCCACAGGTTGCTCCTAAGCATTCGTCCAGATTTGCCGACTCTGATGGGGAAGACTCTACTCCTATGCCAGTTACTGTACCCACACAGTACGTCACCACCCTTCGTCAAGAGCCAAAAGTACAAGCTAAAGAGAAGGAAAAGAAGAAACCTAAAAAGAAAAAATTCTTGAGGAAGATTTTCGGTAGAGACTAATGTACCTTACGATAATGAAGCCATGTTTTGCTACATCCCTTTATTCACCTCAATTATGTAACCTAAAATGTATAATTTTCATCTCTTTAAATTTTTTTATGAGGAGACTATGCCAGAATATGCTAGGTTTCAAATTCAATCAAATTATTTTCTCGATGGTGCTTGTGAACGGTGGCACCTTCGGCTTCATGAAAGCGGTTCAATTGATCTGACTTCGCAGAGGAGTTAGTCACAGGGTCTGTTAATACCTGTGCTTCTGCACCAAGTAGGAGATCCTTATCCTTCTCATCAATGCTAATGACTCCAAAGTCATCATCCCGCTCGTCGTCCCGCTCGTCATCTTCGTCATTCTTGGACTTGCCCAGCTTCATTGATACATTATCATTAGCATGGTTATTGGCAGTGGCCCTCAGGTCCATACGACGACGGACCTTCTTAGCAACTTCCCTTCCATCAGCAATCATTCCGTCAAACATGTCCCTCAAGTTACGGATAGTGCTGAATTGAGAGTCAAGTGGCTTGTCAAGGTGAATCAGATGGCGGAGGGTTTTACTAAACAAGAGCTCGTATGTTTCATCGGCCAATACCACCATCCGGAAAGTAGGAAGGTTCACGAAAACAGGAGTGTTGGGGTTAAGTGCAGCATTATGCTTGATCTTTTCCAGAATGGCCAACTCCTTGATGAGAAATTCTTCTTCATCAGGTTGCGCGTATTCGAAAGCCCTTTGGATAAAGTTGCTGGCGGCTGAAAGATACCTTTCGATTTGCTGGCTTTCAAGCTTTTGCTTATCGATGTCCACCTCTGATGGAAGTTCAATCTCATCAGAACCACTAGCCTGCTGGCGTTTGAATATTTCATCTGCCATGGCATTTTCAATGGCAGATTCCGTTATAGAGTCTAGTAAATGACCATCTTTCCAAGGGGTGGTAATGTAGAGAAGGTCTTCAGATATTTTGAGAATGCCATCACGATCAATTTTACCCCTATGGTCAGTATCGTAGAGCTCAAAGAAATTAGAGATGGAAGTCATCAAATCAGGCTCCACCAACCGGTTCAACCCAACAACAAGATCTGAGAGCTTCAATCCCACTTCCTCCGTGGACAAGAAGTGATCAAATAGACGTTGTAAGAACACTTCAGCTTGAGGATCATCGGACTCTAGATCCACCCAGTCGCAAATCTGACCCATGAAGCTCTTGAAGGAAGTAAAGTCCATGGTCGATCCTCCGCCCGTCTGAATATCAACAGATTGAACCACGGAATAGAAACGATCATAGAGAATGCCAAGGGTGTTTTGGTCGATGTTCACGGTACGTGGTAAGTTGCGAAGCTCAGTACGCTTGACAAAGGTAGTGATATTTTGGAAGATGGAATTTCTATGCTTGGCTCTGTGCTTGGCAATGGTATCATCGGTAATGGTGGAAAACTCCTTGAAAGAAGTGACCAAGAGCTCCTGGAACTTGGTGACCTGGCGGTACTTTGGGTTTGGGGACTCGGGATGGGCGGACTGATCTAGGGTGAGAAAGTAGTTCTTGAGAATGGAGATGAAGGTGCCATCATCCTCGGTTTTGAGGAGCTCTTCTCCATTGAGCTTAAGGATGGCAAGTGCAACCTGGAAGAGAGTTTTGGGACCCTGGAGGAAAAAGACGTCCAAAATACGGAATGCGAAAACTAACGGCATGGAACTCAAGTAGAGAGAAAGGAACCATGGCAATGACACCACCGACAATTGGATGTCGTGGCGAGAGATGTGGTCCCAAAGAAGCGGCATGGTGGCCTGGACGAGCGACTCAAACACTCTCTGGTCCAAGAGGGTTCCGTACATTGTCCTCGAGTAGTACCCAGGAACAATGCGATCGCAGAGTACGTTGAGGGCCCAGAACGCCTGTTCCTCAGACATGTATATCAAAAGCGCTGCCACCACAATGTTCATGGCCTGACAGTAGCCCACCTCCGGGTTTTTCCATGAGTAGGCTGTCAACACGCGTCTCAATCTTTCAATCCCCTCAGAGCTCTGGTATGCAGCATATTCAGGCAATGAACGGTTGAGATCCTTCTCGATCTCCTCGATGGCAAACGACCGTTCTCCCACATGGTCTTGTAGAATCACCTCGTATTCGTTTGGCGATTGCACTCTTAAATACATTGACCCGCAACATAACTCCCAGATCTCACCTCGCAATCTATTGGGAAGCCCCACCCGCACCAACTTGTAGAACATGGGGGTTTTCACCAACGAAAGATTCCGACCGTCTGCACGGAAGAGATCGAACCACAACTTCATCTTGCTCTTATCACGGAGCTCCTTGGGGTTCCCTGGAAACTTGAAGGCGGAGCCAAGACCCCCCCTGGGGATTTCCTCAATCTTCTCGTCTGATACTTTATTTTTGGCAAGAAGATACTCAGAATAACACGTCTGGATAAACACCGGGAGTTTCAGCACCTGAGGCAAGTTCTTTCTCAATGCGTTCTTGAGATTGAAGGAGAACTTCTCTGAGTCAGATCGGATGCCCACCAAATACAACGTGATAAACAACTTGCTGTGGGTAGTGATTGCCAAGGCAAATCCATAGGAGCTGGTAGGCAAACGCTCCACCCTCTTTATGGTGGACAAGTGAATGGTAAAGGAGCAATTGCGTCGGTCGAAGGCATCTCGAAACACAAGGAAATGTTGCGTAAGGTATATTCTTCCCTGGGGGTACTCCTTTTTGTAGGCGTCACTGGAAGCCTCGGACTTGATGCCAATTTCCACAGCGCTTTCATCAATTACCGTCTCCTCATCGGGAAGGCGGTGCTCTTGGCAAAACAATTGGCTTTTGGTAAGTCCCGACACATCCTTCTTGTCAAGCACTTGCTGGATGGTGTTCACAGCTTTCTCCCTTAGGGCATCTAGAAACGCCATGGCTGGGGATGTAGTTGTGAGTATATAAAACACCCGTACACCTGCTCTCTCCCTTCTGCGCTTCCCCGCCCCTGCCCCACGTCAGGTGCTGGCTTACTGAACTACGGGGCAGCAAAAAGACTGTCTATATGCTAAGATATCTCGTATGTTGTAAAACGCCCAGGTCACCTCAACCCGACAACCCCGGATTTTCATGGGCTGATTGTTTGTTATCATAAACGAAGCATCATTCTCTGGTAGTTGTACTGTCGTGGCTATCGCTGGTCAGGTCTTCGTCAGCGATGTCATCCAAGAAGTTCTCGAACGCAAATGCACTGGATCTAGAGCTATCGGACGTGTTTCTCTTCAAGTGATGGTGGTGGTGGAGGTGGTGATGATGATTTCCGTCGATTTCAGACGTTTTGGCTGCGTCTCGTGATCTTCCCTCCAGCTGAAGGTCTTGGATGGACATAAAGTTGGCGTAGTTTGCGATTTGCTTTAGTGGTTCGCTGATAATATCTCTCTTTCTGACGTGGAATTTGTTACCAATGATCTTTCCGGTGTGGTTCAAGATGATCTTGATGATGTCCTTGCGTAGGCGGAGGAAGAACTCTTCTCCAGACCACATCTTGTTGCGGTACCGAAGGGTAGGAATGGTGAAGTGCAAATTGTGTACGTCCAAGATATGAAGATGCTTGGGAGGCTTGAAACTAACCGTCATGTTGACCTCCGTCACTTCAATGTCGACGATGGAGATATACTTGGCGGACCGGGCCATGATCTCTGAAATGTCATCTCCGGTGTCTACCGACTGCTTCTTACTCTTGTTGACAATTGAGGATGACCCCGACAGCACCGATGGTCTGGTAGAAGCCACATCCGACGGCGTATTGGACCGAACACTGCTCTCTTCACCCGGTACATCTTCCGGGGTGTGCACCTCTAAATCATTCTCGTCCAGCGATTCATCATCTTTGGGGAAGATGTATTCAAATATCTGCTTGGTGGTGGCGTAGTCTAACTGCACCTTAAGAGGAAGAACCTCGAGCTTGGCGTGTTGCATAATGGGAATACCACCCACAGCATCTAGCATTCTCCAAGTCATCTGAACGATAGGTTTTCCAGTCTCTTTCAGATCTGGACGCAAGAGTTCGGGGTACACCGCATTCTCCTGCAAGTTGAAACCCTGAATCAACGTCACTGCCAATTTGTTGAAGTTGGACCTGTCGAAGGAATCGATTCGGCAGAATGTAGCATCCGCCAATGCAAAGTCCACAAACGGTCCTCGGCGGTCGTCTAGCAAATGCCAGATCACCTGGTTAGCACGGATTCGCCAAAAACGACTTGGCTGCTTGGCCGAGCCAAACTTCAGGTCACACAAACTAAGGCCTCTCATCAAAAGAATTAATTCCACCCGCATACGCTCCAACTCAATCTCAAAAAGGTTGGCCTGGTCCTTGTCGTTTCGATCGAGCTCAACCCCCAGAGAATCGAGTTTGCAGAGCAATTCTCGAATCGCCCGAATCCCGTCTTGTAATTCCTTGATTCGTACGTCAAGACCGGCGAAATCATTGCTATCAGACATGGAAATCACCTTGTCAAGACGGCTGATGGTCTCATCGCGGGCTGTCTGTCCATGAACAAGTAAGTCAGTAGTCACGTAGAAGAGAGTGGAATATTGTTCAGAGTTGGCGTTAATCACAAGCTTGGACAAGGCCACGAATATCTCGTTTCCCTTTTCGTTGTCACGACTATCAGCCACCAAGACGTTGGGAGTAGTAAAAATGAGTCCAGAAGAGCTTCTTTCTACCACTAGCTGGTTCTTGACCCACGAGGCATCGTAACACACCTCACATTCGAGCCACGGTGGCCAATTGACATTAGACTTCAGATGTGCGGTTCCGTATTGCACGTCGGGGTGCGTAATTGTCCCTTCATTTTTCTTAAACACAAACATGTGCATGTCTTTGAAAAGAACGCCATATCTCGACTCAACAAGGTACGAAACCTTGGCGGATTCACTGATGATATCGTTCATACCCTTGATATTCACTTGGAGTACCCGAACTTCCAAATCTCGAGACGCTATGATCACACATGAATCTGGGTCTCGTTGACTTACAAGCTGGATCTGAGGATGAATCAACTTCAACAAATACTTGTTATCCACATCTTGATCATCAGAAATGGTGTTGAAGTACTCCTCGAATGAGTCCATATCAACATCGCAATTACCGGTTTGCTTGAAGAAGTTCTTGTCCCACTCATCCTTCTCCTCAGCAGGAGATTCGGACTTAGCACTCTGGGCTTTGATGACTTTCTCCACAAGGTCCACAGCTCGTTTACTCATGTAGTACACCTGAGATCGACGATCTGCCACCTTTTGGATATACTCCATGAAAATGTCCCGCAAGTTGTTGTCCCACTTCATTTGAACGTTATGGATTATAAATCGATTATGGAACTCGCTCACTCCTGAGTTCATCGCTGCAACTTCTCTCAATTGTTCGGTTGACTTCTGACTGGAATAATCAGAAGCTTGCTTACTCTGGATCCGAGACAACTCCAGCGCCGCTGATGACGATGCAGAAGAAAGGAGACTTCCTGTCATACTTTCATAAACGGATTCCACCACTCCTAACTTCTCCTCACCAATCTTAATGTCAAGTTTAACTCGTTCTATATCCTTGGAAAATTCAGGATCATGAGCTGCCTTTATTTTCTCCAAATCGGCTCTGTTTGTCTCTAACTCCTTCCGTATATGTGCAAGACGCTCTAAAAGAAGTTCACCTTGAGTCTCAGCTGGCGACAGCCTCTCAAGCAAACAATCATGGACGGCTTCATGACCAAAAGGAAATGGCCCGTTTTCGTGAAGGGAGAATTCCCGCACGTAGGAGAAGCGCGGAGTGAACAAGAAAGGGTGTACTCTCAAGCTGGGGTTAGGTGAGAGGATCTGACGTGATTCCAACTCCACGAAATCATCGGGATCGACCCACGATACGTCCTCGCAGAAACGACCGCTGCTGTTCATCCAGTCCGCAAATGTAAACTCAGAAGAGCCAACTGACAGATTCAGCATGGAATGATTGCCATCAAGATACGAAGCAAGATGCCCCGTCATGGATTTCTCGTTGAATACAGCGTTCATCACCCGAATATCTGCCTCCTGTATATCAATCTCTCCTTGGTTCATCTTGAGATGGGGAACCCGGCTATTGATCTTCAACTTCTCATTGATATATAGTACGAGCTCCTTTCGCTGGTGAAGATCAACAGAGCACTTGGCGAACTTTCCTTTGAGCCCTGTGAATGCAAGACGATAATTATCAGCTACCGTCATGGAGTGCATGTAAAGATGTGACACATTCAACGGCTCAAGCACAAGCTGGTACTTCACAGTTAGAAGATGTGGGCTCATTTTAACATGGGGATTGTCAATGGTGGAGGTTCGGAATAGCGGCCCCATCTTAATGGGCAACGACACATGTTCAGTGAGCGTGTCCCACCAGATGAAGAAATAATGAAATGTCATGGGCGTCAAGTATGCTGCGTTGTAGCAATTACCCCTCAGAGATCGGGATACCACTGAAATGGCCATGTGAAGATAATCCGACCGGAATTTAGCATACGAGTCGGGGTGCCAGTCGAACGCAGGGTTGGTAACGATGACATCGTAGTGAGGCTTGAAGTCAGCTGTACGCTCTTGCATATCTGATATTTCATTTGTATCTTCCTTGTTACGCTCAAAAAGAATTCCAAGCGTCCAGATCACCCTTTCGTCGCTGGAAAACTTCAAAACCTTCTTCTGGTACCTTCGAAGATCACTGTAGTTATCGTCGTAAGACAAGCTAGTCCAGCAGTCTCGTTCTTGCTTGGTATAGTGAGGAATTGCCAAGAGAAAATCTTCAGATTCTAGCTTGATGAGGTCATTGGGTTGCTCAGAGTCATTGATTTTCAAGCTAACATCGTTTTGCCAGCACCACATAAATCCGGCATTGCGGCCAACAGTCTCATAAGGACAGGTTCCACTTTTGATGTGAAGGCAGAGCTCATTGGGAAAATTGAACGTGATCTTACCGTGCATAAGAAGTGCAACCTTATCCCACCACCCGAGAGGACTGTCATCAATCTCAGGCTTGGTAAAATTATCGAATGCCAGCAGGACAGCCAGTAACGCACCTTGGTACGACTTGCACCATGTTAACATACACGGCTTGTCAGTGACTACATCACACTTGACATTCATCATGAACTTCACCGGAGTCAACGTCCGAGGGATACTAACTGAGTAGAAATTATCCACCGCCTCAGTTGACACAGCTGGAGAGAAAGGAACAAAGATGTACCGCATCTCCTCTGGTCGGGTCACAAGCTTTTCGTTGATCACAACATTTCCACGTAGGTGTATAAACTGTTCCTGTTTCAGACTTGGCGGAAATGCAAGTATTGGCAACGGGTAGTCTCTGAGAGAGAAGTGGAGGGACCGAGACTTAAGATCTATCCAAAGAGGAATTAAGATGGAGTAGTCGAGTTTCGGCTGGCCCTTTCCGTATTTGTGGAGGAACTCATCCACATCGTCAATTTGAGCGGTGTCAACCACCCAGTCCACGTCTTTGAAAATTCCGGTCATCATTGGTGGCCCATCGGCGTACTCTTGAATGCGGAACTTGTCCGTCATCAACTTGCTGACTTTGTCGTCTCCCCACAAATTAAGTGCCCGCTCGGCGGCTTGTTCCAATTTGATTTTACGGAAACGACGGTGCGATGCTACCCAGGATGTGCTCATTTCCATCTGCAAGAGCGTTCTTGCTTTTTGGATTTTTGCTTCTGCCTCCTTCTTGGTGAAGATCTTCCCATTAAGGGGGTGGTTGGGTCTCTTCTGCCTTGAGTCGCTGGCAGCGTTGCTGACAACATTTCGCAAAGGACTGTTCACTCTAGGTGTAGAAGAGGCTGCCGAGGCGACTTTACCAAATAGCTTCTGCTCTGGTTTTGTATAGGAGAGCTCCTCGGGAGCGGTTTCTATCTGGCTGAGAATCTCAGCACTCTTTTGCTCAAGCTTCTGCCATTGCAGAATTCTAAGCTTCTGCTCAAAAAGACCGAGCTCAAAGATGTAAGCAAGCTCGTTCTCAAATGGATCGCTCTCCATAACGAGACCAAGAGTTTTGGTCTTCAAGTCAACATGAGGAAATAACACTGCAGGCTTGGCTTCAGGGAAAATCCGTTTGTAGTCCTCTATCTTCATGTCAAGATTATTAAAGTTGAAGTTGATTTGTTTGACTGCCTTAACCATGGTGATGATGTTGTCAATGACGGTGTAGAAGAGAAACTGCTGAGGAATGGTGAGACGGAAGGTCTCACAGTCGATTGCCACGTTAGTTTTCGAATCATGTTTGGAGATATTGAAATATGGCTTTCCGACGGAGAAAAGACGGGTCCATAGCTTGGTGGACGGGTGCACCACGTACAAGCGGGCGTGTTGTAGGTGAAACTGCGAAAATTGCATGATGTTCTTAAAGCATAAGGAGTCCACTTCCAAAAGCACGTCCACGGAGTTGGGAAGTCGGGTGACAATGGCAATCAGCTCAACGAGTACATCGATTTTGATTTTGTTGGAGGGGCGTAAGAAGGGAATCAGGTCCTGCGAATAAGTCTTTTTCACCGTGGGTGCAAACGACCGAACCATGTCCCTGGCATAAATAGTGCACCAGACAAGAAATATGTCAAATCTTCCATCTACTTCGGGCACTCGGACAATAAGTCTCAGTCGTTCCTTGTCATTTGACACAGATATATCCCGAATACTGAGAACACGCTTGATTTTCTTGAAGTCGTCAATGTCTGGAACTTCTGTACTTGACGTGAAGCTCAGAGCGTCACTGAAGTTATCCTCTTCTTCACTCTGGATTTCAACTTGGTCGAAGTCCGGGATGTACTCCGAGGGGTACTCACTCAACGTAAAACACTCAACTGACTTGACAAAGAATGTGACATCGTCCCTGTTGCGGTTGTACGAGGCAGTGGCCTCGTGGAGACGCAAAGAAACCCCTCTTTTGAAGTCGCCCAAATCGACGTGTTTGCTAATCAACGGGTCAAAAAACTTGTAGGTTGGAAGGCCATCTTTACAGATAACATTGGCGTGGATGCTGTTTACGGAGCATTTGATGCTTGAGATCCACCCGGGGAGCAACGTGAAGAGATCCGTCAGCGAGAGGTGGCGCTCGAGCTGCGGCCGGGGTGTCTCCTTCATCCTGAGGAATTTCTTGTTATAGTGGGAAATGCGCTGGTTGCGAAGAAGTCGAACAATGTGGAATAACACCTCGTTCACGAAACTAGTGCGCATGCTCTTGCTTAGTAGGCGCACCATGAGTTGGCGCCGAGTGAGCGAGTAGCCGAGAATTAAACTCACCTTGGCAAAATGAACGGTGTTCTCGGCCACCTCGAGATTGAAATTCTTGATCTTGAGAAACGAACGGATAAGATGAGCCCGCCGCCGCAGGCGGATGCCAATGCAGTAGACAAGCGACAGAAACAGCGCCTGGACAATGAAATTATGTTGGCTGTCGCGGTGAAATTCGGTGTGGTTATCAGGATGGGGAAGGTGGAAGTTGAACACCAAGTCCACGACAACTACCTTTGACGCAATGGCCTGAATCAAGCGCGCGTAGTCAGGCAGCTTGGGCGGCGACAGCAGTGAAGAGCCTGTATGGCTCAATAGAGAGTCGATCTGGTCGTAGTAGAGGTCGATTTGCGGATTGGTGAGAGTGAGGTTGACGTCGCTCGAAGATAGGTCGTGGTTGAAGAAGGAGGGCACGTCGCACTCCAACAAAAAGGTGGCAGACGGGAGCTCAACGCACTTGCTCTCGAGGTTGAAGAGCTTGAGGGCTGTCGTGTAGGCGGAAAGCTTGAAGCTGTTTGAGTTGAGAGTCTCGAGAATGACGACTAGAGACGAAATCTCCATCTCCGTGGAGGCACCCTCGTCGCACAACGAAAACTCCTCTAGTCGAACCTCCACCAGTGTGACCAATGAGAACAACACCTCGATGTTGTGGAGGTCATCCGACGATGGCTCGGTAGCGGCCAGCGTTGGCAACAGCGTTGGCGACAGTGGGGACGACAGCGGGGACGACGATGACAGCAACAGCCGCAACCAGTCGGCCAGGAGACTAGACTTGCCCAACGCCAAGTGCACGGCAAAATTCTCGAGCGACATAGTCAACCGTGAAGGCGTCTTGAGGTTGCACGAGAGCACCGTAGACCACGACACGTAGAAGCCAAATGTCCGGAAGAGCCTGATGTCATGTGACTCGTCGTGAACATGTCCGTGTAGCATGTTGATGGAGAACCGGCTGGAACCACCATTGGAGTATTTGAATTCTAGGCGGCCGTACTCAACGTGGACCTTGGTCTCGTGCTCGGCTTTTTCTAACACGATGGTGCATCCGTTGACCATCACGTTGAATTGGTTGACAAGTTTGTTGTACAAAAAGCTGTTATACGCCCATTTGGGTATGCAAAATTCCACCGGGTATACTTTCGATGGCTGAGACGATTTGGAAGTAGCTTGGATCCTGACGTCCACGTCGGTGAGATGGAATTCGAACAACTTCTTGGATTCTTTCGCCCTGAAGATGTTTATACGTATGTATACCTTCCGTGCGTGGAGAACAGCCGAACCCAAATCAACATTGACGTTCTTCAAACATAGCCACCCGATACTTTTGATGGTGATGTGGGGTATCCTGTTGATCAAGAATAGCGTCAGGAGATACACCACGACGATAATTGACAATATCGCTGATGGTGACATGGCAACTCTAGTTGATGAGTTAGACCCCAGTGAAGACCCGTACGTTCCGCGATAATGCGCGCGCCTGCCGTTTTAGTTTTTCGGCCGAGTAGCCGGCATCCAAACACCAGCTCATCGCCTCCACCACCTGAACACCTTCAACATCAGAACGGGACGACGTAGCCGACCCTCCACAAACACTGTGGTGTGAACGCGGTCTAGATCTCAACAGTATGGGTATCGGAATGGAGAACTTAGGCACAACTGGCCCGGCTTGTGTCCGATGATTGCGCACTGAGAGCCTGCGAGCCTCCAACCGTAGACTTAGTCAGCGAGCTATATACTACAGTCAGCCATCTGTGTACCACGGTCAGCCATCACGGTCAGCCAGCTATGTACTACGGTCAGCAGGTGGAAGACAGCGTGGCACTCACCCCGAGCTTGCTAAAAACACGGCCACGCTTCTGGTGGCATGATTAGAGTCCCCGCCAGTGTAGCGAAAGATCGACAGGGATAGAACATGGCATTAGGAGCGTGTGAATCGTAAATTCAAACTTCGTCGCTATCATAACCATACACCAGCATTCCGAAAGAAGGATCCATGCGGTCGTTAAGTACTATGGTTCGTGGATACCTCCTTGTGATTCAGGTAGCGGGAGCGCATTCTTTGCAAAAATTACCATATACAGGTGTTAACCTTTGGAAGCCCTGGACCGGAGCGGAGGCTTCATGTAGTCGATGCCATGAAGTCATGAGAAATATCCCAATTCGTCCAAAAGTATCGCTCTGCTGAGGGGACTGCCAGACTTTGGTGCCTATACTTTTGGTGGTGGTGAGTATTACATTTCCCAATCGGGAAGTCGCAGAATTTCCCATTTGGGAAATGAGTGCAACCAAGGCCTATAATTCCAATATCTATATAACCCAATGGTTCCAAGCCTTGACATTTATTTCTGTCTCTGCTTTTTCTTGCACTATAATATTTGCTTCCTCTCAATGAAGTTTGCTGCCTCTCAACTTACCCTCGCTTTGGCTCTTGCTTGCTCAGCTGCCGCTGCTCCCACCAACACAGGCTCTACTCTCTCTAAAAGAGATGCTGACGCCATTCAAAACACCATTGAAAAAATCAACTCATACTCTGTTTTCAAGAGAGAAGGAAGCTTCGATGCTGTTGAGCTCAGAGCTAGAGATTACGCCATTGTCACTGAATTTTTGAGTTACCTTAACGATGCTGACATTGCTCCTGATCTTATTCAGGCCTTGGTTGATGACACTGACCTTCAGCCAATCCTCACCAAGACCGTCACTGCTCTTATCAAGAGTGGCACTATCAACTTGACCACCTTGTTTGTTGCGTTGGATGAATCTGGATTGGCTGCTACTGTCATTAAGGATTTGATCAACGACTGTCAGTTCTACTCTGAAATTTATAATTTGGCCCTTGAGGAAGTTAGCGACTTGGTTTCCCAGCTCTCTAGTAAGAGAGAAGATGCTGGAGAAGTCAAACAGGAAGTCAAGAGATATAGCAAAGACTCTGTCATCAACCAATTGTTGGAATCTCTTGCCAACTCTGGTTTGGCATCTTCGGTGGTTGAGAAATTGATTGTCGATAAGAAATTCTTGAGTTACGGTGCTTCTCTTATTGAAGAGTTGTTTTCTTCTGGTACCTTGACCATTGGTGATGTTATTGATGCTTTGACTGACTCTGACTTAGTTCCTGATTTGTTCAAGGAATTCTTCACCGTTGATACCTTGAAGACCGTCATTGTCAATGCTTTGAAGGCTGCTGAAGGTAAGTGTGGTTCTGCCACCACTGTTGCCACCACCTCGAAGTCTGCCACCACCACTGGCTCCACTTCCACTTCCACTTCCACTGGAACCTGTAAGAAGAGAAAGAGATCCTACAACTAAACCTTCATGACTCTTTTATAACTTCAAAATTGCCCCGGCTGGCCCTTCTCTTCGGACATATTCTCTTTTCGGTTGTATAGTAACTAATACCAATAATATGATTAAAACAATGCTCTAGTTATTTCTAAAATTCTAATCCATTGTCAAAGAATTCCTGAATGGCCTCGCCAAGACGCTTTCCTCCCTCCTTGAGCTCTTCGTCTGAGCTAGCGATAGCATATGTCAACCGGTAAAAGTTTCCCCTCTCTTCACTAAACTTCTTATCCACCGCCATGTTGAGGCCAATCACAACCTGGACTCCATAAGCGGTGATTTTCCAGTTGAGTAACGTCATCTTCTTGGCTATGTCGGTGCCCTTGGGGAAATTAATAATTACACTAGCAAACATACCAGCACGAGGGTCAATCACTTCAAAAAGCTTGTTCTTGTAGGCATCGCTTTCGTAAAGGGAGCTCAAAAGAACATCTCGCCGGTGGGTGTAGGAATCACGAACCTTGAGGATCCACCCCAACCACCCTTCAACGCCCTTGAACTTTTGTTCAATAAGATTATTCAAGAGAATTTGAGACGGACCCGATGGCGATCTGGTAATCACATTGGCGTACTGAGCAATGGCATCAACCACTTTCTCGTGGGCCACAATGAATCCCAATCTGAGTCCAGGAGCAAAAATCTTGGAGAATGTCTCGACCCGAATTACCCGACCGCAAGTGTCAATGCTCAAATAAGACGGAACAAGTTGTTCATCGATATACTGCTCAATACTGACAAACTCGTTAAGACGGGCAAACGGCTCAGGTTTGCGGAAAGGAGGAAGAGCAAGGTAGCCGTAAGGATCATCCTCAATGATTCCAAAGTCGTATTCTTCTGCCAATGCATAAACCTTTTTACGGAATTCCAACGACTGGGTGAACCCAGTGGGGTTTTGTCCAGTGGCAATGGTGTACAATGCCTTGGGACTCTTGCCCTTATACTGAGGGAAAACCTCGTCCCAGTTTTTCAAGAGGTGGACCAAGTAGTCCAAATCAATTCCGTTGCTCTTATTTGGTTGGGAGTCCATGTCCAACTTGACAGGGACTGCAATGGCACCTGCATTCCTTACCCCCAACAAAAATGGAGTGAAAGTAAACTCCTCAACCAAGATGATGTCTCCGCTATCAAGCAAAACATCGGAAGCCTTGGTGAGACCATCACCTGCACCAGTAGTGATAATGGTTTTCCAGTTGTCGTAGCCAGGACGATGAACTTTTTTGGCAAACTCCTGGGTAAACTTGCGGAGCTGGGGCATTCCCTCAGTTTCACTATACTGTAAACCTTGTGCCAAATCAATGATGTTGGGGCTCGGATGATCAATAGGAACATGGGCCTTGTTTCTGGTATCACCGATCAACGCCACCTTCCGTAAGGATTCTTCGAGCGGGGGGGTGACTGATTGGCCATCCCCGAGTGATCCCGTCAAGTTCTCCAACGATGCATTGGTGACAGGGAGCAGGGTCGATTTTTGAAATGGGTAATCCACCAGATTGATGTCGATCAGCTCAATAGGAAAGAATCCCTTATTTGGCATTCCCCAGTTGAGATGAAGTGGCTTGGGGTGTGGCTTGAACCCTTCCGGAGCTCCGTCATAGGAGGTATTGGTGAAGTGAACAGCCGATCTGGATTTTGCTCTTTCAGAAATAAGATGGGCCATTGAGAAAAGATTGTGATTACAGAGGGGAAATTGTGGCTACAGATACAAAGGGCGACAAGGGCGAAATATATTACTAAGACCTGCGGAACCCTGATGCGTCGCACCGAGATAAGATAGCCAACGGGTGGCTGCCCACAGTCACCCACCCGTACCTCCGACTATATATCATCAATACCATCTTCCAAGTATCCAAGGTCCTGACATGACCGGTACTCTTCAATGACACGAACAACTGTTTCTTTGCACTCATTAAATGTATCTAACACCTGCAGTCTAACTTGTGGATCCTTCGACTCAGTATAATAGTTGATGTAGGCTGCCCGCTTAGCAAGTAGATCGTACTGTTTGACAATCTTGGAAAGTACATGAATGATAGAGGTATTGTTAGACACCTGTATTCCGGTTAATTGTTTGTTGGAAGGTTGAGGAGTGGTGAAAGGGGAGGGCTTACCATTGACCACATGAATACTGGCGGAGGTCCATGGAACAAAGTCCACCCTCAGGTTCACCCGAATACATCCCTTGCGGATTTCCTGTTGGTTCAATCCGCTCCCAATGAGGTAATTTAACATCGAGATGTATTTGATGGGACCATTGACGCGATTCATCTTGTAGCGGTCATTTAGTAACTCCAACATGATATCATATTCATTAAGGTTCACGGCCCGACTGCCACCTGTGAATGGGCCAATGGATGTGGTGAGGAATTTGAGGTCAGGCGTGGGTACCAACGTGGAGTAGATCAGTTCCTGTGATGTGTACATGTAACCGGGGAATCGGAGGGGGTTGGAAATAGATGCACAGACATGGGCAATTAGCTTATTTGTACCGTCAAACGCCTGGTTGGTTGAGTCTCCGTGTTTCCCAAAGAGAGAACTCTCCACGGTGTTTAAGGCGTCGTTCTCGAACACAAACGACGCATCTCCGAATTCAATCATTCGCTTGAGAGTGAGAATGGTATTATATGGTTGCACGACAATATCGGAAGTTTTCTCATTGGAAGGGAAAATGGAAAAAGTGTTTATCAACTTCTTAGATCCGTAGCGGTCATTTAAAAGTTCAAGCAAGAGAGATCCCACTCCTGAGCCGGTTCCTCCCGCCACACTGTGAATTAACTGAAAGGATGCAACGTTCTCACACTTGTCAACCTCGCGATCAATTAAGTTCAAGAGATCTTCCTGGTGTTCTATCCCATACAGGTATCCCTGCAGCCAATTATTGGCAGCTCCGGTGCCCGATTCGCTGAGATGGATATTTCGAGGATTAAACATAGGCAATGCGGCGCTTGCCTTGGCAATCACTGATGGCTCTAGATCCACCAAGATCAGTCGTGGGGTATAGTGGTTATTATCCGAAAGCAGGAAGAAAAGCTCGGCTCGATCTTCTCGCTCCTTGTGTTCTGGTTGTATTGAATCTTGACTGGTAAACTGAAGTCCCTCATTGGGATACAGTTGAGCCTTTCCATCTGCGTGTATGCCATGCTCCAGCGCAAGTTGCTCCCAGTATTGGAGTCCAACCTGGTTACCACACTGGCCGGCTTGCAATGTTATAGTTTCTCTGAAATGTTAGTATACAGACCGATTGTATGGAGCTTATTTACATACCCAGGCATGATGTTTTGAAAAACGCGTTTCGCACAAATCAATAAAAATAGCGGAGGGAGTAGACACTCGATACACGCCACTTCTCCACCATTGCAAGAATGGGGAACTCAGCGAATTGCTGGTGACTACCTTCAGCAGTAAACAGCAAAGCAAAAAGTGATTGAAGGAGCAAAAGAATAAAAAATTTATGGACGAGACCGGAGTCGAACCGATGACCTTCTGCTTGCAAGGCAGACGCGCTACCAACTACGCCACACGCCCGTAATACCGTGGAAATAGGGAGCCAAGCCCAAACATATTGTGATAGTACTAATCTTTTCTCCAAGTCTAGTCACAGTAGGTCCAAGCCAATGGCTAGTGCTTCTGGAGCTACTGATTTGACAGCATCAATAAATGCGGTTTCGCTAGCTTAGTTTTTTGATTTCGCTGTTGGAGAATTTCTGCAATTTTGACAGATTAGGGATTTATCCCCACACACTTACAATCTCCAAACACTTGGAGTCCCCTCTCAATTACGGCTCGCTGAATTTTCGTCACTAAAGCTCGTTATTTCTTTGAGCCACCGGTAAGACTCTATTTCATACCTGGTATCTAGAGTTTACTGTTCTCAATCACCACGCCCCAAATTACGAGCTGATTGCGGTACGAGCCTCGCCCCTTAGGTAATAGGTCCACTCAATTTTTTGTGCGCCCCTAACACTTTTTATCGTCACCATGTCCTTTAACTTCGGTAACTTCACCAAAGATATCAAAAACTTTGGGGAAAAACTTTCTAATGACTTCAATAATGAACTTCTTCCATTGGCCCAAAGAACCTCTCGGATTGTTCAGGAGAGAATGGGGAAGGTGAGTGTTGATGACATCAGTCAATTGCCTTCGGAGTATACTGAGCTCGCTACCAGGTGTAACAACCTTGACAAGTTATATAAGAATGTGTTGAAGGTGACCACTAACTACGAAACCGAGTCTTATGATTATCCTTCCAACTTGCAAGAGTCATTCAGTGAAATCGGAAAGAACATCACCAACAGGGTTAGCAACTTGTCCAAGGCTACCACTCCAGCCGAGGCGCAAGCTGCTTTGATCAACCCCACTACCGGGGAATTTAAGGCTCCCAAGACTTTAT
Organism: Danielozyma ontarioensis; assembly: GCA_003706395.2. Lineage (NCBI taxonomy): Eukaryota > Fungi > Ascomycota > Pichiomycetes > Serinales > Debaryomycetaceae > Danielozyma > Danielozyma ontarioensis. The sequence continues at coordinate 111,064 of PPLF02000010.1, forward strand.
ACCACGCCCTTGCTCGTGCCACTGATGGATCGGTGTTAACTTCCGGCGCTAATGAATCGCTGGATCCTCTCATTAAGGCGTTGGACTTATATTCTTCTAATGTCAACAAGATTGCCAATGCCAGATTGGGTCAGGACCAACTCATCAAGGCCAAATTTAACAAGCCCTTATCCTCTACATTGCGTCAATTAATATCCCAGAGCAATAACATTCAAAAGAAGGTTGAACAAAAAAGAATTGACTATGACTTGGCCCGAGTTAATTTGACCAATTGTTCTAATCCCGTTAAAGAATCTCTGTTGAGAGTGGCTATGGAAAATGCTGAAGATGATTTCGCTAACACCGTGGAAAATGCCATCAACATTATGCAAAATGTTTTACAACATGCCAAACCTTTGGAAGAATTCCTTGAGTTGACCAAGGCCCAATTAGCTTATCACAAATTGGCAGCCGAACTCTTGGGCAACATGGTGGGAGAGTTTGAGAGTTTGATTGACGAGACTTCCAAATCTACCAAATCTAGAGAGTCGGGCGAGTTTGACATTTAGCGTATCATATAGGCATTTCTTATACTTTTTATTCGTGTTTAATGACTTATTGACTTGCTGATCTATAATATGTACAGGTTTAGTTACCTATTTTCAATGACTCAAGGCGAGAGTCTGGGGCCAGTTCTCCTTCAAATCCCATGTTACCTTCCAATAGACGGGCATGAATGGATTGTAGTGCTCTAAGAGTGTCCTTGGCGTTGATGACGGCAGAAATGTTGATTTCATTGGCTCCTTGAGAGATCATTTCAATATTGATCTTCTCATCAGCCAACACCTTGAACATGTTACCGGCGATGCCAATAAAGTTTACCATTTGCTTCCCAACGAGAGAGATGATGGTCATGTTACGGGTGACATCAACGGTACCCATCTTACGTAACTCCTTCAAGGCATTTTTGAGGTTCACTTCTTGGTCAGGCTGGATTTGTAAGGCCATAGAAACATGAACCTCTGAGGTGGAAATTAAGTCAACCACTAATCGATAGTTATCCAAGGTCGTAAAAAGATGGGCAAGGAATCCATGCGATAATGTTTTTTTGTTGGAGTGGACGTTGATCACCACGATTTCTTGCTTGGCAGTAATAGCCGTGGCAGATCTGCGTTTGTGGGTAGCAATATACAGACTGGATAAAGTCTCATATGCAGCAGGAGGGTGTGGAGGAGTATCCTCACCACGTCGTCCCATATTGTCGGGATAAATAATGGTTCCCTTTCCGTTGGGATTCTCCACGTTTTTGATTCTGATGGGGATCTTGGCTTTAATCACTTGTTCCATGGTGAATGGGTGAATGACTTCAGATCCGTAATAAGTTAATTCAGCTGCCTCCTCAGGAGTCACTGATTCCAATAGTCTGGCATTCGGTACCTTGCGAGGGTCAGCGGTGAAAATTCCATCCACCTCCTTCCACACCTGAAGTTCTTCGGCTTCACATCCCACCGCTACCAATGCGGCACAGAGATCAGTATATCCACGTCCAACTCCATTAAGCAATCCTCCTGGAACAATACCAAAGTATCCCGTAAGCACAGGCACCACGTCCTCATCTAGCGACGACACCCGCTTACCCAATTCCTGCGATAAGAACTTGTAGAAGTGATCATCGAATCCGTTATTGAACTCATAATCTAATGGAATGATGTCGGATAAATCGATATACTGGGAATTTATTCCGTGGTCCTGCATCAATGCAGCCATAAATAAGCACGAAAGCTTTTCCCCAACGGACATGATGGAATCAAGGGTTCTGGGACTGATTTCTCCGATGACCTGACATGCCTTGAGAAGCTCGTGGGCATGTTCAAGCTCGGCTTCGGTATCCTTAATTAACTGCGTTTGAATATCAGAGTCACTGATGCGCTTCTTTGCATTGTCAACGTGATCCTGTTGAATGATTGCCAAGAGACTTTGATAGTCTCCGTCATCTAAAGCAATATCTGCTGATTTCAATAATCGAGAAGTGGTACCCTCCGACTTGGTGTTGGAGGATCTGGCTGAACAAACGACAGCGACCCGATTATTGGCGGAGAACACCTTAACTATATCATCCACGATATTCTCGGGGAATTTTCCCACCGAAGTTCCTCCGAACTTCTGAACAACCCACCCACCTTTTACGGCTTTCAAGTCGAGCACACTGTTATAGGATCTAGGAGGTGGCGTAGCCATTGTAGTAGTCTTTAGGGAAAAGAAGGTAAAGTGATTAGCCAAAAAAGAAAAGAAAAAATGAGTCAACTGAAAAATCGCAAAAAGGCGGGCCGGTGCCGGACAATAACACGTGACATCAGATAACGCAGATGATGGTGCGGTACGGGTGCATCGGCGTCATCGCGGATATGGGGTGACATTTTTTCATCACCACCAAGATGCCGACCAAGAGACCTGGAGAAGAAAACAACACTGAACCCAAGAAACTTAACAGTCAATTTGTGCACGACGACATTAAAAAATTTTTTGACTCCAAGATATGGGACGGCCAGTTTCAGGATTCTCTCAGAGCCTCTATTGAGCAAAGTCAGCCATACCGATGGGGAACCATCACCGAGCTTATGGATGACACTCTTCTCAGACAGGTCCGCAAGGAGGTTCTCAATGAGATTGCATTCACGAAAAAGGAGACTGACATTTACAAGGTGTACCAGTCGGGAGACTTGGCCAACTTATCGGGGCTCAACTGGGATGATCTCTCTCGTCTTCCCTCATTGTACAAGCTTAGAGCCGCAATCTACTCTCAAGAATTCCGAGACTTTATCTCCAACATCACCGGATGTGGAAAGCTCAGCGGTACCAAGACGGACATGTCTATCAACACGTACACCAAGGGCTGTCACTTGTTAACGCACGATGATGTGATCGGATCCAGAAGAGTGAGTTTCATTCTCTACCTTCCTGATCCCGACAAAAAATGGAAGTCTCATTACGGGGGAGGGCTTCGGCTTTTCCCAGCCATTGTACCCAATGTCCCCAAGACCGACTACGAGGTGAAGTTGGTACCCCAGTTTAATCAAATCGCATTCTTTACTGTGCAGCCAGGGATTTCATTTCACGATGTTGAAGAAGTCCGCGTTGACAAGCAACGGCTATCCATACAAGGGTGGTTTCACATCCCTCAACCGGGTGAACCAGGATACATCCCTGGCGAACAAGAGCAATCGGAGGCACGTTCTACACTCCAGCAGCTCCAGTCGAAGGAGCTTCAAGAGTACGATTTTCCCAAGCCCACGCGGACTGACTTGCACCCGGAAGAAATCAGTCGCTACGACCATTTTGAACAGTTAAAGCACTTTTCCGACGAGGAGCGCCAGTATTTGGGCGAATTTTTGAATGCAACCTATCTCGACGAGAAGAACATACAGCAGCTCAATGGCATTTTTCTCGAAGAGTCGGTGGTTGAGATCAAGCAAGTGTTAAACGAGAAGTACGCATCGCAGCTACAGAAAGCCATCATCACCCACGAGCTCGAGAACAAGGCCCCCGGGACATCCAGCGAAATCTCGTTCCCTTGGAAGTGTGCCATCCCTCCCCACAAGCAGCGCTACATGTATATTGACGGAAAGGACGGCTTTGACAACAACAGCAAGCACGACATCAGCCATGTCAACAACATTGCCTCGTGCGAGCTTCCCAACTTCAAGTTGACGGAGAAATTGTGCATCCATGATCACGAGAAGCTTCTTTCGCAGATTTCCTCATTTTTCAGGTCCTACACTTTCAAAAAGTGGTTGGTGTTGGCCACGGGACTTGTCCCCACTAGCGAACAGATTCTCGCCCGTCGTTTCCGTCCCGGCCAGGATTTCATCTTGGCCACCACCACCGACAAAAAAATCGCTCGCACGGAACAGGAGCTCGATGTCCTCCTTGAAGCTACCTTGAGCCTCACACCCACAGCCCAGGATGCCAAAAACTGGGAGTCAGGGGAATTTGGCGGCTACGAGCTTTGCATGGCTCTCAACAAAGGCGACGACTCCGACTTTGAGGACGATGATCCTGCCATCTACAAAGCATCTGACCTGAACGACGACAGTGTTCTCTACACGTCACAGTGTCAATGGAATACGCTTAGCTTGATGCTTCGTGATCCTTCTGTGTTGAAGTTTGTCAAGTACATCAGCATCAACGCCAAAGGCTCCCGTTGGGACGTTGTGGGGCTGTGGAATGTCAAGAGCAACGACGACGATGATGAAGACGAAGACAAACAAGGAGACTCTAACGAATAAATGAATAACGAGCCAACCTGCCCCTCTGGCCGGAATTGGCATGTCTATAGATGTAAAATACGTTTGCAACATATGGATTCACATGCTGGATTGGGCAAATCGGACCGATGGGGGTCGCGCATCCTAAAACGGTAGCAGTGCCCAACACCGCTGTGCGGTGGGCGTCTGATTTTCACAGCGAATAAATACATCTTTTTTTTTTCCTCCCTGATCACTTTCTCTCTTCAACGTGCCCAGTTATCTCAATTGACCATGGCCTCATCTGAACCTAACCCCCTTGTGATCTTTGCCACGGTGGCGGCCATCATTTCTTCGGCCGTTGCGTTCTATTTCTATCAGCAGAAAAAGAAAAACACCCCCGTGTTGAACCCCACCGAATTCAAGAAGTTCCCGCTTGTCGAAAAGACCAGAGTGTCGCATAACTCATGCATTTACCGGTTCGGTCTTCCCAAGAGCACCGATAGATTGGGGCTCCCCGTCGGTCAGCACATTTCAATTGGAGCAGTAATCAACGGAAAGGAGGTGGTTAGATCTTACACTCCAATTTCCACTGATGACGAATTGGGATACTTTGATCTTTTGATTAAGGTGTACGAAAACGGTAACATTACCAAGCACGTTGAGTCCAAGAAGATCGGAGAAACCATTGATGTTCGCGGCCCCAAGGGTTTCTTCACCTACACCCCCAACATGGTGAAGTCATTTGGTATGGTAGCTGGTGGTACTGGTATTGCTCCCATGTACCAGATCATCACCTACATCTTGAAGAATCCTGAAGACAAGACCAAGCTTCACCTTGTTTACGCCAATGTGTCTGAGGACGACATCTTGTTGAAGAAGGAACTTGACGATTTCGCTATCCAGCATGCTGATCGTTTCAAGATCCACTACGTTTTGAACAATGCTCCAGAGAACTGGGCCGGCAGCGTTGGTTTCGTTACCCCAGAGATCATGGACACCCACTTACCACCTGCCAGCGATGATAGCAATCTTTTGATCTGCGGCCCCCCTCCCATGGTCTCCGCCATTAAAAAGGCGGCCGTGTCGCTCGGATTCCAAAAGGCCAAGCCCGTTTCCAAGCTCGGCGACCAGGTTTTTGTCTTCTAGATGATTGATTTAATAGTAAGTAGATCATGTGATAATTTGATCGTATCGTGTCACGTGCGCAGGCAACCGGCGTCATCCGCGAGCATGACGTTATCGGAATAAAACAAACCCTTAAATTCACTACCTCTCTCTTCCCTTATTTTTTTGTTCTATACACACTAATATGCTTTGGTGGATTTGGGCACTCCCAGTGGTCAGTGCCGTCAGATGGAAGGCCCACGATAGTTACGTCATGAAAACTCTCAACCAGGAATTCGACGTGGAGAATGTGTTGAAATCCCCTACTCACTTTAAGGATCTACCTCCTATTCTCAGTCAACCCACCCCGGAACAAAAAATACTTGAGCCTGGCGAAGTTCCTTCGTACGTTCTCGACTACGCTCCGTTTGTTCACTTGTACTCAGAAGAACGATACCTTCCCTACGACATTGCCAAGTTTGTCAAGAACTTTCATGCGGAGTACGAAAATGGCTCCATCATTGCCGGAACAGAAGAAGATTTCGACATTCACAAGCTCGCCCAGCTTCCCAAGGTGCCTGATATTTTCTTGACCTCCAACAGCGACTTCGACAAGGACCCGGAGTGGATTACCGGTATCCGCAACAAGCCTCTGCTAATCGATGGCGAAATCAAGGACGCTCCCGCCACTCTCATTGTCATGGATAAGGGTAACGGATGGGTTGATGCGTTCTGGTTCTACTTTTACTCTTTCAACCTTGGGCCGTTTGTGATGGGCCTGGGCCCCTACGGAAACCACGTCGGTGACTGGGAACACTCTCTTGTGAGATTTTACAACGGGAAACCCATGATTGTTTGGATGTCTGCTCACGGAGGTGGAGGTGCCTTTTACTATCATAACCTCGAAAAATACGAGCTTGACCCCAAGCATCCCATTATTTTCTCGGCTCGTGGTACCCATGCCAACTACCCTTCGGTGGGCCAGCATCCTCATGATCTTCCTTATGACATCCTTTCCGACTTCACCGACCGCGGTCCGTTATGGAACCCAACCAAGAATTACCTTGCATACTCTTACGATGGCGAGTTTGTTTACCCCGCCAGTGAAAACATCAACAGTCACCATAGTGGTCGGGAACTCCTCTACGACGACTGGTTGAGTTTCACCGGCCACTGGGGTGATGCACAGCTAGTCAGCGATGATCCTAGACAATCATACCTGTTTATTGGTGGCCATAAATACATCAATGGCCCCCGGGGCCCCTTGACCAAGAACCTAATTCGTCTCAGTCCCTGTGAGCGCCACAAATGGTGGAACTTCTGGAACGGGTGCAATGTCCGCCAGAATATCAAGTGGGGCGTGGGAATCGAGTCCGAGGGCTACAATTGTGGAAACGTTTTCATGAATGTTCGTCCTCTTTGGTTAAGAAAGATTCTTCAAAAGACCACATGGGGCGGAGGTTTCTGCTTCATGGTGGACCTCATTTACGGATAAATGATAATGATATAACAGCATATAAACCTAATAATAATTTCTTTACTTCGCCTAAGCTATACTCTGGTGATGGTGGCCCATCCTATCTCGTGGGGTTCGCATCTCATGATCAAAATCGCAGTAATCCTTTAAATCATATGCCATGTCAACCCATTATCCCACTTTTGGCAAAAGCTCAGGAATAGGAAGTGTATTCAAGTCACTTACCAAGTCATTGAAAAGTCCCCAACCATCTTCTAATGTACCAGTCCAAATTAATGCCACCGTGGTGGGCGGAAGCCACGATCAATCAAAATTATTAATGCAACTTCGCCTGGGGCTGGCTCCTCTGAGAGCACTGGCGGCCGCCCGAATCTGCGAATCGCTTGACAAGTACTCGATTCTGTCGGTTCCAGAGATCTGGTACTTGGCTCGTGATTTGTGCAGCATCAAGTTCCAGTCCCAAGTTCGAAGAAATGTGCTAAAACTTCTCATCCAGTGCATCAAGTACGACGAAATGTCCGTCAGCAACCGGCTCATGTATTTCAAAGACATTCTTACCTTCTGTCAGCTTAGTGAAGCAAAGGTGGACCCCGACTATGATCTATTTCTTCATGCATTGCGAAGCCTAACGGATGAAGGCAAGGACATTCACGATCTCTACGTATTTGATGACGGTAAATTCTGCCAGTTCCTCCTTGTGTCTCTCACGGCATTGGCCCGCATGGCAAAGGACTATGCTGATGACGAAAGACGAACGCAAAACCTCGTCCGCCTCCTTAATTTCATCAAGTTTTGCTTTCGCTATAATATGACCGTGCTCGATGACTACTCCATACTCCTTTTGGTGCAGTCGATAAGCGGAGTGATAAGAACCGTCGACAACCATCTTGTGGCCATCAACTGCCTAAAAACATTGAAGAACGCTGCCACGTTCGGCGTGGTGCCGTCTGACGCTTTCATGGGCTTCCTTGTCTCGTGCTGCTACGCCTGCAGCGTGTGCCAGGACGAAGTCCAGGATGAGATTCAAGAGCTCATCGTCACCCTTTCGTCCGAGTCTACGTTTGCATTGTTCGTGTCTACATTGTGTGACATCATCACCCAGCCCGAACTTCAAAACCTACGAAACGCCGACACCCTATTGACGCCCGTGCGTCTGGCCATAACAACTTCCACCTCCATCTCTGCCATCAACAAAGACTCCAGGTTCGTCGTAAACAGCTGCATCGGCGCCATTCAGATCCTTGAGCAAATGCATGTGTTGAGTGTCCAGGACTCTAAGTCCAATTTTAGCTGTGTCTTTAGCTCCATCATGAGAGCATACAAGCAGACACTAGAGTACAATATCCCCATCGTCAACACTGCCCTTTTAAGGTGCTTTGATCGGTTGTTTGCACGAGATCTGGATCTTTCGCTTCTCTTCGAGAAGATGTTTCCCTTCCACGCGTGGTACTCTTCGTTCTGCATGTTTGACGTTCTTTCCAGTCTCAAGCTCTTCTCCGAACAGGATGTCAGCTACTGGCAATCTATGTGCATGTCGCTCCAAATACTCTACGAAGACCATTCGCTTCATGCCCCCCGTGAGAGGCTCGTGGAGTTGTTTCTTTTGCACCACGAGTACCTCGATAATCTGACCATCAAATTTATCCTTGCATACTACCGAGACGAACGACTCTGCTCCATAAGCCCCTTTGCTCGCGACAACGTCAATCGGCTCTTGAAGTACTTCTACTTCACTAAAATTGATGCCGAAATCCGCATTGAGACCATCCAGATAGTGAAGGAGGCGTTCGACTTGACATCCACGCTCTTCGTGAAGAACGCCGCAGACGATCTCGTCTTTGACATATTCTCCCGACTGCCTCGCGAGAAGGATGGTGCAGTTATTGAGTTTCTCTTCCGCGATGTATTTCCTGATGTATGTCTCAAAGGTAGCTTGAGTCTCTACAAAGAGTTGCTCTCGGTGTACCCGCCCATTTTCCACCAGAATTCTAACCAGGACCGTCTTCGCTCCCTCGTGGCTATGAGCTCTTACCGGAGTGTCACCACCGGCAGTATAAGTGGCCGAAGCTCAGAGATGGTGTCGACCCACAAAGAGAGCGTGCAGCCAGCGTTCTTAATTGAGTCGGCCAAGGCTCTCGTTCGAACATTGATTGTGTTCTCCACCTGCGATGCCGAACGTGCCGTCGAGTGTTACAACCTCATCATATCTATGTGCCAGTATGCATTGACCACTGGAAACACCGAGATTTCTGTCATTATCTTCCGTTGTTTGATCAGAATAAGGTCAACTAACGAGGGGTATGTCTATTTTCAGAAACCAACAGACATGGAAGGCTTGTCATCTACCTTCAAACGATGCACGTTGGCAGGCACCGTGACTGATGAAGCAGCAATGTGGGTTTATCCCGAAAGCTTTGACTACATTCCCGAGGAGTACTTTTCTCGGCCGCTCAAAAGCCTTCGGGTAGGAAGCGGAAAAGGTCATCACCTTATGGATGCCGGGTATCACCTCGATCTCACCAAATGGCTCGCCATTGTGTTGGATGTCATGGAAAACGTGTACGACTGGGATATTTACTCATTTATCTGGGCACACTTTTGCATCCAGCTTTCCAACATGACACTTTTCCGTGAAAACCAAGAACAAATTATCAAGCTACGCAAGGTCATCTGCGACCAGCTTACCCTCAACCTCCCGTCTCGTCTCTCGGCTCCTTCGAATATCACAAAGGGAGATCTCCAGGTGGCATACGTGCGGTCGCTCTCGGGACTCATGGGGTACCATGAGCTATTCAGCAAAGTGGACGAGGATCAAATCGTTAGTTCGTTGATTTTTGGCCTTGATTCCTGGGACAAAACCGCCATTCCCTGCATTCACATTCTTACCGTTTGCTGCTACGAGATTCCGTTATCCATCAAGAAATTCCTCTCGGTGATTCTCACCAAGTTACAGACCCGAGTCACCAGTACCAAGACCAGTGGTCACACTCTTGAATTTCTTCTTTCGTTGGTACACCTTCCCACTATGACGTCCAACTTCACCATCGATGAGTTCAAGCGAGTGTTTGGCATCACCTTCAAATATATCCAGCACTCTAATGATATGAAGGTGCGGCAGAAGTCTGACTATACCAACCAGGCATTGCCCAAGTACGGCACCAGCACCAAGGTGGAGCACATGGCATCCACACAGATTGAGACCAATCCAGTGATGAACCTGTACCTTCGAGAGCTCTCGTATTGTGTCCTTCTTACGTGGTTTTTAAAGATTGACATGACAGAGCGAAAGCTTGTCAGCGGTTACATTGTCAAGAACCTCATAAACAGCAACACCCAGGCCAACGAGCTCGATGAGGAGATCGTGGCGGTGCTTGACCTTATCATAAGGTTCACCTATAGCAACATGCCGGTGAAGAACGTCAACCCGTCCAAGAGTACCAAGGTCACCGACGATGCGCAAATGTCTTCCAACAAGTGGATTCTTGGCTACAGTATCATTAGTATCGAGACCAACAAGGTCACCGGCAACACGGTGTTCACCATCCGGCGCCCCGGCGGCGTCACCATCCTCAACTTGGCGCTCGGCCGATCCATGGTTCCTGCGGGACTGAATGTCATCACTTGCAACCATCTCCTTCTCCAGATTTTTAACCACTTGGACCGTACCGGCCGCGTCAAGCCCATTCCCATCATTGAAGATGTGGCCACCATGCGGGCCATCTCCACGTTTGACCGCATAGCCATCGTGGACTTCCACAAGGTGGGAATAATCTACATTGGCCCCGGGCAAACCGAAGAGGCGGAGGTTTTGGCCAACCAGGTGGGCTCTCGCGATTACCAGAACTTCCTTGAAGGAGCTGGACGCTTCATCCGCCTCCGCAACTGTAAGGATCTCTACGTGGGAGGGTTGGATACCGAAAACGACGTCGATGGCGAGTATGCTGTTTTCTGGAACGACGAAATGACCCACTTGGTCTTCCACACCACCACCATGATTCCCAACAGTGCCAATGACAAGTACTTTGATCTCAAGAAGCGCCACATTGGTAACAACTACGTCAACATTTTCTTCGACGAGTCAGGGCTACCCTTCGACTTCAACATCATCAAGTCCCAGTTCAATTTCTTCAACATTGTCATTAAGCCCAACTCCATCTGCCACGATCCTTACCAACAATCGACGCTGTCGCTTACCAAATTCTACCGTGTCAAGGTGTACCGACGCGAAGGGGTGCCCGGGCTTTTCTCCGCCTGCCACTTCAAGCTTATTTCCGAGGACCAACTATCCATCTACATCCGAACATTGGCGCTTCTAGCCGACTACTTTGCCAACACCTACCATTCCAACTCGCTGGGATCATTTCTATCTAACTGGACCCATCGTGTCAAGCAAATAGGCATTCTCCGGGAACGGACGCTCAAGAACCACCAGATTCTCCAGGAAGATCAGCGCCGCGAGCTGCACGACCTGGACGACCGCCGAGACGCCACATCCTCGTTTCTTCTGCAATTGAACGGCTCGGCCCTGCAAGCCGACGTCCACTACGAATATTTAGGGGAGGGAGAAAACGAACTCTACTCATTTGTGGAATTCAACTCTTACACATAGACACTTCAATCTCTAATTACCACCTAATTTCATGCAGCCGCTCGTAAGTATCGGATTTCTATCTCCCCCCCCCCCGCCTCTAAAAGGCTGGCTTCGCCATCAACTAGCGGATTAGTCCACTGATGCATCCCGGTTTATTGGTTTATTGGTCCCACCGGCCGGTGCCACGTTCAGACCTTTTCTCGTCACGGGTCATGCATAGGCCCTTCCCCCCATCTTGTAGTAGTCAGGTGAAGTCAAAAATCCGCCAGTGCATATGAGCTCCGGAACTACGCCCTGCTCTAAGCCGTTCTTCAGCATTGCTATTACGTTGTTGCTCCGTAATTGAAAGTCTATGAAATTCGTATAGTTAGATATTCTGATCTAGATCCCACGTCAGCGCAAGCTAGCAATGGGGGCAGTCAGCAGCGTTTTCTGTAGTTGTTCATTGCTGTATGCCGGTAGCGGTACTATTATGTCTCTGAAATTCCGCCGCATTCGGCAATCTCGACCGAAAATTACGGTGATCACATGTGTAGCCGCAATGGTTCTACCACAGTTGACGCGATGGGTTCCCAAGAAAAATGATAAGCTTTGGCTTCATCAGATCTTTTAGTCATCAACATTTTTCTTTGTTTTTTCCCTTACAAATCCCTCCTTTTTCTTGCTTTGATCCTCTATCGACATGGATGCGTACGGTGCTCTCCGACTTCACGCTCTTGAGTCTGTGACAAACACGTTGGCCAACCAGAGTGAGGCCATACTCAACCTTTACAAGCAGTACAAGACATGTACGTTCTCCCAGAACCAGTTTCTCCACTCATTGGATATCTTATTTAAGACGGTGGGTTCCAACAGAGGCAAGATTGTCATTTCAGGGATTGGGAAGTCCTACAAGATTGCCGCCAAACTCGTGGCTACGCTCAACTCGCTCTCCATCCACTCGCACGTTTTACACCCGGCAGAGGCTCTCCATGGAGACTTGGGAATCCTCAGAGACAATGACTGTATAATCCTTTTGACTGCCAGTGGCAATACCCCCGAGCTCTTGCAAATGTTGCCGCACATTTCCCCCCAAATTCCAATCATACTTTTGACGTGTAACCGTTCTTCCAAGCTATCTTGCCACCCTCAAGTCCACTCTCTTTTGTTTGCAGAGCTTTCAGAACACTTGAAGGAAGATACTATCCACGGTATCCCTGCACCCACGGTATCCACCACCATCTCACTTGCTTTGGCGGACGCTACCATCCTAGCTCTTTCGGAGATTATCGAGGAGGACGTCCACAAGCGTAAAAAGCTTTTTTCCATGAAGCACCCTGGCGGTAGCATTGGATCTGACCTCAGCCATTTGAACGACAACATCATTCAAAAGCCTGACATCAAGCCCGACGTCAAGCCTGACCCCAAGGACGCCATGGAGTCTGGTGTCAGCTGCACGTCCTTACTCTCTTTAGACAATATCCGCAACCTTTATGGCGTGAACTCTTCTCTTAATTCATCCGTCACCTCGGACGACGAAGACGCTTCGAAGGAAAAGAGCCCCAATCGTGAACTATCGCGAGCAATCAAGAATGCCCACTCCTCTCACTACATCAAGTACGATGTGACGCTGTTTGTCAAAATATCCGAGCTTGATCTATTCCGCTCCGTCTCGCTCTATGACTACATCATTTTGCAGAAGCATGACAGCCAGCTCTATGCGCTCTCATGTGATGTGATCAAGCAAACAATACGCCTGGAGATTGGATCCGAGTATTCTGCCAGGGCATGGACATCTTTTGTTTCCAACCTTGTTGACGATTTTCAACCCATTGATTTATAGATATGCCTGTTACGAATATAAAATAGTTGACTCCTTCTACAGTCACCTTCTTAAATTTCTCTTCTACGTTTCAATTGTACAAGATTTCTAAACATATATACATATCAAACAGGCTACTAACAAACACGAAAACAACAGACATCACACTTATGCATTTTCCGCCTCTATGAGGGCATTTTCTGCCACAATAATCATCTTCTCCACCGAAGCCAAGTGCTTGCCATAACTATTCTTGGAAGAGATTTGCTTCAAATATTGCCGAAGCTTACTAACCAATCGTTTTTTCTCGTCACTCTTGGCATCAAATCCTTCCACTAGTTTTTGAATCACATAGTTGGCGTACTGATCCTTGACCATAAGCGCCAACGAAGAGTCATCCCGAACCTGCTCCATGGCCTCATCTTCATTTCCTACCATCACTTCGTGCAAGATGCGTTTGCGCTGGTCAAGGGTACCATACTTGATACACTTTTCAATAACATTGGATGCAAACTTATGCTTGGAAAAATTTACCACTGAACCAAGCACCACCTTGAGAATTTCCTCCCGTTCCCCAGGATTACCCCGTTCAAGAATGTGTTGCATCACGTAGTTTCCATATTGGTCTTGGATCAAGTAAAAGATAAACCGGTGAAGTTCATCCAAGATTCGTCTTTGGTCTTCGAGAGTCAGATGTTCTAATAACCTCTGAATCACCCTACATCCATAAGGATGGGTGGCCAAGTGATAAATCTGGTTATCCAAACTGTCCAAGACAAAGCGGATTCGCTCAAATGGAATGCGCTCAATAGACTTCTGGATAACATGGTTACCATTTTGATCCTTGGCACAAACAAGAACGTGGTCTCTCAATTCTTCAATAATTTTGATCTGGCCCTCCAATTCCACCGCCTCCAATGCTCGTTGGACAACCCTGCATCCATACATCTGGAGAGAAAGTTCGTAGATATGTCCAAGCATACCATCAAGAAGGATCTTACGGTGGGTGCGGGTACCGTGCTCGAAATACTTTTGGATAACATAGTTCCCGAAAACATCCGTCATTAAGTCATACGAGATGTCCCTGATTTCATTGAAGATAACTTCCTTTTCCTCGTCGCTCGACTCGGGGAGTTTCTGTTGGATGAATCTGGACCCGTGTTGGTCCTTAGTGAATTCAACAGCGTGGCCATAGATATCCTTGAGGTGGTACTCTTTACCCTTGAAATTGGATCTTACTTCTTCAAGTAAAGGGGACCGGTAGATGTGGTTCCCACCCTTACTTTCCTTCTTTCTCCGGCCGCCGCCACTACTGGAGTTTGGGGCCGATGAGGTAGAGGTACCGTGTCCAGCGTTGACTCGTGGGGACGCTGGTTTGGCAGCAGGAGCCTCGCTCGGCTCGGTGGAGTTGCCGTCACTAGGAGGGGAAATGGAGGATCGAGGCGGAGGACTAGAGTACATAGCGTAGGGACTAAAGCCCTGGAACATGAAGCCAGTATTGGGGACTTGGCGGTTCAAAAGCCCAATACCAGGCTGCGAGGCTCGCGGTGTGTCCTTTTTCTTAGTGTCGTTCTTCTCTTCCTGGTCTGGGGATTCTTCAGCAACAGGCGGTACTCCGTAGTTCATCATACTGTACATTGTGGGATCCACGAACTGCGGAGGTGGGGGAGGGCTGGGCATCATTAATGGAGGAGGGCTGATGGCGCCGATGGACGGGCCACTACCGGCATTAGGGCCACCACCGGATTGACCACGATAAGCACCGAACGCCTGGTACTCCAAAAAGTAGTTGTAAGGTTGGCTGGGCTGGAATGACGTGGCAGTTGCCGGATTCCAAAACCCATGATTAGGGCCGGTGGCTTGGACGGGGCTGGAGGTACCGGCATTATTTACAGAATTGGAGTTCAAGTCCGACAGGATGGATAGGACTGCACTCGATTGAATGGGGGAACTATTGTTGTAGTTATCAATCTTCTCGCTAATTGACTGGTGCCGAGACGTGTTTCTGGGAGCTGGCGCAATATTTAAGTTTTCATTAAGTGATCCAGGAGGCGAGCTCAACAGAACCTCTCCAAACGGAGGCTTAACTTCAGAATTGAAACTGGTGCGACGTGAAGAACTGTTAATGTTGAAAGTAGAGTTTGCCTCCAAGTTCAATCCCGATAAGTTGTTGGCGAGCTCAATTTCTCGGGTGGCGTCAGTGACCGCCGCAAATTTCTGGAGAAACGACTCGTTGGGAGGGTGTCTGCTGGTGATCCCACCACTTATGGAAGCAGTTCCAAAGTTAAGAGGCGGTTGGGGGGTGGAATTGGGGCCGTGGATGGTGTGTTGGATTCCGCCAGTTGAAGCCGCATAGGGACTCTTGACGGCCGTCAACAGGTCCTTGTTGAACCCAAAGAGTCCGTTCTCGGATTCATTGAAGGAAAAGCGCCGGCTTCGACCAACCTGGCCCGAGGCACCTGCTAACAGCGTTGATGAAGCAGACAGGGCCAAAATCTTGGCCACGCCGGGGTCAACTTGGTCGAGAACACTTCTATAGTTGGAGGTGTGGGGCGAACCATTGGTCCATATGGTATCAGACAGCATGGAGAAAAATCAAACCCAAATATCTCTTGGGCAAAGTAAGTAATGGGAATTAAAACTGAGGGATACCTTATGTTGGAGAATAGACGTCCAGCTGGAAGTTATTTAGCAAAAGTAAGGTTGTCTGGTACCGTGCAATCTAATAATACAACCGAGTTGATTGTTGAATTTGCCACCAGCGGGAGATGGAAGATTCGATCAAATTGAAGTAAAGACTGGCTTTAAGGTAGGGCCGTCGGTCAGGCAATATATTCGCAAATGCCACAGGGAATCAACCGTTCTAGGGTTAGTGATTATGAATAGGCGGGTTATTTTTTTTTGAGCACATGGGTTTTTTTTTTCGTTAGCCTCCACCACACAGTCGACCATGACAAAATTACTGAATTCCGCCTCCAGTCGTCTTATGGGGATGCTATATGGGGCGGCATCACGGGAAGTGGTGCCCAAGTTGCTGCGGCTATCGGGATTTCTTTATGATGATGTATCAGTCCCTCGGTCCACTCTTGATGATGTGGGAGAGTGGGACCAGAAACCGTTGATAAATGCCATCCACGACATCCCCCAGCAGAAAAAGTCGGTGGTGCTTCGGCTCAAATGTCCAGACTCGTATCTTTCCAAGTCTGACTTTGTGGACCTATATCCGTTGGCGTTTGAGCGGCGGTATCAGTTAAAAAGACTAAAGCCACTAACCGTCATCAAGGCCCGGAACCCAATTGATCTAGCGTTCTTGGGTCTGTATTATCTTGTGTTCCACAACTACAACCATGCATGTGCATACTGGCTTGAGACCAGGGGAAAGAAACTAAATGGGTTTGACGTTAATTTGGAGTTTGTGGAACCCGAAGAAAGGGTGTTCAAGACTATGTCCCTGCCGTTCCTAGACGCCAATGGCGACTTCAGTGCTTTAAGAGCTCTCAAAAAACCATGGTCCCGTCTTGGTCTTGGGGAGCTCTTCAGGAACTCTCGGCATGCTACCGTTATTGAGAAACTAATGGGTCCTCAGAAGCCCGAGAAATACGTCAATGACCAAAAAGACCCTCTCACGTCTTCTTTGAACGATTTCATCGGATGGGAGGACCGTCGTAGCTGTGTTCTTGTTCGGAATCTTCCCTTTAATCTTTCCAAATTCACATTGCCTCGTCTCTTGTGGAACTACAATCTTCAGGAGCTCCCGGACCAATCCAAATGCTTCACCAGCGTGGTGTCTGATCCCAAACATCAGGTGAATGTGATGTTGATTCGGTTTGCCGCACCCCATGATGCCCGCCGGTTTGTGCTGAACTTCCACGGGAAGCCGTGGACAGAGATTCTGGCGTCACAAAAAGAGCGGAAACTCTACGACCCCATACTATGTGAGATTCTAGACGTCTAGCCTGTAAATATAATGAGTAATGATCTGCCGTATCATTTGTAGTACTTCCGGTGCTCTACATCGATGCTACGTTTGGGCAGCAGTGGCCTATTGCACCAAGTGGGTTATGACGTTTAATGACTAAATGACGTGATTCTCTAGTCGTCCTTTTCTAGAGACTTCCACGATGATCGGATGATTTCATAGGTAGCCGACGATGGCTCCTCTCCTGGAGCATGCTTCTCAACAATTGAGTATTTCTCCCAGATTCTTTTGTTTTTCCACACGATGATGATGGTATCGTTGTCGGACCAACCCAAGGTGCCCTCGTCGCTGGAATGGTCTCCAGAGTGGTAGGTGTTGGTGTTCACGGAACAGAAGGACCATGTGCTATTAAAGTAGTTAGGAATGGGAATAGGGAATGGTAGTTTTTTGAGTAGATGCTGGCGATTGACGGGATGGTCGCTGGACGTGTCCTTCTCGGTAGTGGGAGTAACATTATACACATGAAGGGTGTTTTTGTCGGAAAGAACTGCCAATTTGGAGTCGTTATGAGAGAATTTCATGGAGGTGATGACAGCCCGATCGAGCCCTCTTCTGAATTCATAGAGCAAGGCTGTGTTAAAGGTAGAATGGATTCGAATAATGGTACCTGTCTCAGATGCAGATGCCACTAGGGTCCCTTGGCGATTCAATGCAAGACACCGTATTTTGGACTTGTGAGCCTTGATTATACTAACAAGATTCTTTTCCTGGCCCGAGGGAGACACATCAACTAGCTGGATTTGACCCACGGACCGGCCGGGGAATGCGAGCGTTTGATACTTGACGCCATCCTTGGGTTCTTTAAAGGAAGAGAGAGAAATAGACGAGCTTTTCAAAAATGAGGATGATGAAGCGGGGGATGAGGAGGCATTCACCAGCAAGTCCGCCAAGCCGTATTCATTATCGATGGTTTCGTAGGTTGCAAACTTCTTGGGTGGCGCCAGGAATCCATACACCAACACTTGATTCTTCAACGCCACAATGATGCGGATCCTCAGCAAGAGAACGTTCAACACTGGACTCATGAATTCCAAGCTGAGGCTGTTCTTACGCTTAAGATCATCCCAAATAATCACCTTGTTGTTGGCAAACCGGGGGTTCTTGCCGCCTCCCACCAACGCTAGGTAGTTGGTCCGGTGAAGCATGGTCACATGGCCAATGCCTGCGCCACTGGTGGTGTTTGAAGTAGGTGGGTTATTGGAGGAAGTAAACACCCTTCGGACTCGTAGATCGATGGGATTAGTGTTAAACACAAGGAATCCAGTTTCATGTCCCACTGCAAAACATCCTTGGTCCTGGTTGAAAGTAACATTTAGAATTTGGCTCTCCTTGCCGGAGGATTGTGTCAAGGGCGACTGCGTATTCATGAGATGACGAGGGAAGAAGAAATGACAAAGATGAAGAAGTTTGGAGGGATGACGAATGGTAGTAAACTCAACCGACCCGTGCCTCTTAGACGAATGACGCGAGGGGTTCTACAATGCGAATGCAAAGGATGTTTATACAGGCATGCGGCTATGTGAGCTGCTAGTGACTACGTGAGTGAGAAGACACGGAAGGCTAAATCCAGATGGCGGACGGTAGATGGGGTGAGGGCTCATCAGTCTGTCATGTCCATTATGTGCTCGTCGTCATCGGACGATTCGTGGCCTGCTTTGAGGTCTTCAGCCACCTTGTTGACGTCCTTGGAGTAAACGCGAAGGTTGAACTCTCGCTCAAACGGGAGGCTCTTGTTGACGTCAAGGGCACGTTTAAGGAGATCAGACGCTATGGGATCAATAGGAGAAATAGCCAATGCATCATGGAGGGTCTCTATGGCGCGCAGCACATTTCCAAGCTTGAGGTAGATGAGTCCCATTGACAGAAGAATGTTGGCATCGTTGTGATGCGAGAGCTTAAGCACCTGGTTGAAGCACTCGAGCGCTTTGTAGGGCTGGCTGGCACGGCGGTATATGTGGCCGAGATTGGCGTGGATGGATATCCATGTTTTGGAGTCGGAGTTGAGGTGTTTCGCAGCTGCAAGCGCTTCCTGGAAGAACATCTCTCCCTTCATGAGCTGGCCTTTGTGAAAGTAGATCACTCCAAGCTCGTTTAGTAGTAAAGGGTCCGAGTTGCAGATCTGGTACGATGCCAAGAGATACTCCTCAGCAAGATTGAGGTTGTTCATCTGAAGATGCTGCATTCCAAGAAATAGGTTGGGGAGATGGGTACCGGGGAAAAGTCGGGCCGCAAATGCATAGGCACTGATGGCTTGCTCGTGCTCTCCCTCGGCAGCGAATGTGTGGGCAAAGCCGATCCACGCGTGGCCAAAATTAGGGTTGAGAAGAGTGGCCTTGCTGAAGAATTTCCTGGCATCGATGGTTTTGTTGGTGGCAAGGTAATATATACCAATGGCAAGCCACGTCATGGGGTTTGTAGGGTGGTTCTCTGCTAGCTGATGTGCCTTGAGGAATAGCTTGTTCTTGCCGCCAAGCTCGTATAAGCAACTGAGGTAGTTGGGCATGAGGTTGAAGTTATAGGGGTCCTTGGCTAAAATCTTCTCGCAGATGGAAAGACACAGATCAAAGTTACACTGCACATATAAGTAGTCGGCCCGCGAAAGGAGAAAGTCGGAGTTGTCGCCAAGACGGTACTCATCTCGGAGAATGCTTTCGGCCTCCTCGAACTTCGATGTGTGGA
This sequence comes from Danielozyma ontarioensis, assembly GCA_003706395.2. Classification (NCBI taxonomy): domain Eukaryota; kingdom Fungi; phylum Ascomycota; class Pichiomycetes; order Serinales; family Debaryomycetaceae; genus Danielozyma; species Danielozyma ontarioensis. The sequence goes on from PPLF02000010.1 coordinate 130,921, forward strand.
GGTACTTGCTCAAGCGAGACGTGTAGAGAAGCTTGATGAGTTCGTCGTTGTCGTCGGCATCACGGTAGTTGAGGGTGGTAATGAAGTCCCATTGTTCCATGGGAGTCAAAAAGTCATTGCTGATGAGCTCGTTGAATGCTTCGAAGCACTTGACATCGACGAGCACCGCCTCCTTGTAGGAGTCCTTGGCCTTTTCGAAGTTGTTTTGGTTGGCGTAAATGAGTCCTCGCAAGTAGCACATGGACGCCTCGAGCTTGATACCGCCATCTACGTTGGGAACCTGGTAGTTGTCGTCCTTGTGGAACGGGTTGGACTCGCCGAGTAAATCAAGAGCATCGTCCCATAATTCGAGCTTGATTAGGCAGTATGCCGCCAAGTACCGACAGCTCACCAGCTTCTCGAACTCAGGCCGGCTGAGGAGTTGCTTGGCACGCAAATAGTTGCCGCTGTTGAAGTAGACCTGGGCTAGCCAAAACGCGTCGTTGGGATCGTTGGTCAATGAAAGCACCTTATCGCCAATATACTCAGCAGTGGTGTAGTGATGTTGCATCAAAGCGTCATGGCGCCAGAGCCGAAGCTTTTCAGCCCGCGTCAATGGTTCGTCGTATGCTGTGGTACCATTAGCGGCTGGGTGCTGGTGGCCGCTGGCGCGATCAAGATTGTAAAACAGCGACCCCTCCAGGCCCGGCGACTCAAAGAGATTGGCGGGTCCATCTCGGTTGGGCGGAGTGGCAAAAATCTCCGGCCGCCGGTTATTGATGAGCGGACTGATGTATAATGTGGAATTGTGCTGGGTGGGAGTTTTCTGATGGGCCATGTATTATTTTGGAGTGAGGAGTGGAAAGTCTCAAATATAGAGCAGAAAAAAGTCGCGATGGGTCTCATCGCAAATTATCATCTACACCATGGGAAATGCCCAGTTTCGTATCATGGCCGGCTCCTACGAGCATAACTTGTTGTGTCTCTCGCTTTTGTTAAAAGAAGATGTGGCCATCTTCCAGCCTATTTTCCATTTCCAGGCACATTCTCTTTCCATCAAGAGTATTGACTTGGCCAAGAGATACTTGGTGACGGGATCCAACGACGAGCACATTCGTATCTACGACCTCCAGAAGAGAAAGGAGCTCGGAACTCTCCTTGGCCATCAGGGAACAATCACCACACTTCAGTTTTCTAGCGAAAAAAACGATGGCACCTCGCAAAAGGCTGGTAAATGGCTTCTATCAGGATCCGAAGATGGAAAGATCATTATATGGCGGTCTAAGGACTGGGAGATGTTTGGCACCCTCAAGGGACACACTAAGAGAGTCAACGACGTCGCCATCCATCCCAGTGGACGCGTGGCCATTTCTGTATCGGATGACCACACCATCCGGTTGTGGAACCTTATGACTGCCAAAAAGGCTGCTGCATTGAAAATCAGAGGAAAGGACCATCTTGGACAGTCAGGAGACTTTGTTAAATGGTCCCACGACGGAAAGCACTTCGTTGTGGGTATGCTCAACAAGCTCTTGGTCTACAACTTGTCACCAACCGCACGTATCATCAAGAAGATCAAACTCACGTCTACTCTCGTCAGCATGAAAGTCTTGGAGATTGGAGGCAACCACTGGGTGGTATTGGGACTCGGAAACGGGATTATTGAATTTATTGCGTTTGAAAAGCTCTTGAGTGAGAACGAAGCTACTGAAGATAAGGTGTGGGAGGCCAAGCCTGAAAGCATCGAAGCGGACTTCAAGCTCCAAGGCCACACCAACCGAATCAAAGACATGACCTACATTAACCACCCCGAGACGAACAACGTGCCGTACCTTGTCTCCGTTTCGTCGGACGGAAAGATTGTGGTGTGGGACTTGAACGCCCATGACGTGGTGGCCGTCTACGAGAGTGGACAGAGACTTAACTGTGTCGCCGCATGTCCTGAGTCGGTTGAAAGAATCAGCACCATGAAGAAACGTGATACCGGCGATGACGACGTTCCCAGCGAGTCCGAGTACGAGACCGACGGCGAGGAGATCAGAAAACACATGATTGGTAAGAAGAAGAAGAGAAAGACCAAGGTCAAGGTGACGATTGAATAGAAACGATATAGTAATGTACAACAGTCTACAGAAAGAAAGCCGGTGGCGACTACAGCATGGTGGAGTAGAAACAAGTTGGGATTACCTGATGAATACAAATGTGTTGGCCACCGTCAGGGCGAAGCTAGCCCCGAAGAAAAGATCCAACGATTAAAGCTTCGATGGAAGTCATTCGTTCAATCTGCCCACGTGCTTCTCGAACAACTTCTTGGCTCTAACCCATACTGGGGCAGTCTGTCTCTCTGGCAATTGCAACAAAGAAGGAAGTAAGTCTTTGGAAAAGAACTCAGATGCTTCTCTGGGTAACAAAGATGGCAAATGGTCAATGGAGCAAACAGACAACTTGGGGCCAGCGGTGGTAGTTACGGGAACAGTTGGCTCGCTGAAGGTGGTGGCGATGTCGTAAACCGGAATGGGGTTGTGTGGGTTGGTGGTGTCGGCAGAAACATCGACGATGGTGGTCAACTTTCTGTCGGCAACATTTAAGGTGTCGTAGTTGATGAATGGAGCAATTGGCTTGGAAAGATAGATACAGTTGATAAAGATATCACTTTGGATAATCTCTTTAAATGGTCCACCACGTGCAGTCTCCTTCATGTCCCACTTGGCGATGTTTTCGTCTGGGATACCGACCTTCTTGAACAAGTCAATGGCACCAGAACCACATCTTCCCAAAGCACCAATCACCAAAGTGGATGGATAAACGTTACCGTTCTTAGCCAAGGCTTCCGTCAAGGCAGCCTTAACGTCAACAAGAAGGGTAGCTTCGTTTGGATAAGCAGTCACACCTGGCGTGTTTTCATCGTCTCCGTGCGTTTGCTTGAATGCCCAATCAAGGACACCGATGGCAGCGCCGGCGAAACCAGCCCAGAATCCGAAAGCAGCCACTCTTCTTCCGTTCTCGTCCTCCAAGAACTCCAAGTCGTAAAGCACACCGTTTCCTTCTGGGAATCTCTTGAGCACGTCTTTCCACCCGCCTTGGTCCTTGTAACAGTGGGCAAACTGGATATGTTCATGAACCAAAGGGAAAGTTTCGTTTTCTGGCAACTCCTTCAATCCATAGATAATTCTGTCCTTGGGAGCGGTCTTCCAAGAGCCCTCGGGAACAATGATGGCACCGACCTTTTCATACTCGGCAGAGTCAAATGTACTTTGAGACGACTTCTCCACGTAGATAGTGAAGCCGGCATCAATCAATTGCTTGGTGGTGGTGGGCGTGAGGGCAGCTCTGGCCTCCATGGGCTTGGTTTCTGCTCTTAAATGAAGAGTAACACTCATACTAGACGATATAGGTTATAAAAGGGTGGGAAAATGATGGTGAAAAATTCGGTGCGTATCTCCAGATTTTTATAAGGCTTCGGCATTTCTATCGTGACTCACGTTATCGTGCAGGACGGATTCGCAGCCAACGACTTCATGACTAACTGTGCATGATACGGAAGGAACATACCGAATGCAGTGGATGATAACTTGGTCGTGTGTATTTACAGCGTCTGATGATTCAAGAAGCAGAGGTCGCCTATCTGGCGACTAGCCGCGGTGTCATCAAGGCATGGAGTCATACCTATTGGAGTCATACGTATGTCTGGCCGCAATGTCGCCTGAGAGTGGAGTCATTGCGGACCACAACGTCTTACCAGAACCATGGACGCAAGACGTGCGGTTGGCAGCGATACCAAGCTCCCGTGTCCCCTCGTTTTAGAGGTCGCGGACGGTCTTGATGGCGTGGCGGTGGAGGTTGGCCTTGGCCACTTCCCAGGAGTCCTCAGTAAACGCATCTCCATACACCTTGAGCACCTTCTTGATCTCAGCAGTCTCCCACTCTTCAGTGATGAATTTATTCTCACGAGCCTTCTGGAAGAGAAGAACCGCAAACTCGCGGTCGTTCTGGAGGAGCGACGCAAGCATGAGCGACTCAGTGAGCAACCCGCTGGCCGAGCGCTTGGTGTGCTCGTTAGCGTTCTTGCCGACATTATTGATGTACTCGTTGTAAATGTCTAGCGACTTGTTGCCATTGTAGGCATGGCCAATGATCAAACACTGAAGCACCTTGATGGGAATGTTCTCTGGAACAAGCGTCTCGGCAATCTTCATGTATGAAGCGTTGTCTTCTTGCATGGATTGGTACACGAAGGCCTGGAGAAGCTTATGTTGAACGAAATCGATGCCAAACGGCTCGTGGCTCTGGTAGTGGTGAAACTTAGCGAGTGCCTTTAGAATTTCGTTGGTGTCCATTCCATACACCTCGATGAGTTTCATGCGGAGGAGGAGCGACTCTGCGCTTTTGTCAACGTCGAGCTTGTGCTGCTCCACAAACTCCACGATCTCCCCAGCCAATTTAGCGTGGTCTATGGGTCTGAGTGAAATGTCGAGTGTGCTTGCAAGCTCTTGGGTGCTTTTTTCATTGACACGGTAGGGAGCTCCACGGAGGCAGACGTCCAACGCTCTGCACATTGCCTCTTTGGACACACTACTTTTGCGGAACAAGTACACGAACACCGGCATGAACTCCTCACCAAGAGATATGAGACGGCTCACCGCCCACGAGTCGATTTCCGGCTTGTTTGAGAACTCAAGTACCTCGGGAGTGAGTACACCCATAGCGTGGAGCCGCGTGACAACATCTTCGACAGTCGACTCAGTCACCGACTTCATGTCGCTGACTACTTCAAGGGCCCTTGCCACTTGCGCAACGCTGATATCAGCCTCGCCTTTCTCATATTTCTCGCCGTTGAGAAGCTTGTCCACAAGCACTTCTTGGACGGCGGTGGTGACGTTGGTGGCACTCTTATGCTTCTCATAAAGATCCATCGATCCGAACACACGGCCCGGGTTGTGCTTCAATAGACTCGCAAGCGAGTTGGGTGTCCACTGGTGGTTGAGACTAGAATTATTCACCGAGTAGTAGAGCGAGAAGTCATGCTGGAGGCCATGGGTGAGCAATTCATCTCGCTTGTGGGGTGGCACATTTTTCTCTTTGACAAGATTATGAAGGTTTTCGATATGATGAGAGCTTTCTTCGCTGCTAAGGTTGCTTTGGGCAATGATTTGTGGGATATCTTCCGGAAGGGGGCGACCCAGTTTGACCAGGTTCCACACGCTAGTGACGGTGGCGCTGGAATACCATCGGCGCATCATGGTGGTACGCATTTTGGAGAAGGTTTTTTTTTTTGCGCTATATCTTTGGCACTAAATTGTGATCAGGTTTACGTTAGTAAATTCTATGTACTTAGTCGTGCTTTAGCTGTTGTTCCATGGCAGCAAGCATTCCCACACCGTTGAAGTAGGACTTCCATGACTGTTGCACAGAAAACTCCTCCACCTCGTCGAAATTGAAGTTGGCACTAAGGTAGTCATTATATTCAAGCCATTTTTGTTCCTTCTCACACTGGTACGACCAACTGGCTTTGTAGGCACCACCAAGAGCACACGCGTTGGGGATTTCCACCTTGTAGTTACCAGCCGTGGCGCCAAGAATGGATCCCATCTTGGAGATAATGCTCTTGTTGTTAGAAGCGCCGCCCACATAGTAAGCTTTGTGAGGACGAGAGGTAAGCGAGTCGATGGTTTGTTTTTTGCCATCAGTGTACAACTCGCCGAAACGAGAGGTTAAATCATTGTAGATGCTGACCAATTCGTTGGAGGTAGGCGCCGGAGTGCTGCCCCGGGATCCCGAGCTGGTGAGCATGGGGCCGGCCCGCAAGCGACAACTAAGAGTCTGCGACTCCACAATTGACGACACGTCCTCATCCACATCCCACGAGTCCACCTTTTCAAGCTTATTGTCGGTAAGCTTGAAGCGCTGGATCTGAGCCGAAGCATTGGGAACGATTTCGCCAAGGGGAAAGTAGATGCCCAACTTGTTGTCGAATTGGGAAGAGTTTTCAAGGATCTCGTTGAACTTGGCCCACGAGTCTTTCTCGACATTGTACTTTTTGTTGACTTCGTTACGCACGCTCTCCCTGGCCAAGGATCCATTGCAGTAGCAAATCATGCCCATGTAGTGGTTGGGCATGGTGGGGTGCTTGAAGAGGTGGTACTGGGATGATGGCTTGTAGTTTTCGGTCACGAGAAGCACGGTGGTGGAGGTACCGAGAGAAATGAGCACGTCATTCTGAAGTAAGGGAAGAGATATGATGGTGGCAAGGTTGTCACCGGTGAAGGAGTAGATGTTGGTGTCAGGCGAGAAGCCATACCTTTCCACAAAGTAAGGGGAGATATTCCCATCGCTATGGTAGGAAATGGGGTTGATGGGGCCAAGCTTTTGCTTGAGGTCGGCTACGCCAGCCTTGGTTTCCTCGGCAGATGCACCGTCGACAGAGGGATGCACTCCCGCAGCCAATGCTACGAGATCATCATCGTAGTCGCTGTTGGTCATGTTGTAGATGTTCATGCCGCAGGCGTCAGCCTGCTCAATGGCGGAAATTTTTCCTGATAGCACACTGGCGGCGAAACTGGACACTAAAGAGATCCGTTTGGTGTTGGTGTACACGTCCTTAGCGCCACGGGTGGCCAACTTTCTAATTTGAAGGCCAGTGAAGCGGTAGTGGGCACGAGACCCCGTCCGCAGCGCAAGAGCATCAGCCCCACCGACTGATTTCTCAAAATCGGCAATTTCCTTACCGGTGGAGTGGTCTTGCCAGTTGGGGGAAGTTTCAACAGCAAGAGCTGCTTCCAATTGCGAAGAAAGTGACTTGGAGGCATCGAGGTCGGCGAGAAGCTGATCGGCATGGTGAGACCAGAACACCGACCCGTGCTGCATGGCGGAGCCACTAATTCCCTTCACGTCACCAAACGGAAAGTTGTCTTGCTTCATCTTGTCAAACACGTAGTTAATGGCATCGAGCCACATGGCAACTGGAGACAAAATCTCACCAGTCTCTTCATTGACACGCACACCCTTGTTGATGTTGTATTGGGATTTATAGACATTGTCAAATTCCACGTTATAGGTGTTCAAGTGCACTAACTTTGCGTTAGTGACAATCACCTTCAATTGCTGGGTGGAGAGGTCGAATCCGAGAAATAGATCAGAAGTCATACTTGACGGCCAACCAGGATTGCGGGTTCTTATTGAAAAATGGCCAGTTGGGTAATAACACAAGCCAGGAAATCACAATGGATGCAGCAAAAGAGTAGAGCAAGTATTTGATATCGCCAGCAATATAGCCAATGAGGAAACACAAGGGGATGGACAAGTATGAAATACAACTAAGGATGTTTTCAGCTAACTTTTGGCCTTCGAAATCAATGGGAAATTCAATGGGGAGCTCAATTACCGATGCCATTGGTGGATATATATATACACGTAGGCGGGAGGTAATTCTCGGAACATTTGGGGTGGGGCGTGCGGAGGGCCAAGATGCAGACATCACGTGATGATCACGTGAGCAACGTGGACGGGCTTATTGGGAGCCGAAGGGTGAAGAGGTAAATTGGTGTGGGCCTATAAGGAGATTACGAGGTGGTTGAGTTCATGCGTCGTGAATAAATATACCGGTTAGTCTATAAGCGGCGGGCTAGAAGGAATCACGCTGTTGATTCAAATAGAAGGAATCACGCTGCTGATTCACATAGTAGGAGACGTTATTGTCCATGAGTTTTTCTTCCAAAAAGTCAGTCACTGAATTGTAGTTATCCTCCTGAATGATAGACATTAACTCATCGTCATGAGGGTTGATATCGGCAAACGTAAAAGGATTCAAGTCGGCGGTAAAAGAGGGCAAGTCATGAAATTTGAAGGGGACGGACGATGCAATGGATGTTGGTTGTTTTTGGTTGATGAAGGAGGTGTTCGTGCTGACAGTTGTAGATCTGGTCAACGACGTCATGAGGGAGTTTTCGTCGGCTTCGCTCATTGCAGACGGCGACGTCAGTCTGGAGAGAGCCATGCTTTCCATGTCTTCGTCGATTTCCTCATCTGGTAATTCGCCCTCTTCCTCAATTTGTTTGAGAAGCGACTCGTTATCGAGATTAATGAAGCTAAACACATCTTCTGTTTTTTCGAGCTTTTTGGGGGGAAGGTCAGCTTCGTCTTCCGACTCGTCAATGTAATTCGAGACACCTTGGTTTTTGTGGTCGTGAGAGAGGTCACTCATGATGTCGATCAATTCGTTCATCGGGTCCAATTCGTGGTAGGAGCGTTTGCGGAACGACGATGCCGAGTTATTAAGGACTACGTTTCTTAACGACTTATAATCCTGAATGAGAGAGAGGAGATGGGACTTCAACTGGAAGTTTTCCCGGTCAATGGTTTTGATGTTTTTCTGGAGGGTCACCACCTCGGGGCTGATGGAACATGAAGGGGATGGAAATGAGGAGGCGGAACATGAGGATGGCTGGGAAGACGCCGAGGAATGTTTTCGTTTGTCATTGGCCTTGCGGCCATTTTTGGGTCTAGGAGGTAAGACCCATTGCTTTGAAGTTGTAACCGTCAAAGGAGCGGACATGGTGCATAGCAAGATGTGAGACAAAGAGGAAAAGTACAATAGTCAAAAAAAAAAGGAATTAGAATGATGGTACAAGACAAACTAAGACAAGAAAAGAAACCACACCCAAGGATGAATAATAACAGACGTTTAATAAAAAAAAAAGGAAACGATGGTTTAGATATAGGCCAATAAAAAAAACCGGGAAATCTGGAGTTAGGGATATATATAAATGAATTGTACAGAAGAAGCAACAACAGAAAAAAAAGAACGCAAGTCTGAGGTAGATCCGCCAAATCACTGAGCCGTCGTTGTTTGTGTGAATTTTCCACGCTGTGATGGGCTGCATTGCGAGTGTTTTCTGCATATTATTCGGTCGACGGACAAAGTCGGGACTGGGGTGCGTCAGGGCCGCAGGCATATGCAGGCAAAAGACCCGGTTTGGAAGCACGGGCAGCCTTCATCCGTACGACACCGGAGGGACCCGACGGATCCAGAGGCCCAGGAAGTGAGACTCGGTGCCAATGGTGAGAAAATTACCGCACCTAATTCCGGCGTGCCGTGATAAACTAAGTTGTTGGCTCTATATTTATTTTAGTATGGGGACAGATGGTGACTGCAGGCGTCGACGGAGCTGAAGTCCGTCCGGACATTAGAGAATTATGTGGGGTATGGAACCAATGGCCGGGGAGGTAATCATCGAACGACTCGGTAAAAGGGCGGCAATGGCGTGACTTGTGAATTGGGAATTAACTTTGTTCTTTTTTTTTTTGGTATTTAATAATTCTCCCTGTGATGATCTAGCTAATCACTGATTTTTTTCTCAGGGGCATAATTTCACCGGCTCACACAAGCAAAAAAAATTTGCCCGCGGACATTCAGTTCCGTGCGCATGAAAATCGTAAGTCCGAGCTACCCATCGCTTCCCCGGACGGGCCGGTCGAATATACTGAATCTAGCACCAGGGGGTAGCATCCTCACATCATGCACCCCCAGAACAAGCCTTGAATCGAAATTGCAAAACCACCCATGAAGCCACCATTGACTGGTGACACTGTTGATTAATTGGCGACATCTCGGCACTCTCGTTGGCCAGCATCCATTTGTCCGCATGTGAGTTCGCTTAGCCCAGCGGTACGCGGTGCAAACGGTTGGGAGCCGGTCGCGCTGCCGTGGGACGCGAAGGTTGCCATGCCTTTAGGAGGATATGCCTGTAGCCGGTGCCTTCGGTATGCCAACGTCTGATGAACTCAGGTATAATAATGTGGGCAATTGCGGATGCTGGACTCGGAATGGTAGCGGTCTGGCTCTCCATTGTCGTGGCAAGTGATGTAGAAGTCTACCATTTCGATGGATCTACAAACCAACAAGCCTCGAATTAGTATCGTGCAAGCCCCTAATGGGCCCGTCGGAAGTGCTTCCGAAAAATTACGGTGGCTTCCGCGCCGCCCAGGTCCAGCCAGGTGGTTCGCGTCCTAAGACCGGAGTCCAGTGTCTCACATCTAATTTCGTCAATATTGCTAAAATCGCACCGAATTTGTAAATTGCCATGGCACCAGGGCGTTCGCCGACGGCAGACGTTACACTTACGTCATAGATCGGTGACCCCCGCTACCAAACCGGCGACCTCCACCATCCAAATCCGTGGTTTTGAAGGTTCATATCTGTGTTTTCAATGTCCCACGAGCAGCATAGTTCCTTGACTAGTACGAACACGTCACCAACATTCTTTCCTTGCAACCAGTAGGAGTGAGAAAATTCATCAACCGAAATCCCACTCTGCCAGTTCCAGGGTCACGCGCATATTCGTCGTGACCAGCCTCGTCGCATTAGCGACAAAAGTCCCTGAATCAGGGTGCAACCTCTCCAGGTCATGTTGAGTTCTGACGGGTCACTCTATTCTGTCTTTATTTTCCCCTACATCTTCTCTTCCCAGTCAATGGCACGTGCCGTGATTAACCCGCCCAACATTCACTTCAATGTGGCCAAGTCGCCCGGCCTTCCCCCCTCTCGTTTCGCTGCCGCGGCTGACTGACTGCCAAACCAGGAAGTATTCCTGTACGCTTCCACTTCAAATGTTGGGTGTGGGGCTTTTTTCCGGCCTCTGTATATTTACCATCGAACCCCACGATCTCTTTTCTTGGTCAACTACCACCACCACCATGAGTTTCTTTGACGTGAATATCCTCGAGGATCCCCTTACTCACCCCAACGTGGACTTATGCTTTCCTCTCCCCACCGACTCCAAGCTCGTCCTTGATCTCGACGCCAACGAGGAAACTGCCCGTAGTTTCAGTCTACTTGGTAACTTTGTGAAGTTCTTCTCCAACGCTAAATGGGACGACATCTACAAGAACAACGAGGGCAAGTATTCCATCAACAAGCATTCCAAGCGTTTCAACGATGCGTTCAAGCAGTATATGGATGACAAACTCACCAAGAACGATGAACGTTTGGACGAAATCGTGTACAGCTTGGTAGACCAGGAGCTCCGCATGAAGCTCATAGACGCCAAAGAATTCCCCGACCGCTTCAAGACCGTCAAGGACTTTATGGTGAAGTACTACCAGCAGCAGAACAAAATCAGCATGCCCGAGTACCCTACCAACTTGAATTTTCTACGCATTGCCTACATCACGGTGATGAAGACGTTATCGAAGATGTTCCCCCTGGGAATCTGGGTCAACCGCCAACAATTCAGCTCTCTATACCAACAGTATCTCGAGGATCCCATGTCGATCATCTATCTCCCCAACCACCAGTCTCACATCGACTACATCATCATCCACCTTGTGGCCATTCGCTTTCTGATGTCCATGCCCACGGTAATTGCCGGGGAGAATCTTAACGTGGCGGTGTTTGGCAAGTTTCTTAAAAACTTAGGAGCCATTTTCATTAAGCGGACGTTCAACAACGAGCTCTACACCGAGCGCAATCTCACCAATCTCATTGAGTTTATTCTCTTGAACAAAATTCACTTCGAGGTGTTTATTGAGGGAACACGTTCTCGTGACGGTAAGCTTCTCCTTCCCAAATACGGCATTCTCAAGACATTGACGGAAATTTTTCTCCATCAGCACCGCGTGCTCAAGAACACATCGTTCGATCTCTTGTTCCAGCCCGTGTCCATCACCTACGAGCGCATCTACGAGGCAGACGGTTATTTCGATGAGCTAATGGGCAAGGACAAGAAGCAGGAAAGCTCTTTCAATATCGTAAAGAATGGGTTGGGCAATTTGTTCCATGGTGTCGACAAGGATGACGCTGAGACGCAGAAACAGTTCTCGCAAAAGGGCTATTATGACAATTCCACCAAGCAGCTCCACGGCCGTATTTATGTTGTCCTCGGCGATCGCTTCAAATTGAGCCGATTCGTGGAGGAGGGCAAGCTCGTTGTAGACGATGACGAAGAGGAAGAAGGAGGCGTGAACCTCAAAAAGTTGGGCTTCAAGGTGCTCCACGAAATCAACCGTATCTCAGTGATTCCCGAGGTGGCTTTGGTGGGATGCTCCATGCAAATCTATCACTACTACTACTCGAAAAACGTGTTTGCGGTGACAGAAGTCATCCCCATTTTCCGCCTTGTCAATGACCAGTTGCGAAGAGAACGCACCAGCGATTTCAACCTTGAGCTTTTTGAGCGGTTGCACAACATGAGCGACAGCGAAATCACCGCCGTGTTTGAACGCAGTCTCATCAAGTTCTTTAGATACGTGCATATCAAGCACGGGGTGATTGAAATTAAGAGCTCCATCGAGATGCTTTACTACAAAAATCTCCTAATTCATCTACTTATTCACAAGTGCTTGGTGTGTTTCATTCTTCTAAACACCACCAACTACAACCAGATCAGTCATCTCTACTACATCTTTACCGGGTTTCTCAAGCACGAATTCCTCTTTGACTACAACTACAACCCTCGCAATGAATTGCTGTTCTTGTTGGAGGAGCTCCGCCATGATGGCATCATTGGTGAAGACGGTCGTATTGTCGATACACACTTCGTCGAGATACTTGGTAGTATGGTGAAACCATTTGTGGAATCCTCTATGATTTGCATCAAGTTCCTCATTTCACATATCAGCCAATTTTACGCCAACATTTCTTCCAAGATTAATGAGCAACAACTCATCAACGATGACTTAATGAGCAAAGACTACCCCACCACCAAGACACTCTTAAAATTCATCACATCCAGTCAGAAAAAGTTTGACCACATTGAAATGGTTAACAAGCAGTATCTAATTTCTTGCCTCTTCTATCTCAGTCATCTTAAGTTGATCAAGATTTTCAAGAACAAGTCGAAAACAAAGGCATTTGTTATCATCGAGAACGCTAAAGATTTGAATGTCATTCTACACTTTCTCCAGGCACTATTGGAGGGTTCTCCTTCTCAGCCTCTGCGCATCGACAACATCACTGTCAATTACATGATTGACATCGTGGATAAGAACCCCGACCGTTCGTTGGAGTCTGATTCGGCGCAATTGGTGACAGCCAAACTATAGTTACTCGTCCACCACTCTGTTAGACATCCTACACATCAAATAAAGTGACCGCAATCAGCGTGCTCGCCCCCTGCGAGTAACAATTTCCAGTTAATCCCATAGCCCCCCACCCTTCTTTGCTCTACCCCTCTCACATCGTATCGTAGCCCGATCTTAATTGCAAGCAACTCAGATGAAATCAACCAAGTCAATCTGGAGCCGTGCACGTGATAGTCGTTTCACCATGCAACCGTATTCTGTTACGTCACGATGCGAATTCATTTGCTTCATTGCCAACCTGCAACTCTTACTCGTATAACTTGCACTACCCCTATTCAATCGATGCGCCTCAATGTCCCGTGAAAAATGACCCGCTAAGATCATGTGACCCCGTCTGCGTAAGTCCTCAGACGATGTTGTCTCCAGCAGATGTCCTTGCAGCCTCTCAATCAAGACCGTCACTTGTTAGTCCTTGGCTGCGCAATGCTGCTGTAAGCTCAATGTACCTCGAACTGCCTCTGCCTGATATCAGTCCACATTGTGGGGTGGTTGTTGCGGGCTGACTGATTTCTTTTTTTTTTTGGCTATTTTTTTGGTTACTGTGCAGGATAATTCCCCAGCCTCGCTCTGTTGTCCTGGCTTCAGTGAGTGTATTTTACATCGTTGTTTTCACCGTGCCCTAATTTTCCATGTCGTGTTGATGCATTTAATTATCGACTGTTCCACTTTTTACATTTGCCCTTTTACGTTTTCTCAACTTTTGTGATTGTGACCCTCATTACATCTCGTTATCAACTGGTTTGGATATTGCTACTTCTCCCCCTACTTTTTTTAGTGTCATCTCCGTTTGCTAGGCTCTAATCACCCCTTATGAGAAAAGAACTCAAGTACATACTATGGGGCCACGTTGCCCTCATTATGTTTCTCATATGGTATACGTTTGATCTTATCACTCTTTTAAACGATGATACCTTCCAGGATGCGTTGCTTGACGTGGAAATCAACCCCGTCGATGGCGCTCTCGAGAAACCCAAAATCATCCCCAAGATCATCCATCAAACTTACAAGACCACTCAAATTCCCGACGTGTGGAAAGCTGGTCAACAGGCATGTGTTGATTTACACCCCGACTACCAGTACATTCTTTGGACCGACGACATGTCTCGTGAATTTATTGCCGAAGAGTTTCCTTGGTTTTTAGAAACATGGGACGCTTACCCCTATCCCATTCAAAGAGCCGATGCCATTCGTTATTTTGCGTTGGCCCACTACGGTGGAATCTACATTGACTTGGACGACGGCTGTGAAAGAAGATTGGATCCTCTTTTGACAGTTCCTGCGTTCGTTCGTAAGACTGTGCCCACTGGTATCTCTAATGATGTTATGGGAGCGGTTCCTCGTCACCCGTTTTTCCTCAAAGCTATGGACTCTTTGAAGAGCTACAAGAAGAACTGGTTCGTCCCCTACATTACCATCATGTACAGTACTGGTCCTCTTTTTCTTTCTGTTGTTTGGAAACAATATAAGCGTTGGGGTGTTCCTGAAGCTGGAAAGGTTCGCATTCTTCTTCCTGAAGACTACAAGACTCACACTTACTCTTTCTTTGCTATTGCTCCTGGTTCTTCATGGCATCTCGACGATGCCAAATTCATTAAGTCACTCGCCCATCATATCGGATTGGCGGTGTTTGTGGGATTCCTTGTGGCTGGACTTATTTTTTACTGTGAATTTGCATTCTATCAATGGTGCATCTCGCTGAGTTCACTGCCAACGTTGAGTTCAAGATTTATGAAGAAAATCAAAGACTTCAGCATTTACACTCTCATTAGAATGAAGTTGAATAAGACCATCAAGAAAAGAGCCAGAAAGGACTCCAACCTACCCCCCAACATCAATTTCGAAAAAACCGATGAGGACATCGAATTGTCCCCCAGGGTTCCCAAGGACATCAGTGATCGTGTTTAATGCTGACTATCTGGGCGCTATTTTTATGGAATATGCTCTCTTTTTTTAACATTCAAGCTTGGCTTGTCTCTATGTCATTCGCTCATATTATGACCTCACGTTTATTTCTCAACTCATCGTTATTGAAGTCATTCACTAATACACACTTTAGTTCCTTTTATAAGTTAATGTACTTTATGTCTACCTCGTTCTGATGCCCTTTCAGAACCTCTTCTCTCCCACCTCGAGGAGCTTCAAGTTCATCTTTTTATACATGATGTCCTCATTTTTTTTTATGAGGTTCTTAAGCAATTCCGTATACTTCTCAGCAATTGTGTATGCCTCATGAGCTAAGTTTACCAACACCACCGCGTCGATGGGTAACCCACCGCTTTTGGAAAGTTGGATTAGTTCTCTGTTCTTGTTAATGGTGATGACCAAACTTCCGTCCCGTACCAATTCTTCCTGCTGGTCGGCATCTATTATGGCAATTTCATCGTTATTGTCTCCTTTGATGTTCTCTTCCTTACCATAGGGATTGAAAAACGAGAAACTCACACAAATGGGAACGTGGAGTATGCTAAGAGGAATGGGTTGTCTTTCGTCGTAATTATGGATGATGATATCATCTCCATTGATGGAAATGTCTGGTTTTTTGAAGTGCTGAAGAGCAGCCATCACTCCCATACAACTGGCGTCAATGATACCTCCATCATAGTTTAAAAAGTTGAGATCTACCCGAATAGACCAGACCTTGGAACCCGCTATTATACACAAACTTTCCAAGTCAAGTGCATTGGATCTTCTGATAGCTTTTTCAATTAATCTGCTGATGAGCACCTCCTCGTCACTATTCTTCCCGTTTTCAAACTGAGTGCTGGCCATGGGAGAGATTTCCGTGTTAATGGTAAAAATGCCTTCGAACGGCCGGTCGTCAAATGGCTGAGCAATTTCACAGCCTACTCGAACACTAAGCTTGGTAAGGCCCCACTCGATTTCAACGTATCCATACTCATTTTCACTCAACTTTATAACGGGCTCTCGAGACTCTAAAAGCGTGCGTCCGTTCGTTCGAAATCCTTGTTTAAGAGCCTCAAGAAGGTACGCCTGCTCGTTGACTGAAATATCCACCCCTTTGGCCATCGGTGGTGTTTCTTTTGGTGATGATGGTTTTACTCCCGCACGACAAATTTGCTACTCGCGCATCTCTGCCAGTGGGCGCTAGGCGGATGTAGCCTCCACACCATGCCGTTCCCCTGCAAATACGTATCTGTTAACGCAATGGCGGCCCCAAATCATCGTGGAGCCAGTCAAATCCTACCCAGTAGGCCCGCTTCGCCGCTGACTCTCGCCACCCACGGGGCCGGGGTCTCGGTCGCCACTGGCGGGTGGTGATATATTCGCACATTTTCCATCAACTCGTTTTTTGGTATTCGCCTTTCAATCTAACCATGTACAGAAGTGTCCGCGCTCCTCTTCGCCAACTTCGTGCGCCCATAATGGGGGCAAGAAGCTACGGGAATCCATCTGCTCCCTTCAACTCCTCGCTCAACTTCTTTCAACGGGAGCGGTTGCCAGCCAATACCGTGGTGAGATTTGTACCCCAACAAACTGCGTGGATCGTGGAGAGAATGGGAAAGTTCCACCGAATCCTCCCGCCTGGAATTGCATTTCTCATTCCCTTCCTCGATAAGATAACCTACGTACAGTCCCTCAAGGAAAGTGCCATTGAGATTCCCTCTCAAAACGCCATCACCGCTGATAACGTGTCGTTGGAAATGGACGGTATATTGTACGTGAAGGTGAATGACCCTTACAAGGCTTCGTATGGGGTGGAGGATTTCAAGTTTGCCATCAGTCAACTTGCCCAAACCACCATGAGATCAGAAATCGGTTCGTTGACGTTGGATCTTGTGCTCAAGGAAAGACAGTCTCTCAATCAGAACATCAACCGTGCCATAAACGAGGCTTCGAAGGAATGGGGTGTGGAGTGTTTGAGATACGAAATTAGAGACATTCATCCTCCTGCCAATGTCTTGGAGGCCATGCACAGACAAGTGAGTGCGGAGAGATCCAAGAGAGCCGAAATCTTGGAGAGTGAGGGTACCAGACAGAGTAGGATCAATATTGCTGAGGGTGAAAAACAAGCGCTTATTTTAAAGTC
Source organism: Danielozyma ontarioensis (assembly GCA_003706395.2). Lineage (NCBI taxonomy): Eukaryota > Fungi > Ascomycota > Pichiomycetes > Serinales > Debaryomycetaceae > Danielozyma > Danielozyma ontarioensis. The sequence goes on from PPLF02000010.1 coordinate 148,025, forward strand.
CGAAGCCACTGCCGAAGGATTGAGAAGAATTGCGGATGCCATTCAGGTGACGGGCGGTGAGGATGCCGTCAAGTTGCAAATTGCCCAAGAATATATCAAGGAATTCGGAAAGCTTGCTAAGGAAACCAACACCGTGGTGTTGCCTTCCAACATTGGTGACATTGGTCAGTTCATCACCAGTGGGTTGTCCATCTACAACGGGTTGAACAACACGCTTGAAAGCAAACCCAAGACGTCTACCGCTCAACCAAAGGTGGAAGAAATTAAAAATTGATGTAAATATCTGGTTTCGTGAATGTACATACTCGTGGCTCATCTATGCCTTTTTGAAGAAGGAGTCGAGGGCTCCCTTGCCGACGGCCACTTTCTTGGTGGTGACTTTCTTCTTCACTGCTTTCTTAGCTGGAGCCTTTGTCTGTATGATGGAGTTCATGTTGGATTCCACAATGGCTGCGGACTTTTGTCTGTCGTGGACTTGCTCCAAGTACGCATCCAACTTGGAGAAATCAAGGTTGTACTTCTGCAAGTACGCGGTCTTGATGTCGGAGTCTAGGTAAGATTCAAAGATGAAATCGATGGCCAAGCGACGCGTGGCCAACTGTGAGATAGCACCGGGAACATCGGTGTCGTTAGTGTCCAGATAAAGCTGGGTCCGAGACCGTCTCACAATGCTGAAGTCCCCTCGGACGGCAAATAGCGCCTCGAGGCTTTTCACTCGTTGATGTAATGATTCGAGCATTTTGGACACCGAGAGCCTGTAGAAACTCTCGCCTCCCTCTTGGATATTGTCAAATACCTGCGGAAGACACTTTTGAAGTAATGGCTCAAGCACGGTGATAGTGGAGTGGAATTCCTCGCCAAGCACCGAGCCCAATGAGTCGATGAAGTCATCGTATGCTATGAATCTCAGAGAAAACTGTTCCTGATGATGATAAGTAACCAACATCACAAAATATTGGAGGTTGAATTTGGTTCCCACGAGTACGTTGGGGCTTTGGATTACCAGTCCCTGTTCTCCTTCTATGATAAAAGACTTAACTGCTGATTGTGTCTTGGGGATAATGGGCTGCTTCGCGCTATCGATGAATGGGTTGTTGTCGTTGACTTCTCTCACTTCCAACAAGTGGTCCCCGGCGAGGAGCAATTGCTTTGTCTCTTTTCCATACGGCAACGTAAGGATCGCAAAATCAGAAGGCCCGTCTGGTAGAATCACCACCCTGGTGTCACTGTCAACCAACATGATGCTCGCGGATACGCGTTTCGATTTTTTTTCCTGCCCTCAACGCCAACGCGCCCACGCTCCAAGCCAACACACCAAGCACAGGACACAGCCAATAGATCGAATAGTGTAGGGGGCATATGTGGCCATGCCAAATTGAAGCAAAGGAAAAGCAAAAAAAATTGCCTTCAGCCAGATTCGAACTGACGATCTCCTCATTACTAGTGAGGTGCCTTACCAACTTGGCCATAAAGGCAGACAAATCTCCCGGGGGTGAGTCGAACACCCGATCTCAAGATTACTTTGAGTAACTCATTACAGTCTCGCGCCTTAGCCAGCTTGGCCACCGAGAGGATTTGCGAGGGAGAAGAAACTTTTTGTGCCCGAGTTGGGGAAGCTTTTCAGACGGGGCCGTGGGGGATGAGTCCCAGGCATTGATGATGAAGAGGCGGAAGAGGAACGCTGTGAGTACTGGTGAGCCATTGTGCGGTGGCCGGTTGCGGGCGGCGAGCGAACCCGAGCTTTCGAGCACCCGGCATCCGGATAGCGTTCAGCGAGGCATAAGGGACGTGACTCTAGATACGGGCTAGTGGAGGGGTCGGCATTGGAGAGTACGGTAGAGCTACAAAGCTATAGCACGGCCCCGCTAATCGTGTCCATACTTTGACAAACGGTGCGGAACCCGTTCTATGAAAGGGCTGCTACACACATCGAGGGGCAGAGGAAATATCGCTGGGCTAAAAGCTAATCACTGCAGCCGTTGGATCCCTGGGTGGAGGCGTTGATGGCTCTCGTTACAGTGGTAATGAGCGGCACCTGCCGACACGCACCGGCGTAACTACTGGACTCTGGGCCTGTGCAGACGCGCGGTAGCCCAGGTAGGTGGCCAGGGTGGTCAGCCCATACTATCGGTCGCCGTGGAGCTCGTAATGATGCGGAGCCCGTATTGCCGTAGAGCAGTTTTATTGCCGTGGAGCTTTTATTGCCGTGGCTCAACATTAGGCCGGATGCGAAATTCATGGCGTCTCAAAGTGGGCCGCCGGCTGTATGTAGGATGACGCACGAGACGATAGTCCCCGTTAGTTGAGTCAACGTGGATGACTCAAGTGAGCCCCCGCCATGTCCTCTGTTAAACTTCTTCTCCGCTATGCAAACAACAAGGGATGAGCACTATACGAGCCGCTAATTTGTTCGGTTGCACAAGAAGACCATCCAGTGCAGCCATAGGTGGTGGACCCTCCAGCAATAATTCCGACAATTCAACCATGTCTTTGCGAGCATTGCAACTTGCGCTCTGGGAAGTATTAAGCCATGCAGCTTTACAAAAGTGCGGTGGCCCCACCACGAGCATTCCCCTCCAAGCTAGTTCCCCCACACCCACATTTCTGGTGACTGGCTTTGACATGGAGATCTGGTGGTGGGGTACTAAAACCATACCCCTCTAGCCAAGACGGTGGCTTTAATTGAGAGTTTGTGGGGAAAACCTCCCCCACTGGGAAATCAAGCAAAAGTGAGAATATACCCGTGGTGATCACGGCACGTAAGTGGGCTTTGTGCCCCTCATTTTCCTGGTCTCCTGCTCCCGAAGTACGAGGAGAATGCAACACATGACCAACGAATCAGAGGCAAGGCCAGATTGGGGACCGTCTCCGGACTCGAATAACTTAATGGAGGCGTCCATCTTCACCCCCAGACTCTTGGAAGTACTGTTGATGCACGAGGCAAAGGGGACTGGGAAGAGAAGCTGGTGCGACGACACCAATCGATTGACAGTGGGCTTATCTTGCTTGATCACCGCGGAGTAGAGAGGGTTCTCGGGGCTGATTTCAACAAAAAAGTTCTTGATGGAAGCACTGTAGTGCGGAGGATTGATGGTGTTGAGGTCACAGAGTGAGTCTGCATCTTGCTTGAGAAGAAACACCTTGATCCAATCGCTTCCGAATGCAGACGTGGTCCCGGTGGTTCCCATGATGCGAAGCTTGGTTTGCTTCCATATTAGGTCCGTGCTAGGCTTAACACCATTGTGAAGTAGCACCACTGACTCCTCCATGGTGGTGAACTTGAGTATGTGACACGTAAGGTTGTTGGAAAGTATCTTGTAGTGAACCCTACAAAAGTCGTGCTTTACGCCATCCGAGAAGGAGGAGATCACCATGATGGGGCTGGACTTGCGAAAGAGACCCATCATCGACGTGCTGGCGCTGAGCACCGCCGTTTGGTGGTCCTGGTACGCCTCTACCGACTCGTAGACGTTGACATTGGAAAACGAAGTGATCACCGGTAGTTCCCGGATCCGGTTGTAAGATGATAAGCGTTCACGAAAGATGCGATGATGTCCAAGGTAAAGAGTGGACTCGGAGCCGGATGAGATGATGGACGCTAAGTCATCTACATCGTCGTTTTCTGCCCGGGCTGCATCTGTCGCCGTTCCGGGCGTCACCAACGTTTTAAGAGTTTCCTCGCTTGTGGATCGTGGGAGTGTCATATGATCACAGGTTAGGTTTACGAGCCTCACAATTGGGTTTCGCTCTTTTCACTTTCTTTGTGCGTTGCTCGGGCCCGATTTGCGCTCTCGCCTTCATTTTCATTTTTTTTCGTCCTCCTTCATCACGCCCCACGCCCCACGCCCGTTAGATCCTCCCTCATGTCCGCAATTGGTCGGTCTTTAATACGTCGAGCAAATTCAGCCAGGGCAACTCGGACGTAAGTTGACTTCAAGGGAGTCTCGGTCAACATGAAGTCTCCGGGGCTCCAACGCCGTTCACACGAGACCCCACACTGCAAGTACAATCAATGCATGTCACATGTACGTGAATCAAAGGCAGATATTTATTTTATTGCTAGATTTTTTAAAAATGGGGTTACATATACACAAAGGCTAAAAAATATCGCCTAATCTAATCGGAAGCCCTAGTACCCGTGCCCACGGACTAACAAGTCCGTAAGTACCAAGACCGTAACATCTGGATCATTGACCCTCCGAACCACCTTCGCCAGCCCAGAAACAACTCGATTATTATCAAGCATCGGTAGACCATACAGAATGATGAAAAATGCATTCTCGCGCCCGTATTTGTGTTGTGGGGTATATCCACACTCGGTCCGAGGGGTCTAGGTTGAGGAGTACTCCGACATCCCTTACTCCGAAGTATCTGACAAAAAAAAAAGAAAAGAGAATTTGACTTCAGACTATCAACCGTATGCACATTGCAGTGGCATAACTCAAATGCGTCCCATGACAGCTTCCTGATTGGTTGACCGTTGTTACATCTCCTCTTTTTGCACAATAGCGTGCATAATGGGGGCCCAGTAGGTTGCCAGCTCGTCGTCGGCAGCCGAAGCAGAGCGCAATTGGTGTTTGGGTTTGGCGCTGGCGCACTCTGCGGGGCACCGTCGGGGCCTCCCCCATATGCGGGGTATGGGGGCTGCATGGGACGAACAAGAAGAAAAAAAAGAAAACCAGGGCAATGGAAAAATCACATAAAAAAGCCTCGATTCCTGATCGTTAAACAGGTTTTCGGGAAATCATTGTGAATATCGACATTTCGAAATGGCCGTTCAAAAAAAGTATATTTGTGGGTTTTGTGCCAGGGCTTTTACTCGTCTGGAACATAAGCAGCGTCATGAACGATCTCACACCAACGAGAAACCTTTTCACTGCCTTTATTGTACTTCCGCTTTCGTAAGGCGAGATTTACTTCAGCGTCACTGCCGGACAGTGCACAATATCAAGCTTGTATCTCAAGCCAAAAGAAGGAACAGCACTGATGACCGTCGCAACAGCGAGGTCGAGGTTAGCGTGAGTGACTTTACTGATCCTAAACTCGATAAACTAGACAAGAAAACCGACAGTGACTTGGAAAAGGATGACGATGAAAGTAAGGATGAGGATTCTCTTAGTTTGGCTAGAGTCTCCAGTGAAGAAAGTAAGAGTTCCTCACTTCCTAGAGAACATGAAGACCCTTCTCAGTTAATTCACTTGTTATCTATCTCCAAGAATCTCAACCTACTTCTCGACTCTCAGGATTTACAACTATGTCCAGTCAATGACTGTTTCTTGATAGGATATACCATACTCATGAACCAACCGTATGCTATTTTCCAAAGCATAAACAAAGATGTCATCCAGTTCTTAAACTCCAATCTCAATGGTAACCAGCATAAGCTTCTTGACTTTAAAATCTGTCTCATTTATGCAATTCTTTCTATCGGATGTCAAGACGAGCAGCAAGAACAGAACCCGGTACTGGTCCAGTTCCTAAATAAATCATGGAATATTCTCATTGAAAAGCTTATCCCTAACTATAACTCGTTGACGTTCCAGCTCGAAATTCTCAAGAATTTGTTCATCCTTTCCTTCATGAACCTTCGTTTCAACAACAACCACATGATTCTCGATTATCTTGATGACACCAGCTTCATCATTTTGGAGAACTTGGCGAACAACTCCTCCCACGAGTACTTGAATGAACAGAACACCGAGTTGTTCTGGAACATTTATATTCTTCTTTCCAACTTTAAGATCAACGATAAACCTCCCAAGGGCTATTCTTACTTCCTCAAGCAAACGCCTCCCAAGATGTCGTCCCCCCTTCATTCCATCATGACCGGCTACTCCCGCTCCATTAGCTTCATCGACAACCATCTTCTCAACAGTATCGTGGTGGCCACTCTTTCTAATGAGCTCAATCTGCTTATCTTCAAGAATACCCTTCAGACGTACGACTCGAAAAATTCACTCCACAATTCCATTATCCTCATCAACAAGTCCATCAACAAAGACGACTCCGCTTCTGATGCTTTTGACATTTTCAAAGTGTTCAAGAAAAAGCTTCTCATCAACAGCCCCATCAAGTTTAAAGAGCTCTTGAATTCCTACATCTTCAAACTCACCCACAAATACCAGTGGAATCTTCTTGTGGTATCATTGAAGGAAATCAACATCTCTTTCAACTTTAGTTCGTTCATCAAGCATAATCTCAATTCTTCCTTTCAGGTGTTTGCCAATAACTTGTCACCCTTCTTCACCAATTCTTTGCTGGCTGGCCCCAGTCAAGTGGATCTTCAAAAGGAGCTAGACTCCTTACTCATTTTCTTCCAGCTGATCAATAACAACCTCGGAATTGTCAGTTTTCCCCTCATCTTCCTGTCCCGCTTCCTCAAGTTTGAGCGTACTCTCAAGTACTTTGATTTCCGCAACTACAACTCGCTTGATATCTCCCATCTCAATAACCTCTTCTTCGAATGGTATGTTACTTTGGTGAAAATCATCTTCAATTTAATTCAGGTGAACCAGTTAGACTACCACTCTAACCACCAATTTAGCGGTGAGCATTTCTCCTCCATCAAGAATAGCTTCATTCTTCAATGCTTGCTTTATCTCTTGAACAATGAAGACGCCAGTTTCGACATCACCAGTAACGAGTGGCTCTTGCAGCTGTATGCTCGTGTTGAGGAGGTATTTAATAATTGGACCTCCTTCCTTGGCCATGACAACTACTTGTTCGCTTTGAGACAGAACATCTCCCACTATGTCAAGCAGGTCTTGAATGTTTTGATTAACGACGAACAATACGTTTCGTTCCATGATTTGATTGCCAATAATGATATGATTCTCCTCAAAACAGGATCTGCCTACAAGCGGTCTAAGTCCATCTCCACCATTGAGCAGAACATCTCTTCCTTCACAACTACCGATAACTCGCCTTACAGTAACAACTATGTTCTCATCAACAAGTCCGACTCCAAGGTGATGCCTTTACCACAGTTACCGGTGAATCTGCTCAAAAATGGTATGATGATGAACTCTCACCAGGTTCCTCCCCCAATGCCTCCCCCCACCATGATGATGGGACAGAGAAACCAAAACCAAAGTGTGTTGCTCCCACCGTTGACACCCACAGTACAGTCGTCCATTCCCAAGGATCCGTTGAAGACGACATACCCTTACAATTAGCCCATGTATTACTAGTAATGAATTGACCTAATGTAATCTATAGTTTGGCATCCATGATTATATCTCGATGGTAGGTGTTGAGACTCCAAGTCATGGATATCTTGTGGTTGAGTCCTCCGAGCGTATTGTCGATTTTATCATAGCATTCGTCAATGAGCTCAATGGGAAGAATCAACAGAAATTTGGAAATTTTTTCAATCTCATCCTTCTGGCCGAAGTCCGGAAGCTTGATGGTGGCATTGGAGCAAATGAGGCCCACGAGTCCGCCATCTTTGTCAAAAAGCCCACCACCAGATGACCCATTCCAGCATGACGACGAAGTGACGATGATAACTGGCTGCTTGGTGGTATCACTGGTATAGAAAGGAAGCTTAAGCATGGTTGAAATGTGGCCACTAGCCTCAATGGGAGTCACATGCTTGGGGTTGAAAAACAACCCATACCCCACTGTGGTCACTGGCGCTCCTACCCGATTCTCAAGGCCAAAGCGCCTTATACACTTAATGCCGTGAAAAGACAAAAGTGCCTGGTTGTGGGGAGAGAGTTTGACGAAGGAAAGGTCGAGCTCGCTGAAAGGAGTAAAAATTGCATCTTCTTCCTGGCGTAGCAGTATAATTATCTCTGGGGAAATGTAGATCTTGTTGGGGGCGTTTTCTTTGATCAATGACTTGATCACATGGTGGTTGGTAATGAGGGTATCGTCATTATAGTAAATACACGAGCCCCATTGCGGAGAAGACCCTCCAATGGTGATGGGGAAAACCAGCTTACGATCCAGTTGGCCCGCAACTGAGTTCGTCGTGAGTTGGCTGGAGAAGTGCTTGGATAGAATTGGAATGAGTGTCTTCCACGACATCACTACAAGTACATCACCGTCTCCATTCATCTTCTTGGCATTACCGACTACAAGCCCCACACTCTCGTGAGGCTGTCGGAGAACCACCCCGCCGCACATGTTCTCCAAGTACTTGATATCACTTAGGTACCCTGACCCGTCGAAAATGGAGTAGTTGATGTGGCCCCGAGATTCATATGTGGAGAATAGTATGGGGTTGGTGAAGTTGAAGGGAAACAGGCGGATGACGATTTCATCTTGTTTCGAAGCATCGACAAACTCAATCGGACTCAAATGAGACCGGTCGACTAGCTCATGAAGTGGTTTGGTGGTCTTGACACTCAAAAGGCACACTTCCGATAACGGTGTCGAGAGCAAGTCACTAGGGAGGTTCTTGAAGCCACGAGACTTGAGGTACTCCAAAAACAGAAGAAGCTGGCCGTCAATACACTTTTCATGGTAGGAGTAAGTCGCCGGGTACCACTGGACATTGATGTCTCCTATCAAGGACGAAGTGGAGACGTATAATTGGAACCGGTCCAACTGTGCTATGGGGACGTGGCACACTGTAAGAAGGTGCTCTTCCGTCACAAGCCCCGAATCACTGCACAGCAAAAGCGCTATTCCAGAGAAACCGTGTGTCTCGGTCTCCGAGATCAACCGAAGGCATATCGGTAGGTATTGCCAGGCCATTCGTAGAGTCGAAGGTGAAGGAATTAGAGGCGTGATGACGTAAGCGCTTCCGTAATCATGGAACGCGTGTTACATACGTCTGTTTACGTATTTTGAGAATCCCATCTACCACACCGTCTTCCACTTATGTCTGTGACCCGAGAAGAAAAGGCTCTCTCGTTGTCGTCCGTCAGCTCAGTGAGCAGTGGCGGACTGACTCGAGACCTCCTCAAGTCATTATCTACAGAGCAAGCCGCATCTCAAGACACCCAAGAAGCCACCACGTTACCGTCGCCGCCTAATTCCACCAGTGATAACGGTGTGAAACCCAAACCGGCTCCTCTTCCGACATCCAAGAAACCAATTAAATTTACAGTCCGAAAGGTTTCCCACGAACCCATCAAGAGCCCAGTCGTGGAAAATAGCAACTACAGCAACAAACAACTCTACCCTGGGATCCTGAGTTTCCGGAACCACAAGGAAGAGAGTAGAAGCCGGGCTGCCAACGTGATCATCAACAAGACTGACTCCAAGGAAGAAGAGCGTCTACAAAGAATCAGCAACCAACTTAGCCAGACACAAACCCGCCACGATGAGTATGGGGCTCGAATAATCAAGATAAGTAAGGAAGTCGACTTTTTGACTAACCTCTTACCCCCATACAATGTTGAAATCGATTATGCCACCCGGACCAAGATCACTCGCGCCATTGAGAAGCTCCGAATGAAACAAGATGAAATCGAAAAGAAGAAATATAGTCTCGGCATCTCAATTAGTAGATTGTATCGAGAGTTGGATGACAGTGATATTTGGGTTCGCTCTGTGAGCAAACAGTGAGATGTATAGTGCCATAAATAATTTGTTAAAAAGAATAAAAACAGAAGAAATTGAAAGAAATCGTGTAAAACTATATTTATGAGAATTGAACTATGGTTGCTTTTTGTTGAGCTCTTTGTTGATTGTGTTCACTACACTGGCTTCCGATAATGCCGCTTCCTCCGATTGTTGGTTACCATCAAATCTGGAGACCTCGAGAAGGGTGGAGTATAATCCTGAAAGCTCAAGCAAGTCATTAATGGAATCAGACCGTAAATCATAGACCAATTGCTGGAACGAATGAGACTTTATCACATTGATGGATAGCTTGTTCTCCGTCAAAAATTTCATGATATGCTTGTGAAACTTCATCGATGAGTATGGTGCATTATCGAAGTTGGTCGAAAGGTATCTTCTGCCGGAGTTGTAACCCAATTGTTGAGATTGCTCAAAATTATTGACCGGCTTAAGGGCCTTGTTCAGGGTCTTGCGACGCTTGCGGCTATTTTCATCCTCGATTTCGTCCGCCTTGGAATCATCCATGTGGCTTTGATTGGGTTGACTAGGCATTCCGGCACTCTCTACACTCTGGGGTGTATAGGAAGTGGGAATGCTTAGAGGCATACCATTGTGGGTGTATGTTATTCCGTTACCATCTATGGGAATAGGACGAGAATTGTTGATGGAATCCTTGGTCAATTTATGAGTCTTCAAGTGTTCACTCAATTTCTTAGGAGACCCTTTGTCACTGGGTAACCTGGTGATGATTCGCCCACAATAATCACAAGCTGCAACATTGGGATCCTGAGAGTCTTGAATAAACCAACTCCACACCCATGACTTCTTCTTAGCGCCAAATTTTTGGCCCGGTCGGTTCTTTCTTTCCTTCTTGGTGGACTTATTTGGATCAACCGAAGATCCAATCACCCCTTGTGGTTGCTGTGGGTGTTGTTGCTGATGTGGATGTTGGTGAGGGCGTTGGTGTTGGTGTTGATGTTGATGTTGATGTTGAGGTGCTCCAACAGAATCAGGAACGGACGGGCCGGCGTCCTGAGTCAAATTATTCAAGCCATTGATGTTCCGCTGAGGAATTTGGTTTTGGTTATACGATGGGAATGATAATTGGTTGCCATATCCAAAGTTACTCATGGTGATAAGTTATCAACACCCGGAATTGTGTTGGTGAGATGAGACCGATATTCGAGGCGTCGTGAAAAAAAAAACAACCGGATGTCCTCCCTGTTTTGAAGGCAGCGAGCCCCTTTACTCACTAATGGCCGGGTCGCACCCCGGTAGACCGGCTGAGAAAGAAACGGGGGCGAGGCGCTCCCGTATTAGATCCGGCCCAACCGGCTCCGATTCCAACCGTCCACGGTCACGTGTTTTACCCGTCAAAGGGGACTTCGGTATTTCATAAGAGAACCTATACCCACCATCCGCCCCGTTTTCCCTCAGCTTACGGAGCTACCTGGTGGGTCATGGGTGGGTCGCTGGCTGCGTAGGCTGGATCATGGTATTATATTCGCTGGGTGCCGTGAATTTCCGCTGGTCTTCATTGTAAAAGCATTTTGCGAATAATCAGAGAAATGGAAATAATGTTGTAAAATTATAAAAAAACAGAACAAAAATCTAATGCATCTGACTGAATGCAACCTAGTTTATCAAATGCTACATGCCTAGAATCTTCGTTCAAGCAATGAAGTGCCCCTTCTTTACCATTTAGGTCATTGTTCTGGCCTAAATAATGTTAAGCCAGCATCAACTAAAATGCGGAAGGCAAGAATTGCCTAATTGGGACTTTTGCAACCAGCCACTCATAAAAATTCGTGCTCACCATACATGATACTTTTACGTCGTTAAGTATACTAAAATGCAACCGAACAGTTGAAATTTCCCAAACAGGACCGCAATATTACGCTTGCGGTAAGCCAATACCGTGGACGGATTCCTATACATTGTAAAGAACCCTAATTAAGCCTACATGCATGACTCTTAGATGTGCTTGTGCTACCTTTACTTCCACCACGGAACTAGCCAGCTTCTATAGAGGCCGTCCTAACCCTATGATATATAAAATGGGACATGCAACATTTGGGAATTACCATCATCCTTTGAAACACTCTTACTTTCGTTAATCTTATCATCCCGTCTACTCTCTATCTTACTAGCTAACCCCTAGCCTCCTTCCAACTACCGTCAATCGTTTATCAAAACATTCCAACTATAGTCCTTCCTTATACAATGCAATTGTCCAAATTACTTATCTCTTTAGCTTCCACCTCTCTAATTGTTGCTGCTCCAACTAAACAGGATAAGCGTGATGATGATGTTGTGGTGGTTCATTTGAAGACAACTGTCCACAAGACAACCACCAACACCCATGTTGTTGATGCCCCAACTTCAACTTTCACCAATACTGTGGTCAATACTCTTACTCTGACCACGACTAGATATACCGCCACCGTGACATCCACAGTTTTTGGCACTCCTTATACTTACACCACTATTGCAACCACTCCCATTGAGACGTCCAGCTCTCTGAGTAGTGAAACTACTGAGGACACCACCACAACACAAGCCAAGGCTGCTGCTACTACCACTGCCACCACCTCGTCGTCTTCGACCGATTCAACCACCACCACGTCTTCTGAAAAGAAGAAGACTTCTTCAACTGCTTATCCCTCTACCTCTCTTAAAGCGGCAACAACCACTACCACCACCTACGCTGCATCCAGTGATACCGAGGCTCCCACCATTACAGATGCTTCTGACATTCCAACTGCTACTAGCGGCTTCATAATTGAAAATGTTTACACTACAACTCAGTCTGGTGTGTGTATCGTCAACTACGATTACTACAATTCTGATGATATTGAAACGGTGACCTCAACTTCCACTCTCTACACCACTGTTACTCAATCTTAACTGATATGGGTCCTCGTCAATGTATAATAGTCATGTGGATGCAATTCTACCAGCGGTTTAGTGTATAGTTATAAAATTAATCGTTCACCATCACTAGATAGCACAGCTCCCCAACCGTGAGTCTCGAAGCAAAAGTCCTAGTATCCTACAACCAACCACATATTCTGTGCAGACCGTCCCTGCTCCCTAACGGTAGCCCCACATGCGTTCACTTGCTTCATTCGCCTACAGCCAGCACCTGTGGCTTGCAACAAGTCCAGGGGTCGAGCCCTATACGTGCTCACGTGATATTCGCACTCATTCCCTCCTCACTTGTCCTCGATTGTATGCAGTCGCCTAATTAGCAGGTTTTGAGGGAGGGTGAGACGGTACTGCATAGTTTGCCTGGTGGAAACTCGCTCTGCACACAGTGCCTCACGGTACCAACGAAAATTTTTTTCTCACTCCTAAGTATTGAATCTTACTCTTTACCTTTAGAGAAGAACATTCAGACATAATGGGTATGTTTTTTTAATAATGAATCATCAAGAATACACTGTGAAGACATGGCCATATCATTTGCTATCAAGACCTGAACGAGTTGATGAATTTCGTGTATAATACCCGCTGGAAGTTATCATTTAAGTTGAGTGAAAAATTGTCATTATCCTTCATTAAAGCTGACCGAAGATACCACCCTTTGTTCAAAGTCCTAGGAGTCATGTCTGAGAAACCCCGACATGTTGGTTCAACATCATTGCTGTTCTAATTGGTCTAGAACATAAATTATTCAATTGTCTAGTCTTATAACTTTTAGTGGTGACAAGTCAATCACTGGTATTCACTCATCCACCTTCAAAATACTAACATCTTAGTTAACGTTCCAAAGACTAGAAAGACCTACTGCAAGGGTAGAGAATGCAGAAAGCACACTCAACACAAGGTCACCCAATACAAGGCTGGTAAGGCTTCTCTCTTCGCTCAAGGTAAGAGAAGATACGACCGTAAGCAAAGAGGTTACGGTGGTCAAACTAAGCAAATTTTCCACAAGAAGGCGAAGACTACCAAGAAGGTTGTTTTGAGATTGGAGTGTGTTACCTGCAAGACCAAGACTCAATTGCCATTGAAGAGATGTAAGCACTTCGAGTTGGGTGGTGACAAGAAGCAAAAGGGTCAAGCTTTGCAATTCTAAGCTTATTTGTACATTTCCAAGTATATGTTTAATAATGGACGAACCCATATTAATGGCAGATTTACCTGTACGATTTTGGTGCTAAGTGCCTGGTGTACGGGTTAGGTGTAGAGATCGAGAGGAGTGTTTTCTTTTTTCTTGTTCATCTTTCGCGCCAACGTGTAAAAAGTACGTAAACATTGATCACGAAATCAGGTCCCTTTTTTATTCTTTATTTGATCCTTTTTATCCTGGCTCTAGAAGTGATTTCAATCTTGAAGAATTCATCTGCAGAACCAGTCACATCCAGCTATTTGGACCTGACACACACATCATTCCCCAATTTTGCATTGGTCGCCTAGAGACATTGATTATTTTTTTCTCACTTGAGTTTTCGTCTAAAAACAAATAGACGTGTCGAAAGGGAAATAAGTCTTTGTGAAATACATTTGACCAGGAAATCGTCGCCACGTTGCATTTCGGTCACGAGGATTCACCATGAATTATGACTACTTAACTGACGAGCAGAAGCAACAGCTTTACTATCAAAATCTTCAACAAACCCAAGGTCAACAGCAAAATCTGTTCATGCAAAATCCATCGTTGCATTACCAACAGGGGCAGCAAATGTACCACAATCAGCAAAATCAAGCGGGATACACGAACGATGATAGCTACATGGAGGAAGATACAAGCTTAATAGAGTATCCTCTGCAGCCCGAAGGAGCAAATTCTTCTCCCATTGGTAGAAACATGTTCCAGACCTCGCCCACATTTTCGTCTTCCCAAGAAATCAATAACGATCGCTTGGCCTTCAATAACGGCCATAACCTTGATCGTAATTTTCAATCAATTGATTCCAGAGGATCTCTTAACTTCAAACCTCCTGCATTCACCACTTTGAACAATAATTCCAACACAAACTTGTCGGAAATCAGTGGATCCAATTCCCTTGCCAACTCGCTCACCGAAGGGTTGACATTGAATAACAACAACAGCAGTTTAACTCAAGTGGCTGCTTCCCACGACGAACAACAGTACGCTCACCTGCTTCAACAACAGCTTCAACAACAGCAGCAACAGCAACAGCAACAGCAACAGCAACAGCAACAGCAACAGCAACAGCAACATCACCAACAACAACAACAGCAACAACAGCAACAACAGCAACAACAGCAACAACAGCAACAACAACAGCAACAACAGCAACAACAGCAACAACAGCAACAACATCAACAACAGCAACAACTCCAACGTGAACAAGTTCAACGTGAACAACTCCAGCAACTTCAACTCCAACAACAACAGCTTCATCGGGAACAGGTTCAACGCGAGCAGCTCCAGCAACAACAAGCCCAGGACCAAGCCCAATCATCAGCTACTCAACAAATGCCGACGCAACAGTCAATTCTCAACCACACTCCGGTACCGTCACAACACTCAGTTTCTGTACAGAGTACACCCAAGGCCAAGAATAGCCCCACCAAGAGCAATTATGTTTACTTTAACAGACAGCCCAATCTTCTCAACAAGTTCTCCCAAGACAAAGCAGCCGCCAACAAGCTCAAATTGGAAAACTACTACCAAATGTGCGTGTCGCATGCAATTGAGAGAAATCAAAGAAGACTTGATTTAGAGCATAAGTTGATGAATGAAGAGGCAGGATCGAGTGAGGAAAGAAAGAACAGACAGCTTCAAAACTTGGGCCGCAAAGAATCGCAATTTTTGCGTCTTAGACGTACCAAGCTTTCTTTGGATGATTTCATCACCGTCAAGGTTATTGGTAAGGGTGCTTTCGGAGAAGTTAGATTGGTGCAGAAGAAGGATACCGGTAAGATTTATGCTATGAAGACATTGCTCAAGAGTGAAATGTATAAGAAGGATCAACTTGCTCATGTGAAAGCCGAAAGAGATGTTTTGGCAGGAAGTGATTCTCCATGGGTGGTTTCTTTATACTACTCATTTCAAGATACCCAGTACCTTTACCTCATTATGGAGTTTCTTCCTGGAGGAGATCTTATGACCATGTTGATTAGATGGCAAATTTTCACCGAAGATATCACTCGTTTTTACATGGCGGAATGTGTATTGGCCATCGAGGCTATTCATAAGCTTGGATTCATCCATCGTGATATAAAGCCTGATAATATTTTGATCGATATTCGAGGCCATATCAAGCTCTCCGATTTTGGACTATCCACCGGATTTCACAAAACTCACGATTCTAACTACTACAAGAAAATTCTTGAAAAGGAACAACAAACTCAACCTTCCAATACCCTTGGGGTGCCCGGACAAGCTAGCATGAAGAATGGACGGAACTCAATGATGGTTGATGCGATTCATCTCACCATGTCTAACAGACAGCAAATGCAAACGTGGAGAAAATCAAGAAGATTGATGGCATACTCTACTGTGGGTACTCCCGATTATATTGCGCCCGAGATTTTTATCCATCAAGGATATGGACAAGAATGCGATTGGTGGTCACTTGGAGCAATCATGTTTGAGTGTTTGATTGGTTGGCCTCCCTTCTGTAGTGAAACTCCCCAGGAAACTTATCGAAAGATTTTGAACTGGCAAGAAACGCTTGTAATTCCTGAGGATATTCACTTATCTCCCGAGGCTGAGGATTTGATTCGTCATTTATTAAGTAATGCTGAAGATCGGTTGGGTCGGTATGGAGGTGCTGATGAAATCAAACAACATCCTTTCTTTAGAGGCGTTGATTGGGAAACCATCCGTAAGGTGGATGCACCGTTTATTCCCAAATTACGTTCTATCACTGATACCAGATTCTTCCCCACTGATGAATTGGAGAATGTTCCCGACAGTCCTGCATTGAGCAAGGCTCAAGAACAACGTGACCAAGGTAAACTTGGCCAAAACATCAAGGAGGATTTACCATTTATTGGATATACCTACTCCAGATTTGACTACCTCACCAGAAAGAACGCGTTATGATACTTTCATTCTTGTCATTGCAAAATATTTTTGTTTGTTCTAAAAATACAAAACCTTATCACTTTACCTTTATGACTGTGAATTTTCTTCCTAGCCTTGTAGAACAGCCCATGAAGGGGTAGTCGGTTTCGGTTGTAGATGCTATAAAAAGGGTTTCTGTATTTTGCCGCCAGAGTCATTGTGATCGCCCGCCGTGCGCATAGAAAATTAAAGAATTCTATGGAACCTTTGGCCTCAGACTATCTCCGAAGCCCCATTACTGTTTGAGAGAGGCTGACAGCATCCAGCCCCGCCCCAATCATATTTTTAACAGGATACACATGCTCGCAGGGACCATTTACAATGATACGGCAGCAACCAGAGAGTATTCAAGTCGTGTGGATTTTTTCCAGAAGTTTTACAGCACTCATGTGCCTCGAGCCAAGGGTTGGCTGCGGAATTTATCGGAGTCGCCTCACATCCGCTTCTCGTTCGATTTTAACATCCGAAACTTCCGATCACATGATGCCCATCCCTGCAGACAATTTGAGACATTACTGGTATTGTATTCTCCATGAAGAAGCATGACTAATTTACCTATAAAGGGATTGTGCCGAGAGTCGGCTCGTTGCAATTGACGAGCCTTTAAGCAAATGCCTCATCGTTGCCAGTACGAAACTTGTGGCTCGGGTAAAGAATCGGCCCTAGGGTCATCTGCTCGGGGAACTAAGTGTGGCAAATGAGCGTTTCGGCGTTGGCTTTACCTTTTTCTAAATGATGTGCATTAAAAGTGTCTTAGTAATTCTTTTCTTTTTTTTTTTTGGTTGACCTGTTGCATATACTCTCTATTCACTGGTTGCTTAGAAAACGGAGATCCCGCAGTAGATATAAATGTCATGAATCCCCCGCTAATCTTGTCTTAGAATTTTTGTAAACCCAATTGTTCAATCAGGGCATCTACAAAGAGTTGCAAATTCAAGCTGCTGAATTGATTACCAATTACTATATCTAACTGTCAACCCTTTAAAAATCGCATTTTGGTGTCGTTTCTTAAAATTAATTGCACTCACCGCTACGTGTTTAAGTTATCGCAACCTGAGTTCTTATTAAATTGACCAATTACAATGAAATTCCTGCTGCTTTTGTTGGCGTCATTGGCGGTTGTAGTGTTAGCGACCCCTTCCGGGGGTTCCGCCGCACTTGCCGCTCGAAATGACCACTCATCACACTCTCACCAAGAACCAGCTCATGAACCCCACCATTCTGAGTCTCATGAATCCCATCGTTCCGAGTCCCATAAATCCATTGCAGAGCATCTGGATGTGGATCAAAAGCTGAAGCTTGTGCCCGTACCTCATGTCATGCATCACATGCACGGGATGCCCATTCTCCAGACCGATCTACAACCCGAGGAGAGGTTATTTTGGGAGAACTTCGACACTACCAACTACTTCAATGTGGAATCCAATAGCAAAGCTAGTTTGTACCTACACGTCGGACTCCTATTTTTATCGTCCATAGTGGTATACCCTATTTGTCTTGTTTTGAACAACATTCATCACAAGGCTTATCTCCCGGTGCTTACTGTCCATTGTGGCTTGATGTTCGTCTCCTTATTCAATTATTCCATCTTCATCAATTCCATCCCCGAATTGTATCCAAACAATGCCTACAACAAAATGTCATGGATTCTCTTCTTTTCTACAATTGCATTATTGGTGTCGGCCATCGTTTCTTACGGATACAAATACTTGGATATCGATAATGATTACTCCGGGCTCGATGATTATGATGTGGAGACCCACGTTAACAGCGAATCTTCGTCGCCATTGAACTCGTTTGAAACGCGTCATGACTCCTCCGATTCGTTTGAATTGGATGACTTTGCTCCGCACATGAAGACATCACAGGACTCGATGATTGTGTCTCATTCCCGGCTTTCCAAGTTATTCGAGTCATTGGCTGTGAAATACATGGTAAAAACTTTCGGAAAGACAAGCGTTTACTGCTTTAACTTCTTGAACTGGGGTCACTTTTTCTATTTCCTCGTCTATTTACCTACCATGGTGGCCACCTTCCTTGTTCTTGGCAAGGGAGGTCTGGTGTTCAACCTTTTGGCTCACTTTATCAAGGGAGGAGTGTTCTTCTCTTTGGGACTCTTGTCATTGGCTAGATACTCTGGCGCTTTTACCAACAAGGGATGGGCTTGGAACCACAAATTCATCTCCAGTTCCCGCGTGCAATCGTTGAGTAAATTCGATCGGTTGTATCAAAGCAAGGGATGTTGGACCATGGAATTCGTGGAGTCGTTCCTCATTCTCTTCTATGGATGCACCAACATCTTTCTTGAGCATTTGGCCAACCCCGGTGGAAAATGGTCTGCTAAGGATTTGCAGCATGCTTCTATTGCGTTCATTTACATTGGATGTGGATTTGCAGGAGTACTCACAGAAGTCAAACTAAGTGAGTGGAGACTCAACAAGGCCCGTGATAACTTTCAGATTATACAGTCTCATGATGATGCTAACATCATCAAGGCTACGCCTGGGTTTTCACCTAATCCCTTCCCAGTCTTGACCATCTACTGGACTGGTGTTCTCATGTCATCTCACGAACAAGCATCTATGTTGTCTACATCGATTCACGCGCAATGGGGAAATCTCTTTGTGATGGGATGTGCATTCCGTTTTATCACATACGTGTTGTTCCTTGTTTCTCCCCCCAACAAAAAATTACTGGCCCCCTCCAGACCTATCTCTGAACTTGTCACCAGTTTTGCTCTTTTATGTGGAGGTTTGGTTTTCATGGAATCAACTGACCCTGTCATCTACTTATTTGAGTACTACGGTTTCACCCTGATGTTCACCCTTAATGTGAGTCTTGGAGTAGTTACCCTTCTCATGGGTTGGGAAATGGCCGTTTTCGCTATCAAGGACTATTTGATCCTGAAGCACAACTAATGATTAATTCTATTTATATGATCCGATGTTATGTACTATATACATTCAACATGGCTAATTTTTGTTTCCGGTCAAGTTGTATTGGTGGCTGCGAATTTGGTCGATCACTGCGATTTCCTCCGGTCCCGTCGAACAGCACCCGCCCACGACGTACGCGCCGTTCTGGACCCACTGTCTCACCGACTCATTCCACCTGTCTAAATTCCGAAGGTGGGTGTACGAGGAGTATTCGAAGTCAGCGTACTCTCCCCCCATGCCCAAGTTGGGATACACGATTAGCTTGACGTCGTACGCCAAGTATTTATTGAGATTGCACATGATATCACTCACCAAACTGTAGTCAACACAATTGCACCCAATTGCAAATATGTGTTGTCTTAGCAAAGAGGAACGTCTAAGACTTCGATTCAAAAGCTCCACCACTTTTCTGAGCGAGGTCCCGTCAGCAAGCTCCTCAGCAGACCGCATGCTGAAGCTGATGTAGAATGGTTTGTTACACCGACTGTTTGAATATAGACCCTGGAGTAGAGTAAGAAGAACGCCAAATTCCTGGAAGTTGGGGATGGTTTCAATGGCCACCACGTCTACGTCCCAATGACAAAGAAAGTGAAAGAGCTGGCCAATGTGGTAGTTTGCCAATGCTGTCTTCGAAATTGGCCCATAGTCTCCGGTATACTCTGCTCCATTCGCGAGATACCCGCCATATGGCCCTACCGATGCCGCCACAAACACTTTCCTCCCAGACGAGCGAGACGCTTGTTTCACAAGCTTGATGGACGTATCCCAGAGGTCCCTGGCGCTCTTCTCCAGATAACCCAGGTACTTCTCGAGTGTCTTGGCCAGCGCCTGGTAAGTGGCGGTGGTAATAATGTCCGCACCGGCTTTGATGTAGGTCTCGTGCACCTGCTGAACCAAGTTTGGTTGATGGATGAGGACAAGTGTCGACCAAAGGGGATGACATTTGATATGAAGAGGAGAGTCCACCGGCAACGCCACTTCAAGCTGGGTGCCTAGAGCCCCATCTAAGATGTACTTCATTCGCGTATTTGGAGAAAAAATGCTGGTGGAAAAAAAAGCGAACGACATATCAATCTTCATCAATATGGACTCCTACAACCCGGGCAAAAGATCAAGAGACGATTTCGAGGAGTATCACGATGACTACGATTCCAAAAAGCAACACGTGGACCCCACCGCCGAGCTCATTTTGAATGTGTGTAAAGACATTCGTCGTATTGGAGAGAACAATAATATTGTTGCCCAGGTGGATGACATCTCCTACATCTCCAACCCCATTGTGGCCGAATTCGAGCAGATTGACAAGTTAAGAACCTCCATCCTCTCTACCTTATACGCGGTAGTGCTTGAACAGCCCCAAAAGATAAACTCTTTGAGTGTACTCATCTTAATATGTAACGCCAAAAACTTCCTTGTGTCCAAATACGTGGTAGAATACTTCCACGCGAAGATGCAATCGCTTGTGGACTCAGTGGTCAATCCTGAGTCTGTCAAGGCTGACAAAAAGTCTCGCAGATTGGACGAAGACGCTGGGGCCTTTAACAACTTGAAGTCCATTCTCAAGTTTCTTGCAACTCTTTCTCCCATAATAAGTGACTATTCCATCATCAATGTGTTCAGACAGCTACTTGCATTGTCAATTGGACTCCAAAAGGAGTCTGATTCCAGAAGTGGCGTGGCTGAAGAGCTCTACTACAACGTCTTGATTGCATTACCATACTTGTTGAGTAATGACTTCTCTGCCGAAATGGCGGAGAAGGTGAACGAATTGGTGGAGCTTGCGGCTAGTTTCGAGATTCGGGAAGCAGTCACCGCCTCGATCATCGAGCCTTTTGACTCGAAGTTTTCAAACTTTAAGGCTAAGTTGCCTTACCAGTCAAAGAGAATGATCGACCTCATCTACCCCGCCATCATCAAGCTACAGGGAGAAGATAAGTCGTGGGAATCTTTAAAAGAATCGTTGTTCATCAACTTTTCAGATATCATGGCTCCTATAATCACTAGCTCTCTCGAAAACAACACCATCTCCAACGAAATTGTCAAGCACCCACTTCCACAATTGTCCCTCCCGTCAGTCGATGCTCTCAAGTCTTACAAGCCCACTGGACTGATTGACAGCTTATGGTATAACCACTCACCATTGCTTTTCCAGGTCTACAATCTTACCACCGAATTTCAGACAGTCCCTTCCGTGGAAACTTACTTTGGGCTTTTCTTCAAGGACTTGGCGTTTGACATTCTCGCTAACCTTTCCTTCAACCAGAAGGAGGCTTCCATCCAGTTGTCGATTCTTGATTTGTTCTTTTCCAAGAATCTCTTCACGCCACCCGGTACTTCGATCGATCAATTGACTCAGATCCACCAAGATAACATTTCTGGTGAGAACATCCCTGCCTTGTCCACATGGAAGATCGAGGATGTAGCAGTGGAGAGTATCCTCACCATGATTTTTCAATTGCCCAAGACTCTTCACTACGAAATCTACTATTACACGGTGTTGATTTCGTGTTGTCGAGAGAGCCCCGAGTCCATTGCCCCCGTGTTTGGACGTGCCATCAGATATTTGTACAATAACTTGGAAATGTTGGACTACGAGCTAAAGATCCGGTTCTTGGACTGGATGACTACCCAAATTTCTAACTTCGAATTCTCTTGGAAGTGGGACGAGTGGGTGGCAGACTCAGTTAAGTTGTCCAAGCTCAGATACCACCCCAAAAAGAGTTTCATAAAGAATTTGGTGGCCAAGGAAGTGCGTCTTTCTAACAAGTCCAGAATCAAGGATAGTTTTGTCACCGTCAACCCCATGGAAGACAACCGGTTGGTTAACCTAGACGAGTTTTACCAGTACCTCAATATTTCCCTTTTCCCCAATGAAATTGACTACACCATCAATTACGACTTTGAGTTGTACGGAGGCGAGGAAGACCGCAAGGAGATTATCAGTCGTTACATCAACGAGAGAAAGGCATCCATTGATCCATTTTCCGTGTCGCCACAAGAAGAACTCTTGTTCAACTTTTCCAGTCCCGATCTTCCCCTCCATGACAGTGCCAACAAAGTTTACGATTTCATCATCAGCAACTGGAAGCCCAACAACGAGTTTGAGCAATTGTTCAATGATATTATATCTGCAGCCACCGAGGCAGGCAACCCGCAACCATACCGGTTCGCTATCAACTTGTTGTTTCAAACCTATGCTTATGTTGGATCCAGATCAATCTACTCCATTGTCAGTATCATCAATCGTGACATCAACAAGTTGAAATTTGCAAGTGGAATGAAAGTCGAGGAGTCTGACTACCAGGCTCCAAACGAGCACAGGTTTCCCGAGCAGGAGATTTCCGACGAGGAGTTTAATAACAGACAACAGTGGATAGTGGAGTCCATCTTCCGGATCTGGATTCACCAGCCTCAGGTGGCGTTCTTGATCCTAGAATATCTCATTGAGTTTGGCATCCTCAAGTCGCGCTTCATTATCCGCGAGTGTCTTGACTTGAACCATAACCTCATCATTGAGAATGTGTCGTGTATGGAGTCCATCAACCGTATCTTGAGTACGTTGTTGAAGGGTGACGAGACGAAAGAGACTCTTTTGTATTTGTTCAATTTGATTGTCAGCAACCTCAACGAGATTGCTTCCAATCTTGCCATCCCCGAGACTGACGAGGTACTCATCATCCAGGAATTTGAAGACAGTGACCTCGAGAACCTGGATCTCATGGCCAAGATTGATCAGCAGTGGCTCTTCTACGAATACCGCGGATTGCTCAAGTCGTACCTCCGTAAATTCGCAGCTGTGTATGTTGACGACATCAAGGACATTTTAAGCCAAATTTCCAACGTCCCCGTGAAGGAGGCCGCCATTGGATGGGTTGATGAGCTAAAAATATAATGAATAGAAGACGTAATCAGAAACGTGGTGTAATGGGTGAAGTAGCCCCCTCCCCCACTATCTTCGTAATTGTGTCCGCCTTGCAGCAAAAATGAGATCATCATCTCACGTGAAACTCAATTCAGCTAAGGCATTTATTTAATCTATGACTCAAGAATTTGCCATTGAAACCACCGATTTGACCTACAAGTTCGGTAACAGCAGCCGTATTGGACTACAGAACGTGAATCTCCAAATTCCGTGGGGATCTACCAATCTTTTAATAGGACCAAACGGAGCAGGGAAGTCCACGCTTCTCAAAATTCTTGCCGGAAAGACACTTATCAAGAAAGGATGCTTAAAAATTGGAGGATTCGATCCTTTTGAATTTGCCATTAACCGGAACGAACAGCACAACTCCGATATCAACAATATGATTACATACCTTGGCACTGAATGGGCTTCTAATCCTGTGGTGAAGCGCGATATTCCTGTCAAGCTTCTCATTTCTTCAATCGGTGGAGATATTTACACTGACAGAAGAGACGAGCTCATCGACATCATGGACCTCGATCCCGACTGGTCGATGTCACAGCTCTCCGATGGAGAACGGAGAAGAGTTCAGTTGGTGATGGGATTGCTTAAGCCATGGAAATTGTTACTCTTGGACGAAGTGACCGTGGACTTGGATGTGATTGTGCGTCTGAAGTTACTCTCGTTCCTTCGTCGAGAGTGTAAAGAACGAGAGTGTTGCGTTATCTACGCTACGCACATCTTTGACGGCTTAGGACAAAGCTGGTGTGATCGAATCATTCACATCAATGCTGGGTATAAGAGCGATGATGTGAGCATGAGCAACGTCACCTTTACCTCGCTCCACCAAAAAGATGTGGAAATCGACCGTACTTTCGACCCTACATTGGCGACCCCGCTGCCCTACAAGATTTCCATTTCGCTTGCGGAGTCATTACACCCGTTGGCGCTTCACTGGCTCGAGCAAGACCTCATTGAACGGGGATCCCGCCAGGAAGAGAAGGAAAAGATGAAGAAGCGCCATAATGACTGGGACAACGCCAAGGATGGAAAGTACTTCGATAATGAGTCCAAGCTATCGGAATACTTCAAAGCAACGCGTTCAATGTAGAAAATATATTAGGGGTATGCTAATGTACACAAATGCAGAATAGGGCCATTTCAGACAGACATCTGTCTCTCCAATTCCATGAACTTGATAAGCTCTTGTTGTCGGCGAAGAAATTCACTTAACAACCAATTTTGATACTTGGCCTCTATTAAATCAAGCTTGGCCCTGTTGCTGTTATATGAGACATCTATTAGTTTGTTGGGATTGTTTGGATCCTCATGCATGACTTTTCTGCGAATGATGTTATGATGTCTGGAAGGCGCCAAAGGTGTAGAGGGTCCTCGTTTGTTGTTCTTGAGTTCACGATCTTTGCCTTCTAGAATAATATTCTCTTGATTCTCCTGTCCATCATTAAAGGGCAGAGGTTGTCGGGTGACGGTAATCATTGTTGTGGGGAGGAGTGGTAGGGACTAAATGTTTACAAAAGCTCGCGCACAAAAATTATCCTCACCTCTACAGACAAAAGTGCCTTCGATGAGGGACGTAATGCCCCCCCTCTCCGGGGTTTCAATCTGGTGGTTGGCCATGTGGGATCTGGACCTGCTCTAGACGTGATAAATAGAGCTGGCGACTTTGGCATAAAACTCGTAAAACCACCCGGTACACTGGGAGATTGAACCAACGACCGCTTCCCGTAGTCTAGTGACAAAGTCCCATGGTCAACAGCCTCGCGTGAAAGCGACCTGATGGCCCCGGCCTAACCAGGCCGCCGTCTCAGCGGGCCGGGGAATCTACTCACGGGTAGTCGTCAGAAAGGTCACGTGCGAGTCCACGTGAAACGCAACGTTCTAATTCGACAACCATTTAAATGCACAATTTTCCAAACTTTTTTTTTTCGCTTCATCCACATACATCTATTCAAATGTCTAACGAAAGAACCTTTATTGCCATTAAGCCCGACGGTGTCCAAAGAGGATTGATCTCCTCTATCATCGGTAGATTCGAGAACAGAGGCTACAAGTTGGTTGCTATTAAGTTGTGTACCCCAACTGAATCTTTGTTGAGACAACATTACGATGATTTGCAAGAAAAGCCTTTCTTCCCATCTTTGTTGTCCTACATGTTGTCTGGTCCAGTTTTGGCTACTGTCTGGGAAGGTAAGGACGTTGTCAAGCAAGGTAGAGTTATCTTGGGTGCTACCAACCCATTGGCTTCTGCTCCAGGTACCATCAGAGGTGACTACGCCATTGACATGGGTAGAAACGTCTGTCACGGTTCTGACTCCGTTGAGTCCGCTCAAAAGGAGATCAACTTGTGGTTCAAGAAGGAAGAATTGGTTGAATACAAGCCAGCTCTCTTGTCTTGGATCTACGAGTAAGTGTCTTATTTAGATAAATAGCTCAACGAATCTGACACCCTGTATCTTTGACCATTTTTTTCCGGTTGGTGTACGGATGTACTTCTCCACGCGCGCATTTTGGAGCACCGAGAACTATACTTCTAGCTCATAATCAAGAATCATGTCAGAGGAGGATCTATTCGGGGCGCCCGAGGACAATGATGAAGAGATTTTCAACGAAGATGATGAAAACAACGACATGGAGATTGACAATGACGACGACGACAATGTCGAAGATGGCGATGACAACCCCGACGATGGTGAAGGTGATGATGATGACGAAGACGGCGATGACGATACCGGAGAGGGTGACGATGAAGATGGCGACGGTGACGACGGTGATGATGGTGATGATGGTGATGGTGAAGATGGTGACGAAGATGACGAAGAGGATGAAAATGATACCAATGGAGATGAAACCAAATTCATGGATGCCAAAGAAACTCAAGATTCCGATGATGCATCCAAAGAGAATACTTCGCTGCATTCCAACACCACCAGTGCCACCAGTACTACACCACTTGAATTCAGGCAGGACGCCAAGCTCAAAGCGAAGCTTGCGTCTGATTTCGATGTGGTTCCGTCTGTGGCCATTCCCTACACTTCTCAGTGTCACTCACTTGCATTTACTGATGGACCTAAGTGGATTCTCACTGGTGGAGAGGATGGGTTCATCAGAAAGTATGACTTCATTCATTCGATAGAAGGCAAGAGTCCTTTGACCATGGCTCAAAGACACAGTCTCGTTGACACCATTACAAAAGCGGGTGTCATTAACTCGTATTGGGAGAATGAACAACCTTTAACCAATCAAGAACTTCTAAGAAATAATCCCAAACTAAAAGAAAGTGATCTTAATTCCACCAATGCCACATATGAGCCGAAAACATGCCCGGTATATGCGTTAGATGTTGAGCGAAATGGGTTTTGGTGTTTATCGGGAACTCTGTCTGGAGGAATTTCTCTATACACTATGAGACACAACGAAGGTAACATTCACCATTACTTTTACCATGGTGACAAGAAACGATCAGCCCCTAGTTTAAGCAATGGGCATAATGATGCCGTATCTGTTCTCCGGCTAACTTCTGATCAAAAGACGTTCTTGTCCGGCTCTTGGGATAAATCAATTCGACACTGGGATCTAAATACCGGAGCATGCAGGACTTTATTCACAGGATCTTCGAATCAAATATCCAACATTGCCTTCAGGCCTAGTGGGCTCCAGGATTTTTCGGTTTCGTTCGATGACGAGAATGAATTAAAGAACGGTCAGATAATTAATGGGATTGGTCAAATGAGTAAACCTGCCAACAACAACATACTGAAAGATAAGGACAGCGACGTTGACTCGTTATTTGGGGACGAGGATGAAGCCAAGACCCCCATTCCTTCCAAGGATAGGGTGATTAAGACAGTTTCCAACGATAATGTGTTCATGAGTTCCAGTTTCGATGGAACTATCAATATCTGGGATATTCGAACCCTGAATCCCGTGCTCAAACTTGCAGTTCCTGAAGGTACTCCACCGTGGTGTATGTCATCTGCATGGTCGAATGATGGTGAGTTTATCTTTGCTGGAAGAAGAAATAGTACAGTCGAAGAGTTCTCCATTAAGATGCCGCATACACGATCCACGTCTGGAGGTAGTAAGGATTCAATGGTTCCTAATGTGGTAAAAACACTCCAGTTCCCAAAAATCTCCGGTCCCGTTAGTGCCATATCTACCATGCCCAATGATGACTTCTTGTTATGTGGATCTAACGACAATATTAGACTTTACAACCTCAAGCTCCATCCAGAATCCGACGGCACTGCCTCCAACAAAATCAAACAAGCCACGCCATTCTTGATCATTCCAGGGCATCATGGAGGTATCCTCTCCCATCTTTATTGTGATGATACTGGTCGTTTCATGGTCAGTGCCAGTGGTAATAGAGGATGGGGTCATTCAACATACACCGATGCCGTTTTGATCTACGAGATTGAATTTGAAGGCTGAGGTAATGATAGTAATTGTACAATAAATAAGAAATATAATCATCAGTCATCGGCTTAAACCAAAAAGGCCATGACGTAAGTTTCCCAACCCAACCCCGAGATCATTGGTAAATCCTTGCATTAAGTCATTCAAATCTTTCAATGGAGCTGTATATATATGAGACATTGAATGCAGGTGACGTGATAGGACGAAGTGGACAAGAAAACCAATGAAGCCGGCGGCGAGGCTTGCTTTATAAATGCTGAGATGAGTGAACTTGCTTCTTTTAGAAACTTTCTTGTGTTTCTCATCGTGGTGGAAGATTTTCTTTATAAGTCGTGATGAAGACTGCATGAACTTGGAGTTGGATGAGCCAAGACTTGAGAGAGAAGACGAAAGGGAATTGGCCGTTAAGGAGCTCATGGAGCTCACCATTGACTCTTGCTGCTCGTAAATCTTGCGCTGTACTGCAATGTCATGGATTGTCTGAGAGGACATTTCGTCTTCCTGTAGTTGTACTAAGGAGAATAACGAAGAAGGGAAAGTATCTGCACCAACTGATGGGGTCCTTGATAGAGACAAAGCGCCTGTATCGAGTAATGAGGTATATTGGCGTTTTGATGTGAGATCCAACGACATGTTGGAAGTGTTGATGAGTACAGAGTGTTTGTTGAACTTCTTGAACCACATGTCAAAGCAAGTATCAGAGTTCAGCAAGGTATCGATGGGGTGTTCATGAATAAGAGATTTGGACTTGTTGATTGCCTTGATTATATCACCATCAGTAAGGCCATCAAAAAGATTGGTAGGAGATACCAAAAGATGGACGAGATCAGCATCTACCGACGAGAAATCTGTTGACATTGGGACAACACCAAGCTTCTCCGTAATTACGTCTTTTCGCGTAAGGAGGATGCCAACATAAACGTATATGGTACTGATGATAGAACCATGGCCTAGGACAAAGTCCCATATGGTCAACAAATGATGGAGGTTGGAAATGTCGTGACTGAACATGGTGATGATGGGAGAAAGAGCCGGGTAAAAAGTGTAATCATAGTACAATCCATCAGAGCATGCGAACGAGTTGCTGGTTTGACGAAAGAGCTCAAAGAGCTGAGGGTCGACATCTTCTAGTAAAGCCGGAACCAACTTCAAATGGTTGACAGAAAGATTAATGTCTGCAAGCATATAGTCTCTGAGATGAAAAATGGTTAGTCTTTCCAACAACTTGAACGCCAAGTCCTGATTGGCATTGTCATGGCAAACAATGAGAATAATGCTGGCAATGTCGTGGTATCCCTGGTAGTAATTAAGAGCTGGGTACTTTCGCAACATTTTGATGATAAGACTTGACAACTTGGCCTTCAACTCCTTCACGTCTGCCGTCAGAAAGATGGTGGTATATGACTCCGCCTGTGCCTGTTGATGAAAAGATTCCCAGTGATTCAAAATAGTGAAGGACCGGTTGATATCCAACTTTATTTGATCCTCGTCTTTATGGGGAGGGAGATCGTTAGACTCTAATTCATCCAATACAAAAGAAGCAGAACTATTTCCCAACTTCAGGGGAGCTGATGGCAAGCTCACTTCCTCTATATCCAACAAAATAGGCCATACTTTAGCACGGATGGAGTTGTTTACAAGTCCGTCGGTACTTTTGGCATATTCACACATCCGATCATAGGCGCCGGCGGCAATGGCCTCTCCCACTGTTTTTGCCTTTAGCGATTTGATTGCATTACTTAACGGAGCATCATTATTATAGAAGGATTTGCCAAGTTGATCTATATCAACCCAGTCAGGGTGGGAACTTTCTGTCATGATCAGTTCGCTATTTCACTGATACATGCAAGGAATGGAGGTTTGTGTTTATCAGCCAATAGATGATTCCTCGGTTTTAGTGAGATGTACGGATGTGCACCCTGGTGCAGAGGCCGGGCGGAATTTATTGCCGCGCAGTGAAATTTCGTGGGGGCATCAATGGACACGGAAATTAGCGAGCAGCTGAATTCTCCAGGAATCATCCACCGAAGTCTTCTTTCACTACGATGACTATTCCGAATCTTTCGTTTACTGCAAGTGAGTTAGTTATCGAGCTTCAAGGCCAAGAATGTCGCTTCCATAATATTTGGCTCAGAGACAACTGTCACTGTGAACAGTGTTACTATGCCATAACCAAGCAACGACTCTTGAACTCATGCTCCATTAATTCCAACATCAAGCCACTTGACTGTCAATTTAACAACGCAGGTGATGGAGTGGTCGTTAAATGGGACCAGGCTAATCATGTGAGTGAGTATGATCTCAGCTGGCTTGAACTTCATTCCTATAACCCAAAGTTGGTGGAAGAGAAAATTCAGGGCGAGAAGAACTTACTTGTTCAAGAGTACTGGCAAGTCAAAGATATTGAAAACAACCTTCCTCACGTTGAATTCAATGATGTCATGAAGTCTAGTGATGACACTGATGGCGAAGCTGCCATTAAAGACTGGTGCTTGAAGATTTGGAAGCATGGATTCTGCTTCATTGACAATGTGCCGGTTACACCTGAAGACACAGAAAAATTGTGTGAAAAGTTGATGTATATTCGTCCTACCCACTATGGGGGTTTCTGGGACTTCACAAGCGACTTATCCAAGGCAGACACTGCATACACGAACATTGATATTTCAGCTCATACTGATGGTACTTACTGGAATGATACTCCGGGTTTACAATTATTCCACTTATTATTCCACGATGGAACTGGTGGAACCACTTCTCTCGTCGATGCCTTCAAATGTGCATTTATTCTCAAGGAAAAGTACCCCGAATCATTTGAGCTTTTGTCTAGGATACCCGTTCCTGCTCATTCTGCCGGGGAAGAAAAGGTGTGTATTCAACCAGACATCCCCCAACCCATTTTCAAAGTTCATGAAGGCAAACTTGTCCAGGTTCGATGGAATCAGTCAGACCGTAGTACCATGGATAAATGGGCTGATCCAGAAGATGTTCCCAAGTTCTATGAAGCTATTCGTCGCTGGTATGATATCATCTCCCTGAAGGAAAATGAAATTTTCTATCAATTGAAGCCAGGCCAGTGTTTGATCTTTGATAACTGGAGATGCTTCCATTCGCGTACGGAGTTCACCGGTAAGAGAAGAATGTGCGGAGCCTATACCAATCGGGATGACTTCCTCTCCAAATTGAAAATTTTAACTCTAGGCAGAAAAGCAGTACTCGACTCTTTATAATTTTGCAACTTTTTACATAAATGTGCGACAATTGAAAATTATACTTTTAATATATTGACCATTACAATTAGGCAAAGGTAGGAATTTGATCCCAGTCCCATGGATCATTGAATCTGAGATTGATGTCCAACTTAGAGATGGCATCAATTTCAGCTTGACTCAAGTCAAAGTCGTTGACAGTCAAGTTTTGCAACAATCTATCAGCATTATTGGACTTTGGAATAACAGCGATACCTCTTTGAGTTGCCCATCTCAACAAGACTTGAGCTGGAGACTTCTTGTGGGTCTCAGCGATGTTGGCAATTTCATTATGCTCGAACAACTTTGGAGCATTCAATGCCTTGGCGTTGTTCAATTCAAGGAAAGATTGAGGACCAAAAGAAGAGTAAGCAGTGATGGTAATACCTTGAGATTGAACCCATTCAACCAATTTTGGTTGTTGCAAGTATGGATGATGTTCAATTTGTAAAACAGCAGGCTTAATCTTAGCACCTCTTAAAAGATCAAGGATCAATCCACCACAGAAGTTAGAGATTCCAATGGACTTAATCTTACCAGCCTCGACCAATTTTTCCAAAGCCCTCCAAGTATCAAGATGAGGAACATCTTCGTAGTGGAAGTTGTTACCGTCACCACAGTAGAATCCTGGTGGGTACTTTTCCTCAATTGGAACAAACTTGAATGCAATTGGGAAATGGATAAGGAACAAGTCAACGTAGTCAAGTTGCAAGTCAGACAAAGTCTTTTCTAAAGCCTTTGGCACGTTATCAGGATGATGGTAACTGTTCCAAAGCTTGGACACAATGAACAATTCGTCACGGGCAACGAGTCCATCGTCGAGGGCACGCTTGATACCATCACCAACTTGCTTTTCATTACCGTAATCTTCAGCACCATCAAACAATCTGTAACCAACCTTAATGGCATTGTAGACAGTGTCGGCGCAGGTGTTCTCATCGAGCTTCCAGCAGCCAAAACCCACTTGGGGCATTTCATAACCTGAGTTCAATTTCAAAGTAGTCATATTTAAGTTCAATTGAGGACGACGAAAGGAAGAATGGATTAATCTATGAAAATTTTTCATAGGGGGGAAAGGTGAAGATTTATACCAGCAACTAAAGAGGAATATAGGCGATTTTGTGTGACTTAATACAAGGGGGGCGCACCAATAATGGGGTAATAATGCCCCACTTGATTCATTTTATGGGGAGTGTTTCCCGATTAGTCGGAGCATCGATATTCCGATAATTGCGTCGAGGGAATTCACGGCAATTTAGAAGGAAATTGTGCCGTGATGGTTGCCCTTTAGTAGTGGTTGCTAGCAATTTTACTAGTGATTCTTCTAAACAAATGCAAAGAATAGGTGGCTCAATTAGATTGTCGGATCGACTTTCCTTAGTAAAGTCACCAGATTCCGCTGGTGGGGGAATCATCCTGGAAAACCCGATACGTGCACGTGATCATATCTCGGCCCCAGTGGGTGGTGTCACTGGCGCACAAGCCGATCGGTGGTTCACGTGACCACCACCATCGTTTCCTGTTTGGGACACTTCAAAACACGGATCCAGACACGGATCAATCCTTGGGAAGTTGCAATGGTTCCTTTATATTTGAAAGTCAAGGGTCAATCTGACCAGAATGCAGCCTTCCAGAAAGTTTCAGCGGCAGCAATTGCATTTGGCAACCGTCAGTATGAATTCTCCCACATATTTTCCTCCACATTTACCCAAGACGATTACAAGCGCTTGACCACAGACGGATGTTGTATTTTCATTGGTCCCACAGGCAGTGGGAAGACCACCACGCTTCTGGAGGTGTTGAATGAACGTCTTCGTCGCAAGGCCGATGGCATGTTCATCAGTGCCTATGAAATCAGCGACAATCGAGTTTATGTTGATCTCTTGGATACCTCCAAGCAAAAGAGACCATTAGCAGGGACCAGTGACCCTCAATTGCGGCGAATGAGGGTAATTCCTGGAAAAGGAAAGGATATGGTAGCATCGATCTTCTCAAAGAGGTCGACCGAGAAGACCTCCTTCAATTTGCTGTCGTCTCGGTCATGCCTAGTGGTGTCAGTTTTCGAAAACGGGAGACCCACCACTTACATTGATCTCATGGGGAATGAGAAATTTGATGCCAACACTTCGCTATCTAATGTGTTTGCCAACTCCAATATGTCGGCGATTACCCAGGTGCTAACCAATAGTCCCAAAAAGGTCACCAAGGTAAGAAGTAACAACTTTGTCACCAATCTTATTTTCCGGCAAAAGAATATTCGAATTGTGCTTAATCTCGATGCGCAAGGAGACCCTCAGTTGATCAAGTCATCTCTAACCAACATTGCATCGCTCATCAAGGATATCCGTGTTGACGAGACTCCTACGACTACACACGACAAAAATACAAAGTCGCTCTCTTTGCCCAACTATGCTAAGCCAACGGTTGCATCCAGTCCCACGAGAACCGACGACCGTTTGCCAGTTGCTAGTCCTACCAAGGTGGCATTGAAATCACAAGTAGGTAAGGCATCGTTACTCAGCCCAGCAGTAGTGGAGCGTACGATGTTGAATAGTCCTTCGAAGTTGTTGAAAAGTCCTTCGAGGCTGTTAAAGAGTCCTTCGAGGCCGTTGAAAAGTCCCTCGAAGTTTAAGTCTTCTCCCGTCAAGCCATCAAGGTTGACTACCAGATTCTACGAACACGAAATTGTGAATCTCAAGAAGACCATTCAGAACATGCAAGCAGAAATCGAGCAACTCAAGACCAACCACAAGGAATCAGTGGAAAGACTAACCCAGGAGAAGTTGGAGTTGAATTCGCAATTGCTCAAGATGTCCGAGGTCAGAGACAAACAATTAGAGGAGTATAAAGTGGTTCACCTTAACAACAAGATCCTTTTGCATAAGAAAGACGACTTGGTTCACCAGGTAAGTGGGTTCGGAGAAGAAATCTGTAAGTTTAAGGTCCAGCAAGACAACATCAACCAGACCATCTTCAATCTCAAAATGAATGTTGATGCGGCTCAAAGACAAGCATCTACTCTCAAGGCATCCAACGAAACGTTACAAGAGGAATTGAAGGGTGTTAAGCTTAAACTAGATGAGTCCGCCAACAAGTACCAAGTGCTTGAGCATGAAATGAAGAGAATTCAACATGAAAATACTTTGTTTGCAGAAGAGATAACTCGATTAGAGACCACCAATTCCCATCTAGAGGCCATCAGGCAAGACTTGCAGGCACATAATGTCAAGCAAGCCCAGGAAACCGAGCAGCTCATCACTGTACACAAACGAGAGGTGCTTGTCAAGAATGAGACCATTTGCACGTTGACCAAAGACAAACAGGACATCCTGACCCAATTACATCAGTTGAGAATTACCAGTGAAGAGCAATTGCAGAAGAAGGACGAGGTGATTGGCGAGAAAGATGCCATAATCCATGAGCAGGAAGACGATATCATCGATAAACGACTCACCATTAGCAAGCAAGAAGAAGAGTTAAAGGAGGTTAAATCCAGCGTGTGTACACTCAAACAAGAGCTTACGACCACAACAACCATCAACCAGGAGATCACAGAAGAGAACATCACCCTTGGCAATCTCTACCAACAAGGTTTGAAAACAAACGAGTCACTTGAACAGCAAAACAGACACCTTAAGGTGGAAAATAAAAGTATTCATTCCAAATACAAGCACACCCAAAAGGAGCTTTACTCTATCAAGGCCAGCATCAAGGGAAAGGTTTCCAAGTGCACCAAGAAATTCGAGCTGCTCTCCAACAACGAGGTAATCGACCTAACCAACGACTCCATGACTCAGGAGAAGGAGAATCGAAACCCACAAGGAGATGCCGACTCTCAAGATGCCAAGCTCAAACGCAAAGCATCAGCACAGTCATTTAAGGGAAAATTGGCCAAGTTGCCTACACCTAAATAGCGAAGTTTCATTTATTATTGTACATGCATCGTATCAAACGGTTCTGCGATCAGCCATGAATCTGACAATTGGCCCCAATCCAGTGATTTCAACGGTCTTCTCGAACCACGTCAATAACAATGCCCCTTGCTTGGCACCATAAGGGGTACTCATGTTTTTGTACAAATACTTGACAAGTACATCCTGAAGACTGGGATCCAATTGTTTGATAAATGCAGACAAATCAGAAGCAGAATGGTTGTTTTTGATGGAAGTCAAAACTTCCAACACAGTTTCGGCATGCAATGACTTTGTCTTTTCGTCGGCCACATATGGAGGGGCTTCCAAGGCCAAGTGTAACGCCTGATCAAATTTACCCAGAGATAATGTGGATCTAACCTGTTGGCTTACACCAACCACCTGTTCATATGAAGTAGCAGGTAAATCGGGGAGCAAGTCTTCCTCGGAAAGATGATTTTCGGGCTCTAATGCATCGATGTCGATTCTTCTCCAGTCTTCCATGTTGTGAGTAATATCGTGTTCGCTGTACTACACCCGTACACCAACACTGTGTCCGGCGGGGCCATACCTGGGACCACTGGCCCGGACCAGGCGGGCTAGCTTAATCGACCTCTACATAAGGACCGCTACATGTAGTGAAAAACAGTATTATTTGCTATGGTACAATGTCATGAAACAGAGTGGTTCTGTTGAGATGCGTTGGTTGAGGATGTGGGACCTCATGGAGTGAGGCACATGTCAACTAGGTGAAACGATGTGCACCAGCGTTAAATATTTGAAGAGTAGAGATAAGTCGGAAGACTGAACGAAGCGTGTCAGGTAGTCTGAAGGAACACAGAGGTGCAAGCAGGAAGGCGAATGTGATCCAAGCCCAGGAGATGGGCTATATTAGCTGTTGCTTTGGTGGAATTAACACTCAAGCCACCCCACGACTCGAATACAAGACACAGACGGCACTCATCATGCTCTCTTCCTCTTTTTGGATGGTTCGTCAATTTTCTCTCCGTCTTTGGTTACATCGTCTTCCATGCTTTGGTCAAGTTGGTCAACGTACTCATCAATCCACTTGATGGCTTGTTTCTGGAGCTCCTTGCTATCAAACAAAAATACCACCAACCCGTCGCTGCCGACCTCATACTTGATGTGTCCTTCATTGGGAATGGAAATAGCGGCATCGAACTTGTCAAAGAAATCGTTCATCTCATTGAAGGTTTGCACCGAGTCAAGCATTCGTTCTTCCATAAGCCCTTCAGGAACATCGGGAGAGTTGACAACTAAAATTGCCCTGAGAGAGTTTTCGAGGTCCTGTTCGTCAAGATGATCATCCACAGGGGAAGGAATGTCCACAGGATCAGCCATGATGATGAAAAGTTGTAAAAATCCCAGCCATTGCGACTGCACATAAATCGCAGCGATGCACGAGGACAGGTCTACATCAGCACTTACTTAAATAGCATATTTTCTTTCATAAATCTCTCAAATTACAATTTACGCTGGCGTTCGAGTCAGATGGACCACTCCTTGAAGAGGTTGATCAAACCGTTGGTAGATTGGTCATGAGTGGAGATAGCATCCTTGTTATCCAACTCCTTTCCGATAACCTTGGCAAGAACCTTACCCAATTCAACACCCCATTGATCGAAAGAGTTGACGTTCCAAATGGCACCTTCAACAAAAGTAACATGTTCGTAGTAGGCAATCAAGGCACCGAGAACACCAGGGGTAATTTTCTGAGCCAAGATAGAAGTGGTTGGTCTGTTACCAGAGAAAACTTTGTGAGGAATGAGACCACCCTTAGCACCTTCAGCTTCAACTTGTTGTTCGTCCTTACCAACCATGAGAGCTTCAGCTTGAGCAAAGAAGTTGGAAGCCAACATACGTTGATGAAGGTTACCCTCAATTGGGTTGTGAGATTGAGCAGCCAAGATGAAGTCAGCAGGAATCAATTTGGTACCTTGGTGCACCAATTGGAAGAAAGAGTGCTGGGAGTTGGTAGCTGGCTCACCGAAGAGAATGGTACCGGTTTCGTAGTTGGTGAAAACATTGCCTCTGGTGACGGACTTACCATTAGATTCCATGGATAATTGTTGCAAATAAGCAGGGAATCTGTGGAGGTATTGGTCGAAAGGAGCCACCAAATGAGTTTGAGCACCGTGGAAGTTATTGTACCAAATACTCAACAAAGCACCCAAAACTGGAATGTTGTTTTCCAAAGGAGTTTGGGTAAAGTGATTGTCCAAAGCCTCTGCACCTTTGAGGAAATCCTCAAAGTTTTCGTAGCCAATGTAAATGGCAACCGACAAACCAATGGCAGACCAGACCGAGTAACGACCACCCACCCAGCTTTCAAAACCGAACATGTTCTTGGTGTCAATACCAAATTTGGCAACTTCTTCAGCATTGGTGGACAACGCAGCGAAATGCTTAGCAATGTGAGCTTCATCCTTGGCAGCATTCAAGAACCACTTCTTGGCTGAGTTTGCATTGGTGCAAGTTTCAGCGGTGGTGAAGGTCTTGGAGGCAACGAGGAACAATGTGGTTTCTGGGTTTAAGTTCTTGAGAGTTTCTGCCAAGTGAGTACCATCAATGTTAGAAACAAAGTGAGCATAGAGACCAGGCTTGGAGTAGGCCTTAAGTGCCTCAGTTACCATAACAGGACCGAGATCGGATCCTCCAATACCAATGTTAACAACATCAGTAATGGCCTTACCGGTGTAACCCTTCCATTCACCAGATCTAATTTGCTCGGAGAATTCCTTCATGTGTTGGAGAACATCATCCACTTCACCAGCGGTATCGTTTCCGTCAACGGCCATCTTTTTCATGGATCTGTTTCTGAGAGCCATGTGATAAACTGCTCTTCCCTCAGTGACATTGATGGGAGCACCAGCGAACATGTTGTCTCTTAAAGTTTCAACCTTGGCATCCTTAGCCAATTGAAGCAAAGCGGCTAAGATTTCATCATCAACGAGATTCTTGGAGAAATCAAACAAGATTTTAGAGTCATCAAAGTTGGTGAAAGTCTTGGAGTATTTCTCAAACCGTTTGGGATCTTTGGAGAAAGCTTCGGTGACCTTGAAAGTCTTACCCTTTTGAGCAAAGAGACTTTCCAAAGTCTTATAACTAGGTAAGTCAGTGGTGAGAGAGAAGTCAGAGTACGAAGTCATTGTCACTAAAAAGCAATTAGTAATTGTATTGAATTATGAGCAAGACGGCAGACTATATGAAAATTGTTCGGTCAAGACAGCTCCACGCACCGGCGACAATTTTAAATTTTCTGAGGGGGTCGTCACCCCACCACTAAATTTAGGGCCGAAAGTGAATCACGGCATACGAGAGCCAGTCGTACCGGAGCAGCAGGTAATACATACCGAGATGACCACTCAACAATAATGTTTAGTAGCACTTGCTGGATGAAGTGGTGTCTCTACTAGTTTATATAAGACACCTTAGTAATGGCACGGGCCTAGAATGTGTTGCGGCCCACGGGTGGATTATTAATCGAAGGTCTGAAGGCGTCGGACACCCCAGTCACTCAATTGACCTTTGGGTGACCGGATTATGAAAAGTCTTTTGCAGCATGATACACATAGTCCAATTAAGGTTTGTTCCCCTAGCAATGGCTGGACTGAGTGGCGAGTTGTCGAGTGATGCTCATTTGTAGCAAAGCGATGAAGGGAAAAAGCGAGTAATTATCAATGGGTCTTCCCTCTAAATGGGCCGACCTGGCAGCAGAATCTACCACGGTAATAGTTAACAAGAAAGACAAGCCACTTACCAGTAAATGGGCCGATGCTGATGATAAACCATTGGCCAAGGCGGGGGGCCTCGATAAATCAAAACCATTAGTGAGTAAATGGGCCATCGGTGACGATAAGCCCAAGAACAACAAGTCAGACAAACCCATCAAACATGAGTCTAAAGACCAAAGTCGTACCAAGAGCAAACCACGGCTCCCATCTACAACCTCTCTGCACGCCACCGAGCTGATGTCCCCAGCGGGACGAGGGTTTGCCAGTCGTATTGGAGGACTGACCAAATCTAAGAAGCCATCCCACCAACCCAATCACAACCACGAACCAAAAGCTTTTCACCACGATGCCAACTTAGATGACAGACCTCCCATGAGTGAAGCGGGAAAGTCATTTGCCGCTCGTATAGGAGCAGGCCCAGATGCTAAGCCCAAGAAAGACGTCAAGAAAGATAACAAGACCAAGGGGGGCACCAGAAGAAACTCATATAACAAGAGTAAAGACGGTCATGCTTCTGGTTCGTTTGCCCACGGACGAGTCTCAAGCCATGACTCCCTCAATAACTCCGCCGCTGGCGAAGAAGACGGCAAGTATCAGCCCCCCAGAAAGCGCAAGGAAGAGCTCGCCAGAAAGGCCAAGGAGGAGGAACAAAAGAAGGCCGACGAAGCACGCCGGTTACACGAAGAGAAACTTAAGGAGGAGGTGAAGGAGATGTTTGCTAAGATGGAAGATACAACACTAAATTGGGCTGACATTGATGACGACTTCTAGGGATGCGCCCCATGTATACTAGATTGTATTTTATATAAGCGATTTCGCGTGGCAATATGATTTCTTTCCCAGTCACGTACCCCCGATTGGTGACCAGGAGGTTGTTTCGAGAGTCCCTAACGGGGGCCCGACATTCCAGGTGGCTGATAGGCTCTCCAATGCTACCCTGGAGACGAAAATTGACGTCTTGCCATCCCCTCAAGGATGATTACCTGCGGGAACAGTTCATTAAAGACCACATCCAGCACAACCCCCACATCGTCACTGAATCGCTGATACAGCAGCAGAACAGGCTCTCCTTCAAAACGGTGATGCTTTTAATTGCAGTATCTAGCTCCCTAACCATGGGAATTTACGTGGCCGTGCAAGTGATGGAGCTACCATGTGAACAAAGTAAGGTGATTTTCCTTCCTCTTTGGATTAACGTTAATTCAATCTATATGTCCCACTACAAGTTCCCTGAACACATCAAGTACTTTGACCGAAGCTTCCACCAGTACATGATGCAAGAAATTAGTCAATTGTCGGGGCCCGACGACGTGGAAGGGTATCTTGACATCCTTCAGTCTGACAACATCAAGTATAAGTTGCTTGAGCAGCTTGCCAGCACGCGGAACTGCTCCTTGTTCAAGCTTCCCCTCAGCATCCATGCCAACGGTGACTTTGAGATACACGTAGAGCCCCGATTCACTTCCGTCAGCGGTCTCAGCTTCGACGTTTCCAAGGACCCACACTCTCTGGTGTCGGTGTCTACATTCTGGTCTATCAAGCCCATAAACATCGATTCAATTATCAGCGATGCATTGGTAGCGGCGGGCCTCAAGCTTGATCGACTTGATTCCACCGAGGCCAGCCTCAAAACCCATGAGGGGAGCAGTGGCCGCATCCATGAAGTACCGCTCTCCAAGAACAATCGCTCCTTGGTGTTCAATGAGAACAAGGACTACAACGTGGTATTTTCGGGGTCGTTCCACCTCAAGGACCATCGCCATAGTGAAGCCACCGTGCTATATAAGGGCATCGTCGATTTTGATCATCTCATGATCAATCGGGGCGTCAAGATCATCTCCCTCGACCTCGACAAAGACGGCACCATTCACAAAATGTTATGAATCTCATGTATTACGAATATCATCTAAATTAACCCTGAAAAAGCTGCAATCTCGTATATCTCCGCGTTTCGACTATTTTTTTTTTTTACTTTCAAGATAAGCATCGATTAGCCATGGATCCAGACCAGAAGCGAAGACGCATCAAGGGTCCATCAAAAGACGATGGGTCAAAGCAGCATACCGTCTCAGCCACTTCTCCTTCTGACGAGGCACGAAAAGTGGGCCAGTCTAATCGAATTCCCAAGGCATGTGAACTCTGCCGCAAACAAAAGGTCCGTTGCATAAGACAAGGACCCAAGTGTGTTCGATGCTCATACCTCGGAAGGCAATGTTCGTTCGAGCTGATGGATTTATCGTTGCTGCCGTTAGCGTCGTTTCCAGCCGAAGATAAGTTGGATCTCATCTACAGCGGCATCAATAAGATTCTTGCTCAATTATCCAACGGTTCTTCGCTGGAGGTATACGCTCAAGACGCCCAGTTGTTGTTTGACGCTGCCAACTCCATGAAAAAAATGGACAATGACTCTCAGGCGGAACCAGAGGAAGAGCTTTCCTTCCAGTCGCCGGCTCGCACGTTGGAGCCGTCGCCGTTCTACCTTATGAAGAACCAGGACTTGGCCGGCGTGCCGTCGCCCATTCTCAATCTTCTCAACCTATCCACGGTGAAGACCAACAATCTTCTTGACAACAAGAAGGACGTGATTAGTCTCGGCATCCTCAACGACTTGGAGGCCATTGACCTCATGAACGACTTTCGCCGTAACTACGGGCGCTGGGTGTCGTTTCCATCCAGTATCCCCACCGGAGTTCTCATTGAGAAAATTCGGTCGAAGTCTTCGCTTCTTCTTACCACCTGTTGCTGTCTTTCGCTAAGATACTCGTTAAATGGACAATTCTCCCCCGCAGATGTGGAAAAGTACAGACACAAGACGCTTACTTACAAGCGAATGATGAAGCAACTAATCAAAGACCTCGACAGCAGTCTCTTGCGTTACGCCTCGTTCCAGGGGGCCCTGACGGACGGCGACATCGAGTTCCTTCAGTCCATTGTTATTTTATCCATCTATTCACTCTCGCTTTCCTCCGTTGTCTCTAACACCATCGACCCCAACGACTCCATTCAGGAGGACACTGACCTTGAGGGTCTCAATATTGACGCATGGTTTCTCTCCAGTATCGGTCTCATCACCTTCATCACCAAGTCAACCCTCGGATCGTTTTTCCGTCACGTACGCAAATCGTCCACCTCCAGTATTCTTGATGCGGCGCTGTTTACGGTGATGTACGACGAGTTGGACACCGACGAGCACCAAACGCTCACCATCCTCCGTATTTACAACCACTTGATCTTGGTGCATCTCATTAATTGCATCTTCAGCGGCCGGATGTGTGTGATGGATGAGATCAGACTCAAC
This sequence comes from Danielozyma ontarioensis, assembly GCA_003706395.2. NCBI lineage: Eukaryota > Fungi > Ascomycota > Pichiomycetes > Serinales > Debaryomycetaceae > Danielozyma > Danielozyma ontarioensis. The sequence continues at coordinate 190,072 of PPLF02000010.1, forward strand.
TATTGTACCACCACCCTTAGTCTTCCTAGCTCTACCAACTTCGACGGACGAATGGTGAGCGAAATTGGGGTGCTCCTCATTGCCTATAACTATATCCAGGTGAACGTTAACGGACCGCCCCGTTCGCTCAATGAACTAAACCACACATTCATGGCAGTGAAGGAAGAAATGCGCTCATGGCACGAACAGTGGGACTATTTATTCAACCAGCCTGCACTTCAATTTGTGGAGTTATGTTATGACTTCTGCTACGTGGTGGTGTGCTATACCTTCAACTTTCTAAAGGAACAGACGCGGTCCAAGATCCAGTCCACCAATAATATTTTCAACACCGACATGGAGAAAATCTTGAAAAACTTCGATGAACAATCTCTTATCATCGTCATCCAGCACGCTTACCATCTTGTTCGGTTCATACATTCCATTGAGAACGACTCGTACTTTGCATACCTTTCAGACCAGGTGCTCTTCTGTTTCTTCTTTGCTGCTGTTATACTCTTACGAGCATTGAAGGTGCTCAAAGATGAGAGCCGCCTTGCTATTTTGGATGTGGTGAACAATGTCGACAGCTCACTTCAAATTGGCGAGGAAAATTATATGGATATCATTAAAAGTTGCCAGACATTGCTTGATAAGTACGGCCGAGTTGGTGGAAGCAATGAAGGCGATATCATTACTGGATACAAAAACAGCCTCACCGAGTTATTAGGACAACTCTTCACCCCTGAAGAGCTTTTGAACTTGTAAATTTGTAGTATGTCATGTATAATAATATCACTGTAACCAGAGGCGTCTATTCATTCATGTGTAACGGGAGGCACTTGTAGTCACTATTTTACTTAAGATGCCCCTTGTAGTTGCCCTCCATGTAGTCGATATGGACAAATGCCCGCTCCACATTAGGGAGAGTTTCTATTGAGTACTGGAGTGCCTCAGCAAGGTCATGGCAATCCTTGAAGGATAAGTTTCTGTTTTCGATGTCAAAAACCACGTCGATTTCCACATTCACATTGTCTCCAACATGGTACACCTTGAGGGAGGTGATGAGCTTGATACTCTCAGCAAACCGATACGCCAAGTAAAGAATCACCTTGTAGTCCAATGGATCCGCCACTGCTCCTGTCAAGTTATCAATGTGTTCATAGGCGGTTTTTGACCATGAAACAATGATATACGCCGAAAGGAAAAGGGCACCGGCTGGATCTAGCCACCAGGTATCGGTTAAGTAGCCAAGTGTGGGCATTAGAAGCGACATCAAGTTAAACACAATATCAGTCATGGCGTCTTGCGCAATTGCCTGAACGGAGCTGGACTTGCTCTTGGAGCACCAGATCCAACATCCCACTTTGCTGACAATGGTAAGGGTCATAATCAGAATGGAGTCGAAGCCAATCCGAACACTATGTCGGCTTTCCGGGTCGCTGAGGAACAATTGACGAAACGACTCTTGTCCCACCTGGAAGAACAGCACGATAATTATGACAGAAAACACCAACACCCCCAATGGCTCCAACCGTGAACGACCGATGGGGTAAGCGTGTTGCGATTTCCAGTTTGTGTTCGTGGAGAGACGATTGGCAATGTATATGATGAAAGTAGACAAAAAGTCAAGAACCGAGTCAACCAACGACGCCATCACTGAGAGAGATGCAGTCATAAACACGACCACAATCTTTCCAATAAGCAACACGAAATTCACAAAGAAATTCACAAGAATGGCCACAAGCACATCGTGGGCATCCTGCTGCTCGTCGTAGCCCAAAAATTGCGCTCCTTCATCCACGTTGACGGGATGGCCATTGAATCGGGCCCTGGAATTGACACTGTTGTTGCTGGTGCTTCGCTGAGCCTCAGTTGCTTCGTATGTGGGACGGGGTCCCACAAGAGGCGATGTTTCTCCCTCAGGGAGCCGCTCCATCACATCTACTTTGGGAGCCACGTCACTATAGGTGGAAAGCATCTTCAAGTGCATCTTACCAGCATCAAGAAAGTTGTCAATCTCGGTAAGCCGCTCGATAAGGTAGTTTTGACTTTTGTAGTAATTCTTCAATTTCGACTTGACGGTGCTTGGATCCACATAGCACGACATCCAGTCACCCAAGCTCTTCAGTTCACCGATGAGTCTCTCGGGGCGAAGAGAGTTGATCAAAAGCAACCGACGTTGTTGCTCTTCCAACTCATCAGCGGCGGCACTGTCAAACAACCCTGCCTCGAGACCCAGCCCCCCATGAGACACGGGATATTTGTTACTTATCAAACGATGTAGGAATGGCTTTTGGGCCACAGTCCCGGCTGTCCGAAATAGCTCCAATGCCGACACAGAGTGATGGCGGCCTCGGTAGAAATTGTTGCGGGCCTCAATATCATCATCATCCTTCGGACGATAGAACAACGCCGACGTTGTTCGGACAACCCTAGCCTTGTCATTCGGGAGCGATGGAGGCGCCAGTCCAAAAGAGACGAATTCCGACTGGGCGAGTCGGGGAGTAGATGGGTTACTCATTTTTTATGGCCGTTTAGTATTGCAACCTCACCACTTGATAAGGAAAACAATGGACACGTTTTAGCGGAAACGAAGGGAATTTTGACACTCGACGAAGGATTAAGCGAAAGTGACTGATCACAGGAGAAGTGAAATTGGCGGTGGTGGAAGCAATTTTGACACCTGGAAGAAAAAGTGGATTTAAGGGTTTTGGGTTCAAGCAACTGTCACAAAGCCGCCTCGCACTATTTAAGCAGGGAAGAGGGAAAAAAAAAAGAAAATTTTTACTTACTACTACAAGCGTATGTCGACTATGATGATCGTTTCACAAACATCTGTCCGGTGACTCCTGAGCCATGGATAAAAACATGCATCACCATCTGAGTTGAAGTACTAACAACAGACATTGATGAATACTGTGTGATTACGGCAGGCTCTCAAACTTCATGGTGATTACGATCTGGAGGTCGTAAGCACAATGAATTAGTATGTGTTTTATGATGATAAACTTAATTTTCAGTTCTGCTTCTGAATCAAATGAAGATACCCAACTTACCAAAGCTCAATATCTGACGAACACATATTAACTATAGTTTGCGAGTCTGCTGCCATTCGCGATTGGAGTCAATGGGGCGAGATGTAGTGCACTGCCGGCTACATGCTGTAAGAGTGAAGGCGTCTGTAAGAGCGAAGACGTTATGTAGAGCTAAATGTCGAAAATGACGACCTTTCCGTCAATACCACAGGTGCTGATTTTGCCTGATTGGTACAATCTGATGTTGGTGATTGTGTTTTGATGAATGGTGGACAATGCCTTGCCCGCGCCTCTAGCCGAAGGCTTGGTGACTCTTCCTTTGAGGTCCATTTGTTTGAACATGTTCAAGGCATCATGAGAAGAAATCTCGTCGTCCTCTTCCACAACAGCAGGTATGTCCTTAGTAAGGTCCTTTTGCTTCTCAACAAGGTAGGCCTCGGACCAGCCGTCTTGCGAGCCCTTGAACACAATAAGGTTGCAATTGTGCCCACCCACCACGATGGTGTCGTTATTCACGTAGACCAACGACTTGAATGGCAAGTAGTTGGTCTTAACGTTAATAATGGCGCTTGGGGGGAGGCCCTCTCCACCTGGGTACACCACGCCGACCGAGGCGTCGTGACTAACGTATGCCAACGAGTCGCCATCATCGCTAAAGTCCACATCGTGGATCCAGGCGCCGGTTTCGTTGACGTAGTCACCCACCAACGTCTGGAATGGGAGCTTCGAGCCCCAGATAGAAGGTTGTGGTTTTTCGTCCAACCCCTTAACGTAGGCCGAAAACACCCGAACATGGCCATCGGTGGACCCACTTGCAAGAAGCACGTTATTGGGGTGCCACGACAAAGAGGTGATGGTGGACTTCAATGGTTTCTTCAAGTGTTTGGACACCCACCAATCGTTCTCCTCCTCGTAGTAACAGACAGCAATGATACGATCCGAAGATCCCACCGCAAATTTGTTGCCGTACGGCGACCATCTACAGTAGGTGGCGGCGCGGGCGATTCTCAACAACACTAAGGTGGGCTTATACTCATGGTCAGCGTCACTCCATTGCCAAACAAGAGCATTTCTATCTTGAGAACAACTGAGGATTCTAGATCCATCTGGAGAAATATCCACCGACGTCACCGTTTTGTCGTGGCCCTTCAAAACAGTCAACAACTGAGGTTTGGCGGTGGATCCGGGGAGAGTCTGGTAAAGCTCCACGGTCGAGCCCTTCGTGATGGCCAAAAGATTGCGGTTGGGCGAGAAGACATGGTCTTTGATGGGCTCGTGGCCCAATTGGAAAACAGTTGGCATTTTGATATACAATTCAGGAGGGACTCTCTACTGACGATGCGAAACAAAAAGAATAAAGGAGTACGGTGTTAATTTTTTGTATTGAGACATAGTCGCGAAAACCCTATAGAGAAGAAACTACCTAAATGTCCAGTTGCTTGTTGTCAATGAACTTCTTGAAGTGCTTCCAGACGTCTTGAGCCTTTTCGTTCTTGACGCCCGACACTTTTCCATCAAATCTTTCGACAATGGTCTTGAACAAGTTACCAGTCTCCTTGTTGAACAAGATTCTCAACCAGTAGAAGAGAAGGAACACCCCTAATTGGTAGCCCGAAGTGTTTCTGAAAAAGAGCGTCCGGACAAACAAATACACCATCAAGACCAATTCATCATAGGCAATGATGGATGCCAAGAAGGGGGCCTGCTTTAAAACCGCAGCAACGTTCTTGTGTTTGGATAACTGGAGGACCGCAATCAAGTAGTATGGAATTATCTTGAAGACTGACTTGAAAGTGAATGTCCAGATAAACGCCAACACCAAGTATTGGGCATTCAGTTGTGCCATCAATGTACTGGCGGGGGGCAAGTAATGTAATCCAAATTTATGGGAGAGAGTTGCGGTCAATGCAATAACCGAAAAAACAAAAGTTAACCGATAACTGATTGTATGAATGTAGTACCTGTTAGGTAACCACAACAATTGGAACAACGATGCAATGGTACCGAACACAACCGTCCCGATGTGTCCAGCAAGCCAGAGCTGATACTTGAGAGGACTAGGCCCACTTTGCTTTCTAACCAATTTCTTCTTTTTCTTGTCAGGAGACACTGTGGCATTGGTAATGGTGGGTGCAGCCTCTTCCTTGGCCTTTTCAGCAGGGGGGGCTCCCTGGGGAGCGTTTCCATTGGGAACAGTAGACATGGTTTGATTAATCACTAAACAACAATCGAATGGATGGGAGTTGAATGACTGAAATTTCAAGCCATTGCTACAAAGGGGAACGAGTGTGCAGGACACGACGGCTGCGACCATTTTAAATCTCACTTCCTCAAATAACAAAACACCTCCATCCTAGATGTCAAAGGAGATTCTTACGGTGGACTACTCGCAAAACTCTCAGCTTTCGGTGCTCGAGAGTCAGGTGCTAACGCAATACCAACAATTGGCTCTCAAACTCAAAAAGCTTTCTGATGAGATTAAGCGCCTTAATGTCGTTGACGCGTCGTCTGACTCCATCGATGGTGCTGGCATCCAATTGGCGCTGAATCTCCGGGCCTTGGAGTCGAAGATTGGCTTGGTGTATACATTGTTCCGAGGGGCCGTGTACACGTTGTTTCTCCAGGGCCAGGCAAATTATCACGACGACGGCGACGAACAACCCCACCAGCATGACCAAGACGACCTGCAGGGCGATGGTCTGGACGAGTACGACGGGGCTGACCGCACATTTTCCGAGGCCCTGTGAGTATGTGAGTGCCTTCCACTGAGGTTTTACTTGTTGCACTCGATTGGTGATACGGGCGCGTCCCCGTTGATCTGAGCACCTTCTCATTACCCTGCCCCACGAAATTTGCGTTGTTCAAGCCGCTGGTGACTGCAGCCTGTCTCACACAGTCTGTCGTTGGAGCTTCGGACGATGGCCATGAGGCCTCTCTGTACCAAAACGATGAGGTGCAGCGCTACGCATGGAGATGTCCGAGGGCCGTCAGCGCCGCCGACCAGCTACCGTTTCTGGTCTGGCCAACTCCAGCACCCGCCATCTTCCATCGTGCTCTAGCTCTGGTAGAGAGCACCCCATCTGCCAAATAGAGCACCCCGCTTTGAAGACACCCTCTTTTCATCCGCGTGGAGGTGAAATGGCCCAGTCTCTACGTATGGCGGCCCTGCAGGCATTTCGCAATCAGAGTCAAGTTTTTTTTTTAATTTATTTGGCGCTGCTCCATATAAAACAATCGGCATCTGCGCATCTCCCTCATCCCAACTGCTCAACCACCGTTCCAATTTATCCATCATGTCCTCTTATGATAAATACTCCACCCCGCTTTCTTCCAGATATGCTTCTGAGGAAATGAGTCGTATCTTTTCCCTCAGAAATAGATTCTCCACCTGGAGAAAGCTTTGGCTCAATCTTGCCATTGCTGAACAACAAGTCGGATTAGAAGTGATCACCGATGAAGCCATCGCAGAAATGAAGAAGCATCTTGAAATTACCGACGAGGAAATTGAAGCCGCTTCTAAGGAAGAAGCCATTGTCAGACACGATGTCATGGCTCATGTGCACGTGTTTGGTAAGACTTGTCCTAGTGCTGCCGGTATCATTCACTTGGGTGCTACTTCTTGTTACGTCACCGATAATGCTGACTTGATCTTTTTAAGAGATGCTTACGATGTGATCATTCCTAAGTTGGTTAATGTCATTGACAGATTATCTAAATTTGCCTTGGAATATAAGGACTTGCCAGTTTTGGGATGGACTCACTTCCAGCCTGCCCAATTAACCACCGTTGGTAAGAGAGCCACCCTTTGGATTCAGGAACTTCTTTGGGATCTTAGAAATATGGTTCGGGCCAGAAACGATATTGGCTTGAGAGGAGTCAAGGGTACCACCGGTACTCAAGCTTCTTTCTTGGCCCTTTTCCACGGTGATCATGACAAAGTTGAACTTTTGGATGAAACTGTGGTCAAATTGCTCGGATTTGAGCACGTTTATCCTGTCACTGGACAAACTTACTCTAGAAAAATCGACATTGATGTGTTGAGTCCTTTGGCTTCTTTGGGTGCAACTGCTCACAAGTTTGCAACTGATATCAGATTGTTGGCCAACTTAAAGGAGGTTGAAGAGCCATTTGAGAAGTCTCAAATTGGTTCTTCTGCCATGGCCTACAAAAGAAACCCCATGAGATGTGAAAGAGTTTGTTCGTTAGCCAGACATCTTGGTGGTCTCCTCAGCGATGCCATCCAGACTGCTTCTGTCCAATGGTTTGAGAGAACCCTTGATGACTCTGCCATCCGTCGTATCACTCTTCCATCTGCCTTCTTGACTGCTGATATCTTGTTGTCTACCATGACCAACATTGCCAGTGGTTTGGTTGTTTACCCCAAGGTCATTGAAAGAAGAATCGCTGCTGAATTGCCATTCATGGCCACCGAGAACATCATCATGGCCATGGTAGAGAAGGGTGGTTCCAGACAAGACTGTCATGAAGAAATCAGAGTACTTTCGCACCAAGCCAGTGCTGTGGTCAAGCAAGAGGGGGGTGACAACGATCTTATTGCTAGAGTCAGAAACACCGAGTACTTCAAGCCCATCTGGGGTGAATTGGATTCTTTGTTGGATCCTAAGACTTTTGTCGGAAGAGCTCCTCAACAAACGGAGAAGTTTGTTAAGAAGGACGTTGCCAAGGCATTGGAGCCATACAAACAACACATTAATGATGAGTCTGTTTCTTTGAGCGTGTAATTCAAACTAACCGGCCGTGTAAAGTATTATTTAAGTTAAAACTCTTAATTCGTAAAATATAAATACAATTCGAAACATAACAATTGCAATCAAAAAGAAAAAATCCATCTTATCCTTGTCCCACTAGGCAGTTTTTTTGGTGCTGGTGAGGACTTGCGAGTCAGACACCGAATGTCCCATGGGTTGAAAGAGAGGCAAATCATGGTGCGGTGTGGGAGGAAAGGAAGGAGGCACAGTGGTGTGCTTGATGGAGGGTAGTGATATATAGCCACGCTGACAACCCGGGCAGAGAGGAGGACGTTGGTGACTAGGTATGGCCAGCGATGGTGATTTGACCATTGGCCACAAAGTGGGTATAGGAGTGGACGATACGGAAGAGAAACCACTGGAGAGCGGACTCAATTGGGAGATCAGGGAAGATGCGGAGGGATGAGAAGTGTCACTTGATGGCACCGAGCTAATGGACGAGCTGAGACTGGGAAGCTGATAAAACCGACGGGAGTTTTCAGTGTTCGTCAAGAGTGCTGAGCCTAATGGTGGCAATACTGTTTCCGTTTGTTTTTCAGCGGGCTTGTCCTTTGGTTCATCTAGGGCACTATGAGCGACGCTGAGCTTGAGAAGCTGACGAAACCTTGCCAAAGTGTCCTGCAACGGGAAGAGACAATAGATTTTCTTGGAGGAAGGAACATCTATATCAATAACTCCGTTGATGAGATCTCTTTCAAACATGCGTTCATCCACGTAGAGCGAGATGTCGGCAGATTTCGGCACAAAGAAAATCTTCATGTCAGACTTGTAGCGGGGCCGGGCCACGATCTTCTTGATGAAAAGGTTGGAAGGGGTAGATCCCGAGACCCCGATACTGTGGATCATCTCATTGAGGAAGTCGGTCTCGTCAAACAACTTGAAGTCACCGGGCTTGGCGGTCTCAAGTTTGAGAAGAACGCTTCCCTCAAGGTCGGTGGTGGTGGACCGGGTCACACGCACCAAAGAGTATTTGTTGAGGCCAAACAATGAATTCATGGCAACGTCAAGAGAGCTGAAGGTAGGAACGCCGTCGTGCTTGCGGAAGGTACGAGGGGTCTTGTGATCGGACTTGGTCAGAGGTTTTCTGACAAGTTCTGCAGACTCATTGGCGCGGGCATCATCAACAAGCTGAACTGGCTTGCTAGCGAGTTTAGTGGCCTTCGATTTTAATTCTCGTTCGGCACATTGGTCTTCGTTGATGTCGGCCCTAAATTGAGAGGCAAAGTGGTCATTTTCTTGTATCAAATGATGTTCACTCTTGCACGTGATGGGATTGTAGGACATGGTGGACATAGCCACGTTGTGGCTGATGTGAGCTGCGAGATACTGATAGAGAGACAACATCGACGGTGCAAGTGTGAGTTTAATCCTTAAACCAGCCTCAAGAGACTTGATGTGTAGCTTGGTGTTGGCGTTGAGTTCGTTAAGATATTCATTCTCGTCTCTTCCGTGAAGACATTTGGTGGTGGACTTCCTTCGAATGGCCAATTGCACAAGCTCATGATCCCTCAATATGGACCGGTGAATTTGACACTTGGGAAGAAGTTTGTACACCTTGCTGGAAGAGGGATACAACACCTTTTTCTCAGAAGGCAGCCATTCGGCGGACTTGTGGGCAGATTTGTGGGCAGACTTGCGGGCAGACTTGCGGGCAGACTTGTGTCTTTTGGGTAATTTAGCTACCGGATAGTGGCTGTTGGCTGAAGCAGACTTCTCCTGAGTTGAATTGTCATCCGACTGAGGGGTTGTGGAGGGGGATGACGAATGGCCATGACTAGTGGCGGAAGAAGGCGGGCTGGAGTCACTGCAGCTGTCACTGTGATTTAATAGATCAAAAATTCCCACCATGTTTTTATTTGCATGAGTTGCAGAGATTGCTGTTAAGAGACAAGGAAGTAGAAAGATGTCGTTGAAACAATTAAATTGTGTGGTGGGGGAAAACGGGAAGGCGGATCGAAAAGAAAAAGTGGTACGGGATGTAGAAATGCTCAGTTTATTAAAAATATATGGATGTCTCACACTTCACTTAATTACGATCCCGTGCCTGGGCAATTTTTAGCCCTTAATTCTGAGACATTTTGTTTCAGTTACTGTAAAAGACCGCGCTGATCTTTCGTGCGCGGGCAACACCGTCCGCGTGCGACAATATTACCCAAACGAGCATGGTGAGCGGGGGACTTGTAGAGACCACTGCAGCTAGTGTGCATAGGTATACGACGGAGTTGTCGGAAGGTGTTCAGCAATTAGATGGAAAGGTGTTAAGCAAATAGATGAGAGGAAGTTAGGTAAAGAGGTGGCAATAAATGCAGCAAAGTGGTGGAAAGGAGTCCGGCAAAGAGGTGAGAAAAGATCAAACAAAGAGGTGGAAAGAGTTCGGCAAAGAAGACGTAGGGATAAGAGAATTGATGAGGCGGAGGAGAATATGGATCGAGCCAGTAGATGTAGGCGTAAAGTGGGGGGAGGGGGGTGGACGCAAAGAGAAAGGGATAGCCGTGGCACTAAATGTGGATGATGAATTAGTACAGGTGCTCTACGACAAGTCAAGGGTAAAAATTTTCTAAATATTATTTCTATAACGTTTCAAAGTCGGAGCTGAACTACTCAGTCTCCTGCAACGGCATTGAAAAGGATTCTGGCAATGGTAAAGTGGACAGTTCATGCTCGAATCATTCCCGGTGTTTACACACCGCCGTAACAAAGGCTTGCGGCACCCTAGAAGTTACTTCCTTGGTTGATATTACGGTCTCTGACTCCCAACTCCCCGTTGAGGAAGTTGTCTTCGCTGCCCTTTTCATTATTTCTCCAGAAAGTCCAGCCTCCATTTTCATAATCACGGTTACTTCTCTTCTTGAGGTAGAAAAGAAGGGCCATGAGACCAATTAGAATGGATCCGCCCACTCCCACAACCACTCCCACTACAATCTTGTTGGTGGAAGAAAGCCCGCTGGAGTCTTTGCTGCTATCGCCACTGGAAGCAGACGGAGTGGAGCTGGAAGATGCAGTATAGATCGACGTTTGGGTAACAACCACGGTTTTACCATTCTCCTCTGAGCTGAATGTGGTCACCACTGCAGAGGTGTCAGCCTTGCTCAGGGACGTGGTGGTGGCATCGTCATCTGCACTAGAGGAAGTCGTGTCGTCATTGTCATCAGTAGCGCTGCTTTCAGCTGGAGCACTGGTTTCGGTCTCGGTCTCGGTTTCGGTCTCACTCTGGGAAGATTTCAACGTTGACAACGCTTTTGAACTAGTGGAGTGTGACGACGATTCAGCGGTGGTGGAGCTTGCGACCGATGAGAAGAACGATGAAGGGGTGGCCGAGCGCAGGCTTCTAGTTAAAACACTGGACGTAGCCTCAGAACTGATGTCGGAGAAGCTGGTGAATATGGAGGTGGAACCCTCCAGCGAGAACTTCGCTGATACCGCCGATGATGCGGTGGTGGTGTTGTCGTCAGCGCGTTTGTTGAAGGTGACATCTTCTTGTGCTTGGTATGGAATCTTCATTTTGATATTGAGGGGGTATTGGATGAGCCTATCAAAGATAGACTCTTCTTCATGTTTCTCCGACATGTTGAATTGTTTTTGGTCTATGCCAGGCTTGTTTAACGACTGTTGTGTGTGTTTATAAAGACAGGTCATTGACGATGCGATGGTATCAAGGATCAATACCGTACACGCAATGGCAAAAACCGTAGTGATGAACGAACGAAAGGTCATCTTCGATACAGAGTAAACAAAGAACGTAAGGACAGATCTGAAATCGAACGATGATGTTGAAAAGAAGAAACACCAGGAGAAAAAAAAAGTAACTTTAGTCCAATGATAATTTTGCAGGAGGCGGTGTCGTAAAAATAGAATTCCGCTTTTCGACACACTGTTGACTCCATACCACCTGCCCAAACAATAAACTGCTCTACCCGGTCCAACAAACTACCTTTAAAACAATAACATTGGACCTCGCTAAGCAAATGGCTCCATTCTCTGGGCCTGGGCCATGTTGTCTTGACGAGGTGCCTTCGTCTCCAGCCCCTTCGTCTCGCGTGCCACACGTGATGCCGTGGTGCGAAGATGTACGGATGTTTTAGTGGTCAACGAGTGAGGATGATGGCCGAGGATGTGCTAGCGGCTCGGCTTATCGGACTGTCCACTTCGCCTTATCAACTACATCATCTAGGCCGGATCCAGGCCCAAGAGTTCTGCGCGCTCGACCAAGGTTTTTTTCCTGTCTGCTCCACTTTTGTCAGATTCCATGGCTCATCATGAAAGAGACTATGACATTCAAGGAACAGATCCGGGGGTTCCCGTTCTGGCAGATGGCAGTGCTATCGCTCATCCGATTCAGTGAGCCCATCTCCTTCACATCGCTCTTCCCCTATGTGTTTTACATGGTGCGCGATTTCAAAATTGCCCCCACGGAAGAAGAGATCCCCAAGTTTACCGCTGCCTTGGCTAGTTGCTACGCGTTGTGTCAGTTCGTGTTTGCAGTACGATGGGGAAAGCTCTCGGATCGAATTGGCCGGAAAAAAGTGCTCCTCTGCGGGCTCTTTGGCACTTCTATGAGTTTACTCATGTTTGGCTTCAGCCGCAACTTCTACATGGCATTATTCGCCAGATGCATGGCCGGGTCGCTTAACGGGAATGTGTCGGTGTTGAGAACGGTGATTGGTGAGACCGCCACCGAGAAGCGTCACCAGGCACTAGCATTCTCTATGCTTCCTCTTTTGTTCAACTTTGGATCCACCATTGGTCCTTCTATTGGAGGCAGCAAGTACCTCACTCACCCCAGTCCGGTGAATCCCTACAACAACGTTACGCATGCCGTGCTACAGCTGACGGCTGAACTCACCAACTTGAAAGGAAGCTACGAGCGCTTTATCACAAAATACCCATACGCGCTTTCCAACATCGTGGTGTCGTGTTTCCTCTGGTTCAGTTTGGTCTGTGGTGTGTTGTTTCTCGAGGAGACACACGAGGACATGCGTTACAAGCGTGACGTTGGGGTGGACATGGGTGATTGGATCCTCCGTAATGTCTTCGGGATCCATCCTCCTATTCGACCGTGGCATGTCAACTCCGAACTCGCCCCGTTGTTGGGAGACGTTTCGTCTATTTCCAGCCAACCGTTTGATGATGAGGAAGGTTGCTCCCCCGCCAGTGATGATAGTGATGTACAGAGCGTCAGGCCTTTCGGTGAAGGGAGAGAGGGCCTCCCGCCATTCCTCTCCAGGTCTATGTCTCAGGCCATTGTTCGAACCTACTCGAACAAGGACGACGAATTGCCGGCGACGGTCTCAGACGAAGACCGTTACAAGGGTGCTTTCACTCCACAGGTGATTACCGTTATTTCGGCAAACTTTATCATCTCTCTTCATAGCATTGTTTACAGCGAGTTTCTTCCCGTGTTTCTTGCAGCCCGGTTTCGTCCCGACAAGCTCCTGTTTCCGTTCCACATTGGCGGTGGGTTTGGGTTTGACGCCAATTCTATCGGTACATTGTTCTCGTCCACCGGTATAATGGGAATGATTATTGTGCTCATCATCTTTCCCTACATTGACCGCACATTGGGCACTATCAATGGGTATCGGCTTTCCGTTTCTATATTCCCCATTGTGTACTTTTGCGTGCCGTTGGCTATCTTTACTCTCCCCGGGTACTGTGCCAAGATGCCCCACTGGGTAACGCCTATTTTTCTCTATTGTTTAACCTCCCTCAAGACCCTTGCATCCGCAACCGGAATGCCCCAGGTCATGTTGCTTCAGCACCGTGCCGCTCACAAGCGCCACCGCGCTTATGTCAATTCCAGCACCATGAGTATTCTTGCGTTGGCCAGATTCTCGGGACCTTTGGTATTTGGCACCCTAATGAGTTTTGCCGATAAACATGAAATTAGTTACTTGTCTTGGTGGCTACTTTCACTTTTGGCACTTGGAGGCTGGTTCCAGTCTTTTGTCATGAAGGATTACGATGACTGATCACATAAGGACTTGCGGGTGAAAAGGGGCGTGTGCCTGGAGTGCGTGTCGTTTCCAGTAGCGCAGTGCTGAGCTCGTGGATGCTACCTACATGCACTAGAACCAGCTCCCTGTGGCTGGTTTCACCCAATGTGTCATATTGCAACTGACGAAGCTTTTCAACAATAACAAGCGAGCCTACGTTGCACCCACGATTGTTTTCTTGAAATTTTTCATCTCATCGGATGCCTGGGATTTCGCGTCCCCATATTCCGATTCCGGTTATCTAATCCATCTGCGTATGCCACAATTCCTAGATTACATATAAAACTAACTAACAACCCACTTATTGCTAGAGTGAACTTTAGCTTTTGCCACCTTATTCCTGCCTCTGTTACTTCACGTCCCTGTGAATTCCTAAGTCGTTCATTCAACCGTTGAAATAGCCGTTCAGCCCCGGTTTCACCCAACAGTTATCCGAGCGCACATACCTAGAGGTTTGTGAGTCTTTCATTTCTTGTCGCCAGTCCTTCGTCTTGCTAGTGGTTTAAGTCGCTGCGTCAGTTAGTTCAGTCAGTCATCAAGAGTCAGTCACTTCTGATCGCTATCAGTCAGTCACCTTTGATCGCTATCAGTCAGACAATTTCACTCTGTCAACCATCACCTAAACGCCTTTGATCACTTTCAATCCGTAACTTTTGATCGCCATCAGTCAGTCATTCTCTCTCAGTCAACTATTACCTTCTGTGAAACGCCTTTGATCACTCTCAATTCGTCACCTTCCATTAATCACTCACCACTGACTTGTCACCTTAAACCTTCAGCCACCTGATCAGTCATATTTCCCCGACCCCGCTGATTATTCTCTCACCACTGATCTCACCTTAAGCCTTCAGCCACCAGATCAGTCGTTTTTCCCGTTCCTCCGCCGCCATGTCCTTTGTCGAGAGCATGCGAGACTTCCCGCTATGGCAAATGGGCGTCATCTGCCTCATAAGATTCAGTGAGCCGCTTGTATTTGCATCGGTGTTCCCATTTCTTTACTACCTCATCAAGAGCTTCGACGTCGCTCATAGCGAAGAAGCCATCTCGAAATACGTGGGCTATCTCACGTCATCGTTTGCCCTCACCCAGTTTCTCTTTTGTATTTACTGGGGAAAGCTCAGTGACCGAGTGGGCCGTAAGATCGTGCTCATGATTGGGCTCTCAGGAAGCTGTGTGAGCATGGTAATCTTTGCGTTTTCCTCCAACTATTGGATGGCCCTCTTTGCCCGAAGCTTGGCTGGCGCCCTCAATGGTAACGTATCAACGTTACGGTGTATGATTGGAGAAATCGCCACCAAGAAGGAACACCAAGCCATTGCCTTTTCCACGTTGCCTCTCTTGTGGAACGTTGGCACCATTGTTGCGCCAATGATTGGCGCCTCGTTTACCAAGGTCCCTACTGATCACATGGAAGCGGTTTTCAATGGCAACGGGGTGTTGGCCAAACTCATGGCCAAGTTTCCCTATGCTCTTTCGTCGGTGGTGGTGTCGTTGTTTCTCTTTCATAGTTTGGTGATTGCATGGTTGTTTCTAGAGGAGACACATCATGGTGTCAAATACCAACGTGATCGAGGCTTGGAAATTGGTGACACCATTCGTCACTGGCTTGGGTTCCATGTGCCTACCAGGCCCTGGAAGGTCCGCATGGAAAAGTCTAGCTGCCTTACACTTATCGACGAGAACACCCCGCTTGTCTCTGACGATGGCCACGACTCCGCTTCCACAGAGTGCACAGAGTCCAATGAGGCCCTTGGCATCACCAAAGACAACTCACTCAGCCCCACCTCCTCGATTCCCACCATTCACGACGAAGACGTCGGGGTGTTTGCCGCGCTTTGCAACCGAGAAATATTCACGGTGCCAGTGCTCCAGGCCATCGCCAGTAATTTCGTGCTTGGGGCACATGCATTATTGTTCCAGGAGTTTCTTCCTGTGCTTTTGGCGTCACCGTTGCAGCCGCAATACTTTCGGTTTCCACTTTATGCTAAAGGGGGGTTCAGCTGGTCCCCCAAGGAGATTGGTGGTCTTCTATCCACCACGGGTTTTTTCAGTTGCTTGATCATAATCTTTGTCTTCCCCATATTGGACAGGTACACCAAAACTATCAACGGATATCGGTTTGCCAACTGCATCTTCCCCTTGGTGTACTTCAACGTGGCATTCCTCATCTTCACCATTCCCCAATATTCTGGTTGGCCCGCCAGTGTGTCCACCTACAGTCTTTACTTGAACAGCGTGCTTGGAAGTTTGGCGACTGGTATTGGGTACCCTCAGATCATGATGCTTATCCACCAAGCAGCTCCGTTTAAGCACAGGGCCCTTATTAATTCTACCAACCTCAGTATTAACTCTTTAGCGAGGTGTTTGGCTCCGCTCGTGTGGGGATCGGTGATTACTTACTTTGACGAGGCTGCAATGGCAGGGGTTCCGTGGCTACTTTTAGCAGCCTTGGCTATCTGCGGCACCGTTGTGGCCTTCATCATGAAGGAGCCCGAGCCAGAGGAACCCATGCATGGCGCCGCACCCTGATGATTATGTCATCAATGGACGAATGGGTACTTGCCCAATGCGGACGAAAAAACTACTTGATAAATTAGGCAAATGTGAATTAAGATTAATGCATAGATAAAGACAATTGTTACTCCCACATAACAAAAACCTCTCTATACAAAGTAAAACAACTTCCCCCTAAAAAAAGATCAGTAAAACAACAACAATTTGATTCCCGTCAAATTTCAAACAAAAAAAAGGTGTAATAGATATAATGTTTTTCTAAAAAAAACCACGTTGGAGGTAAAAAAAAGGTAAAGTTCACAGTGTATTATAGCGTTGAAAGCAATGTGGAAACAGACAATTCCATATCCAAGCCAACGAGTTGTAAACCAATATATTAGAAAAGGTAGGCCCGGTATTCCATTGACGATTATCCTGCCCTACAAGCTGGTTTTCATCAACAGGCCACCCCGGCACATTCCTCTTCATTCGTCATCAACCATCAGCATCAGGAGCATGGAACCCCATTTCTCTTCAAAGCCGAAGAGGTAAGACCAACTTAAAATCTTTGGTTGGACTTCTTAGCCTTCAATTTCTTTTGGATTGAGACGCCGAGAACGGCAACGAAAGCCAAGAAAACCAAGACAAACACTAAAATAACACCTGGTGGCAACATTATATCAATTCAAATAAAGTGAGCTTCTGATGACTTTCAAAAAGAACTAAAGAAAAGAGGAAGAAAAAAAGTCAGAAATTTTGGAAACTGATTGTTATAAGTCTCAGGGGAAAGGAAAAATGGCCGTCGAACGACATCTGAAAAATAAAGTAATTACCCTCGGATTCCTCGTCTTCCGGGGCATTCCGCATTGTTCTATTGGACCGGGGTTGGTGGGCGAGCAAATTTGGGCGAGCAAAATTTTCTGGTATTCGGCTGCTATTATACCCGGCTTGGCTTTGCAGAAATTGAATCCTCTCTTGGAAACAACATATTCGTCAACCTCTTACTTTGTCCCTTGACTAGCTCACCATTTTCAACTTCAATTAACATTTCTTTTTCCCACTTTCGTTTATCGGGTAAGCGTTGGTGAGCGATGGTGCTTTTATGCCCGCACGGCTCAATCGGTTAGTAACCATCGATGAAAAATAGTTCCGGCCTCGCCGGCATCCCGGTCAACCGTCGGATCTAACTAAGTGCTCCCGTAATAGAATGTAGTGGCTGCCGGCAGCTGAGAAAAGTAGATTGTTTGTCTCAAACTGGTTGACTGATTTCCTAATAAAGAGTCATATCCTGTATATACCGCTCGCTGACACATTCCCAATTTCCTCATTCAGCTGCTGGCACTTGGACAATCCTCATTGGTAATGCTGGTTCGATGCAGGTCGGTGATGAAGTTTGGCATGTAACATGTAGTGCCCCCCTCCAAAATGTCCCCCTCTCCTCTCAGTTTCTCCGAGCGCAATTCAGGGCTCGTCAAATCTTGATTCTTGAGGGAATAATACATCGGAAATAACGGGCTTACATGTCCAATATAAAAGAGGTCGTAATATTCTATCAATTTGCCTGGTCAACCAGAAGCTAGATAATAAAAATCGTAAATAATACTAATTTTGAAGAAGGAAATCAAAAATTGTCATGAGGGTTGTGACTGAGGATTCCATCGATTTCGAGAGACTTGTGCACTTGTCCTCGTAAGATGGATTCAAAAAAAAGAAAAAGCGAAAAGCAACAATTTGTGCCTATCGTGGGGAGCTTGAAAAAGGAATCAAAGTATTTCAATGATAATGCTCCAATCATCAATTGACGCAAGATATTTCACAACAAGACAGGGGTATTCGTGAGATTCACTTCTGGTTTGTTCTCGGGGCTAACTGGCGGTGGTGGGATTGTTTCCCCAAATTATCGCGTTCGTCGTCGTACGGTGGAAGCATCACTAGCCTTCGGCGGTGTCGCTCGGGCCGGAGCTTGAATAGGGTACTTTAAAACCGAGGAAGCCTTTTCGGGTGTATGATCCAAATCAGGAAATACCATGGCACCCTCGGAATCTTGCGGTGTTTTTAAAGCCAACCGTTGATGATCCGACTCTGCCGATAGAGGCTTTAGTTTTAGTGCGGCTTCATTATCAGGTAAGCGTCTGGTGCTACCTTGTGGCAGAGAGTAGGCCCCAATAGTGGTTAACGTTTGGCTCATTCGACTCTTAATCCTGTATAGCAGAGAAGGCGGGGTGTGAATTCGAAAATTGGATTTATCCCGACTGGGGTTGAAAATGGTAGTGTCCGATTTAGAATTTTTCACCCGCTTGAATTTCCGTGCCCCGCTTGTCATGATTGTGTCAGATTGAGATCCGGTCTTGGCAACGTCTGTGAGTGGGGTGCTTGGAGAAGCCTTAGTAAATGTTGGGGTTTTAGCACTACCGGTCGATCTTGGCCCGCTGGCGCCAGTTGCTTCTTCGGCCTTGTTAAGCTTTGGTTTCATCCCACCGGATTTAAGTGGTGCTTTCGACGTCAGACTAGTGGCCTTTGCCTTCTTTGGCTTCGACCCAGTAGCAATTGAGGACTCAGCTGCTTTTTCCTTGGCCTTGGTTTTGCGGACCGTGGCCTTGGGTTTCACTGAGGCTTCCAGCTCTGCCTTTCGTAGTCTAGTTTTCGTCACGTTGGCTTTGCTCGAAATCGCACGGGCACCATTAGCACCTTTGCTGGTTGAATTGTCTAGGGGCATGCTTGCCGTTAACATAGCGTTTGCCCCTGTAGCATAAGAGCCCAATTCTTCCTTCAAAAGCCGGTCACCATCCATACTAATATGATACTCGGGCTCCTTTCGGCGCACGCGAGTCGATTTTGGCTTTTTCGCAACCGCGGTTTGAGAAGTGAACTTATCAAGTGCTGAATACTCGAGTTCTTTCTTGGTCCTGATATATTTGTTCGCCACCGACCGCCACGTGGTTTTTTCGGTGACATTTTGAAGCTCAGCCATGAGTTCTTGAAGCCGAGGATCACTATCCTTGTGTAAAGATTCAAGAACTCGTGGCCGAGGAGAATGTTTAATAGTCGTTAGTTTCATTCCCCGACGGTCGTCGTCTTTGAGGGGATCGTTGGTGAATTTGTCAAGCAATTTGTGAATGTCAAGGGATTCGCCTGGTTTCATGGCCAATGGCAGCGACGGAGTGATACAGTCAGCATCGACCTCCTTTCGGAGGATATGATCAATGTCCACCTCCGAGAAAAACGCACATGATTGAGGAAGATCTGTCATACCTAGCTGCTCGCAAAACATGGCTCGTGTCCAAAGATTACTGATTTGAAGCAAAAGGGCAACTTTGTACTTGTCCTGTTCCTTGGCAAGGTAACGCACTTCATCGTGGATGGTAATCATAAGACGAGCATCCACTCTGTATCTTTCAATCAAATACTCCATGGAAACAACTAAGAGATGTAAATAATCCACGCCACTACTCTGGATGGTCCAGTTGATACGTGACGTGAGATACCCATTCTTGTTGAGGTTAGGAGCGGCAAGGGCGTCGGTAATTGATGCCCCAAGCACTGGCGTCTTGGGGTCCTTTTGGTTGGCGATAGTTTCAAGAACATTGAACATCACTGATTCGGTTCCTCCGTGGTACATGCGACGATTGAGATACTTGGATGAGCTGATTTCACCCTTGGTGTTTCTGTACAAGTCCTTTGCAATCGATTGGGCCTGTTCGTCAGAAAGTGAAGGATTGCATTGCTTTAAAAGTCGAGTAGCAAATGTTACACCGGCACCGTAGATCCGTCCGTAGTTAAACACCTTAGCATCATTACGCGAGATCCCCATGATGTCGGCGGTCTTGGAATGCAAATCAGTCTTTTCATTCTTGTCGCCCTCCAATGTCATCCAGCCAAGAGCGGTACTGCCGTGAATGCCAAAGATGGAGTCTCCAATCAATGAAGCAATCCAGAGTTCTTCTGAGTCGACGTCGGCTCCTACAAACACGTAGCCTTCGGGGGCCTGGATCATTGCCTTCAATTCCGACCCGATCCGTGTCTTCTTCGCATTGGAAGCGGTAAGCCAAGTGTTCTCTGTGGCTCTCCGGGTCACGGTACCCATGGTACAAAGCCGAGGGATGATGAGCCCCATATCTGCATGGGCTTTGGTTTCCTTTTTGGTGGGAAAGAACTGGTGCTTGGCCGGGTCATTATACACCACAAACTGGTCCATGATACGGGCTCGATTTCCCATCCAGTAGGACGCTTGGGAATTGAGCTCTAAAATCTTTTGAGCATACTCAAACTCCGACGTTAAAACGCCACTTTCGAAGAACTGAAGATAGGACTTGCTCATGATAGACGTACATCGTTTTCCCTTGCCCTCTGGATGAGGAATACGGAAGAGCTCGTAGTATTGGTTGTCAGTACGCAAATGTTCCAAATGTTTCTCAAGATCCTCTTCACTGAGTTTGGCCTGGACATAATTTTTGGAGATCATTTCCAGAATGATGGTCTCATCGTGGGGAATCTTAAAACACCACCCACAGGAGTCGGTCCAGTAAAGGGGATAACCTTCCCACTTTAAACGGAGAAGAAGAGGGGTAACACGAGTCCTCACCGTTATTTGCATGTCACGCTCACTGGACCCGGTGGGCGATTTAAAGAGCTCCCTATACCAGTTTGGGAACCCCACCATATATGCCTGTTTGGCAGTGGGTTCTCCGTTCTTCTTGAGGCGCTTTTCTTTAAACACCCAATCAAGCTGCGAAATCCAGGCATCGTTCTCGATATCGGGGCGCAATGTAGGGTCGTCCTTCTTGACCCACTCAATGAGGTCTTCTGCACGCTCAGCGAGAATCTGCGTGACCTCACCACGGTTGAGTTCGTACGTCAGCTCAGCACTCTCGATGTAGTTGTTCCAGTTCTTGGTGGTGGGGAGTATCAAGGTACCGAGGTGCCTCAAAGCAGCAAACGAAACTGGGTGGGGTACCTTCTGGCGAAACTTAGGGAAGAGCTGGGTGGACACCTTGAAGGTGGCCTCCACATCGCCCGCACAGTAGTCCATAAGCATTGAGAAGTTGTCGACGATAGTGGATGGGTCTTCGGTAGCAAAGAGATCACGAGCGTTTTTATCCATTTTGATGCCACAGTGAAGCTCGGCGACATTTGCAAGAGAGTTCGGTGACCCTTTGTTCAACCAGGGGTCCTCGAGCAACGCATTTGCGATATCCTGGGCCGACACCAGGTCGGACATAGGTTCATCGACACCAATGGAATCGGCGTCGGCGTCAGGACTGCTCCGCTTGTGTTTGATCCATGTGGGTCGCTGCTGTGAGCAAATACCACTGACGGCAATATGTAGGGCCATGGTATCGAGGTAGAACGCCTTGGATTGCTTGATGTTGTACTCTTCGAGGACCCGAGCACGGTCGTAGCTGACATTGTGGCCCACGAGAAGCTTTGGTTGGTTGAGTACATTAAACGGGATCAAGTGGTCATGATTAGAATAGGATGCGTCTTTGGCGTAGTACGTAAGGAACGGAGACACCCAGGCAAACCATGCGTTCTTCGAGACAGCAGTGCATATGCAAGCGTAGTTGGTGAGGTGGTACATCACCTCCACATCGAACACCAACTCAGAATCGTCGGGGAACGGCACGGAGTGGGGCTCCAGGTCTGTGGTATACTTGGTCCAGCCCAGTTGAAAGAGCCACTTTTGTGGTCGTGGCGGGAGCTGAGTGGTTGGCGAAAGAAATTCCTCTGCCATCTGGAGATAGGGCTGGCTGGACCTGATGCCAAGTTTGTAGAAATGCTCATCTAGGGTGTTCTCACCCACCAAGTCGGGAAGACTGGGGATATGGACGGGGTCCAACAACCGCGTCTTCCTTCCAAGTAGATTATTCTGCTGTAGATGGTCCTTGGCGAGGTCCACGAGTCGGGGATTGTGGGGATGGAGGTAATCATCAGTGGCTGTCTTGGGGAATACCTTGCGATGAAGATCTTGGGATAGATACTGGATGCCAACCGCGTTGATCCGAGGGGTTTCGGGCTGCGACTGATGTCGCCTGGCACTGAGGCATATGAATCGTAGGGACCTTCGATGTAGGGCCCGGATCATGACAGTACGGAATTATATGGTGGTAAGGAAATAAAAGGAGGATATGAAGAATGGCACGATTGGACTTTTTTTTTCCGTGCCCCCTCTCTTTTCCTGTTTTTGCCTACCAATTTTTTTTGCTACCACCGCCTTCAGTGAAGCGAGCGTTTCAGGATGGCCTTTGATGCTGGTCACACTCTCAGTTGGGCCCTGGATGTTGTTATTATGAAATTGCCGCAAATGGACATGACAGTGACTGCCGGCGAGGCAGGAACGCCCAGTGGCGGTCACACCCGTGCACCGCAATTATTCCCAATGGGGAAACCACAACACCGCTGCCGTTTTCGGCCCAGACGTAAACATGCGGTGGGTGCGAGGTGGAGCGGCCACTACACACGACGTCGCGCCAGCATAAGCGGAGCCATTTCGCAGTCGCCTACAGGCAAGCGGTGGTGTCAGCTCCAGCACCAGGGTGACGATGAAGAACATCCACCAAAATAATTTTCACGAAAGTGGCCTAGCGGGGCGAAATGTAGCAAAACTTCACCACGTCTGCTCGGGCGGGCTGCAATCATCATCTGTTGGTTGACTTGATTGGGTTGTTTTGGGCCGGTCGCAAAGCGCGCGAATATAAACAACCCAAAATCATTACACCCATTACTCTACAAAAAAACATCTTTAGACAAATGTCAGACCTCAGCAATTTTAAGAAGGCCGATTTACTCAGCGTGGCCAAGAAGGTGGGTATTCACGTACTCACCAAGGATACCAAGAAGGTGCTTATTGAGAAGCTCTCTGCTTATATCCAGGAAAACCCCCAAGAGGCTTTGGAAGCAATTAAATCTATTGAGCAAAACGAAGATGACGAAGAAGAAGAGACCAACACTCTTGTAGAAGAAGACGATGATGAAGAGGAAAGCGGGGAAAAGCCGGAAGATGAAGAGGACCCCGACTACGATGCTCCTCCTCCAATTAATCTCAAGGCGAAGATTGTTGATCCCTTAATTGAGTACTGGGAAAACATCATCACCAAATTCTACAACTTCACTGATTCGGTGGGAATCACCTACTTGGAGTATAGTGACGAGTTAAGAGAACAGTTATCCACTCCCATTACTATTAATTACTTGGAGTTGGTGGGTGAGTTCTTGCTTTTTGTCTACACTTACATTCCCTTGGTGCCCGTTAAAGATAATGCCACCATTCACCAGGTGTTCAAAGACAACCTTCATATCTTGAATGAATGCAAACTCTCGGTCCCAGACTTGTCGGTGTTGACGGAATTTTCGGTGTTGAGTGTGCTTGGTACCTGGTTGCTTACTGCAGTTGTTGCTCCATTGCTTATTTCCTACTACTTCAACTTTTCCAGAAGAGTGCTCGTGTTTGACGAAGATGAGGGAATCGTGGCCAGAATCTTCAAGTACGATCCGTTTGTGTTTGCATTGTCCAAGCTCCTTATCTTCTACTACTTCTCAAAGAGCTCGCCATTGACCTCTTTGTACGCCAACAGTGGAATTGCGTCTGCCGTGGTTAACTACGTGTTGATTGAGTTAGGCATCTACACCAAGTTTGCTGCTGGCTTGGGCAACTTTCCGCTTGTGGTTGGATTTGCCAATATCTTGGTGATTCTCTACTCTCAATTTGAGGACTACTAATCCTGTCTGACTTCTCTTTTTTTATATGTAACACTAGTTCCTCTCTCTCCCGTTGTTTTCTTTTCTCTGATATCTTGTTTTTAGCTGTATTGTAATACTACTACCAAGTGCTACCGTGTAGAAACTTGCACCCATGCGATCATGAGACAACGCACCCCACCTACTTGTTAATAGCTTTCCTTTTCACTTAATCATCATACGTGTACATATTACTTCACGGGCCACTTGGTGTCGATTCCCATAAGGTCAAGGTCGTTCGTCAACTCGTCGCCCTTGGCAGCAAGAGGGCCGATGAACTGCTTCATGATCTTGTTGAGAAGATGTGCCTCGGTGTGTTTCTTGTCAGGATGGGGGTCTGAGTCGGCGATGGGGGTCTGAGCGTTGTTCGATCTGCGGCCAGGACGACGTTTGGAAGGAGTTTGCGACGAGGCGCCGGAGTCGGTGTTGCTATCGGAGTCGGAGTTGGACCCGGAGTTTTCATAGAGTGGTGATTGGAAAATATGATGCTTGATGTTGATAGCATTCTTGTGTTTGTTGGCATCCTTGGATGACCATTTATGCTTGGTGGGAATATCACCAGTGATGAGATCAAATTCCTCGGCCGACACCAACGGCATGAAGTCGTTCATGATGGCGTCATTTGGAGTGGGCTCACCGGAGGTGTCGTCTTCCGAGCTGCTGGGGACAGAGTGGGATATGGCGTCTCCATGCGACTCCTCCTTGGTGAACAGCTTGATCTCCGACGAGTAATCCTTGCGGGAAATGCCGTGGAAGAGCTTGGAGCTCTCCTTGGACTTAATGTCAAACGTGTCGTCGCTGTCCTTCATCAAGTTAGCGAAGGTTGATTTCTGAAACTCGAAGAAATTCTTGAGCTTCAGAAGCTTGTTTATAAGAAGATTGTTCATGTTCTTATAGCACTTGTGAGAGTCTTCGTAGAAGCACATGGACGCCTTGAGAGACTCATAGTTGTAGTAGAGACGGAGCCGCAAGAGCTCCTTGTCTCTGTAGGTGGCGAGCTGGTTGGCATACTCTGAGAGCTGGTCATCGTGAAGCGACAAATGGTCATCGGCAAACGTAATCTTGGACTGCTGTAAGCTTCGAAGACGTGACAAGAGACGGTGCCGCTTTGCCCGAAATACCGCATCTCTCTTGTTGACTAGCACGCTGTTGAGCTCATTGACGGAGTGAACCAAGTCCTGGCGGCGCCTTTCCTTGTTGTTGCCGTTGGCAAATATGATATCCTTGGACGCTTGGCTGATGGGGATAGAGACGGGCGGTTCTTCCACGTCCTGGAACTCCTCCGGGTACGCGTACCGCTTGGTCCTCATAGAGTGGCCTCTTCGGCTGTAGCGAGAACGCACCGAAGCGTAGTCGCCATATGATAAGGGCGCTGGCACCGGCTCCACCTTGACGTGGTACGCATCTTCGTAGGGGTCTAACATCTCGGTGGTGTCAACACTCTGGGCGTACTCGATGTAGTCCTGGAGCGACTCGTGGGCCCTGAACTCGCCTTCCGAGTCGAGGGCGTCCGAGACATCGGAGCCGGAAAAGTCATGGGGCTGAGGAGCAAAATGTTCGTCTATGGCCTGCTGCCTGATGTCGAGGAGCGACCCGGCGGCGCTGGCCACCACCATGTCAATGCGGGGGAGTTTCTCCGACGCCTTGATGAATCTGTCAAACACGTCCCCCGGTGGTAGCACACCTCGGTCGGTGCGAACCACATACGGCATGTAGTTGGGGGGAGGAAACGGTAGCGGCGGCACCACCATCAACGGGGCGTTGTCGGTGGGACTGTGGATGGTGGATTCGGAATCGTGGTTCGCCACCGGAGGAGGCGGAGGGAAGATGAACGGCACCACCACGCCGTCGGTGTTGTTGTCGTGGACATGGGGAGGAAGCGGCGGGGGGAACCGATTAAGTATGTCGTCCACCTGTGCGCCGGCTCGGTCAAGGCGGTCTTGATCCAAGTCGGTGTAGAAGTCGCTTACCGTGAGGGGGTGTTGGACGATGGGAATTATGGACGCAGGCACCGTATTGGTTGACGCCAGAGCAAATGCCAGGTTGGTGACATCGAGAAACGGCGCCGTTGGCAGGTGGGCAGAGGATCGTGGCACCTCATTTCTCGAGCGCTTGATGTCGTATATACGGGCCAAGTCTTCGGGAGTGGGCAAGTCCACCGGTAATTGTCGTTTGAGAGAATTATTCATCGTTGCAACAAATAGGATAGGGGATTTGGTCCGTCACAGAGCCAGCGAGTCAGGTATCGAGGGGTAGGCGGAAATGCTGGTCCGCGTGAGTTCTATATTCAATGATACCGAGAAGCACGGGTAAAAATGACTATCGTGTGTATTGAAACCAAAAAGGAGATTTGCAAACGGTGATTCCAGCAGCGACAATTTTACAAAAGACGGAGCCCGAAAAAAAAAATGATGGAATGTGCGCACTGCAACCGAGATCCTGTCCCGCACCGGCCAGCCGCAGCCGTGCCAGAACACCCAGCGGTCCCAAGTGGCGGGCCAGGACGGCCGTCACTCACGACCCCGGAACTCGGCTGCTTGGATCAGCTGCCGGCGGTCCCAAGACTCCTGGCATGGAAACGAGGTGGTATTCATTCTTTGATGACACCGTGCCCAGCCTTCAGTCCATCGCACCTGAATAGTCCTTCACCAAGGCAAGGGCCGTCTACACCCGGCAAACACACCAGTCGCTTCGCTTCTCCAGGAGTCCACAGTTCCCCGGGGGGCTTCGTTTGTGGGTCACCCCTCGGACCGTCCTAGCAGGCTGGACGGGGGTTTTTGCAGCATGGTCACATGACGTCCTGCATGGCCTCGCGCAGCAACTAGGTCCGGAGGTCTGGCGTGGCCATACGATTGAAAGTGACTCCTGCATCCAGCTCCCCTTTTCAGAAACAACAAACGCCAACCTTTAGTTTCATCATCTAAAATTCCCCACCCACCGGTTATATTTGCTTTCGGGGTGTGAAGATTACCTCCAATACCTTCTTTAATTCCCACTGCTTGTTGGAGAAACGCCAAAAACCATCCAGGGGTGATAATTTGCAAAGCTTTTTGTTGTTTATAGTGGCTCCCCATCAATCCCAAAAAGAACTAACGGGAGATAGTTTGTTGTTCATTTGGACGCTGCAGGGCTGTTGATTATTGCAGACGCTGATTGAGAAAGCTGAGCTATTCGTTGTTGATTGTTGACCAATTCCGTGTGCTTGAATACCGAGGTTATACAGGTGGTTTCATTGACACTAACAACTTTCCATTGAATTATCGGTTTATCCATCCAATTTATCAAGACATCATGCCACCCAAGAGATCGAGGGGCAAATTCGCCGATAAGGATCTTGTGTTGGCCAAGATGTCGGGGTTTCCTGCGTGGCCATCCTTCATTATGCCTCATGATATGATACCATCGGCCATTGTCAAGGCCCAAAAGAAATCTACCAGCTACTGTGTTATATTCATTCCAGACGGAGACTACTTCTGGATGACAGAAAAACAACTCGAGCCGCTCACGTTGGAGAAACTTGATGCCAAGTTGCTGAAGGTGCCCAAGAATAAGCTATCCAAAACCAAGTCCAAGAACGGCCGTACCAAGAACGTCAATGATGCGTTGTTTGCGGCACGAGACTTGAGTTTTGATGACTTCATGGACCACCTTGATCGAAAGAATAGAGGAGAAGAGGAAGAGGAAGAGGCAGAGGAAGAAGAAGGAGATGCACCAGAGGTCGATGAGAAAGTCAAACAGGAAAATGAAACTGATGACCAAGACCAAGACCAAGACCAAGACCAAGAAGTTCCCGCCAAGCCAGATGACGCCGATGATGAAGGGGAAGATGCGGAAGACCACATCCGTCCTGGTAAACGAACTCGGCATCGAACCAACGGCACCAAGATCCCCACCACCCGGGCTACACGATCCCGAGGTTCCAGTAACGATGACAGTACCCCAGATGCACCCACACCCGTGCCTGTGCCTGCTGTCACAGTGGCACACGCACACCGGCGGACTCCTTCTAACGGTGTTCCCAACAAAACATCCAAAACATTAACCGACCAAGAAAAGCAACATCAACTCTGGTTGTGTCGAATAAAGCTTCAGCGATCACTTATCCAACGAAATCAACCCATCACTCCTGAAGACACCAAACAATTTCCTCCTCCCAGCGTGGATGAGTTATCGGTGGCTCGTCTAATATTACATCGGTTGGTTGATTTCCCGGTGAACATCGACTTGTTAAGAACTACCAAGATCCACAAGGTGCTCAAATGTATCATGAAAGATGAAGATCTCGAATATCCCGACAGTTTCAAGCTTCACGAGAAGTGCGATGAACTCCTCTCCAAATGGGCTTCGTTAATCGAAGCTTTGAAACTCGAAAAAATTAAGGCCCCCAACGGTGATTCCACCAATGGTTCCAATTCCAATAAGCTCATACATAAGTTACAAGACTCATTTGGTGGTGAAAGCCAGCCTCCGGAAGAGCTGGAAGTCAGTGCGGTGGAAAACAGTGAAAGTAATATTTCCACCACTGTTGCAGCCAAAGGTGAGAATGATGATGAAATCAACAACGTACGGCCCCTCCTGAATGATGTTTCCATAGCAGCTTCGGTGGGAAGTTAGGCCCAATGTATATATATACTCTAACTCTCATTTTCATCCATCTTGTTGTATTATAATTTTACAATCAGCACAATATCAATGCTACCGTTTGGGCGTATCATGTGATCTCGGGGTGACTATGCATTTGCTGTGCGTTTTCACCATCGATGAGTCCCAATAACAAGCTGGGTTATCTCTGGTATGGGGCTGATTGGCTGCACCACCCAGATTGATCTGGCCAATCGCACGACCCTGACCGCCTCTAGGCCAATGGATGAGCGGGTAACCGTAATCCGGTATGTGGTTTACGCGCCTTGTCTCTGGGAGCGGTACCAGGATTACTCGTGGTCTGCACACAGCCGCTCCGCGCGCATGAGCGACCTGGTTAAAAAGTGCATGTTGTGCCGCCGCAATCTACAGGTTAGCATCGGCGGGCGAGTCGCTCACGGTGAGCAGGCCCCGTAACGCACTGAGAAAAAAATTGTTATATATTTCAGGCACTTTTTTTGGAGAAATTTTTTCTTTTCTTTAGAAATCCATCAACATTAATATGGCTGACGAAGATGTATGTTGAACTTCTAATTTTCCGTTGATGATACGATCGATGATAATTTCTAGCTGTTAATGATACCCTGTTTTCATCAAGGACTATGGATACGGCTATTGTTTTATTTTCGAAACAACAAATCCTTTCCAACGAAAAAAGGTACTCCTTTTGGGCATCAATTTTTCATAACGGAAATTTTCTTTTTTTGGTTTAATGAACTTTTACTAACTATCCTAGCACACCTTTGAGACCGCTGATGCCGGTGCCGCTTTGACCTTCCCAATGCAGTGTTCTGCTTTGAGAAAGAACGGTCACGTCGTCATCAAGAACAGACCATGTAAGATTGTCGACATGTCCACTTCCAAGACCGGTAAGCACGGTCACGCCAAGGTTCACTTGGTTGCCATTGATATCTTCACTGGTAAGAAGTTGGAAGATTTGTCTCCATCTACCCACAACATGGAAGTTCCAAACGTTCGTAGAACCGAATTCCAATTGTTGGACATTGATGACGGTTACTTGTCTTTGATGACCCAAGATGGTGACACCAAGGACGACGTTAAGATCCCAGATGGTGAGTTGGGTGACAAGATCCAATCTGAATTTGACGAAGGTAAGGACTTGTTGGTTACCATCATCTCTGCTATGGGTGAGGAGGCTGCCATTTCTTACAAGGAGGCCCCAAAGTCGTAAGTTAGATGAGCTTTTTGTCCTCTGCTGTATTTTAATATAACGCACTTACAATCGTTTGTCTAAGTAAACTGAACCGTAGTCAAGTAATCCTAGCTGTGGCTATAGAGGAGGATGCTCTTGTCGTATGGTTGGATTTTTCGCACGACCCCTGGCTATGCAGTCTACGAACATAGATCCCATCCTGCCCCCACTTTTTAGTTTTCTCTCCCTCCTTGAATTCGGTGCTTGAGACGTCACTTTTTTTCTCCTGCTTGTTTGATAACGGATCGGAATGTTGGACAACATGGTGATCCTTCTGGCTAGGGGGTCAGATGACAAGGATGCTTCCAACCCTTCATTTGTGGGAAACACCCCTTCCACCATTCTATTTTTCCTTGCATTGGCGGTGGGAGTGTGCATTGCGTTTTTATTCATCTTTTTCACCATCCGATACTTTGTTAGATCCAAGTATGGACTCCACGTGTACCCTTTGTCTCACGGATTAAGTCATAATGTCAATATGGCGACGGTGATGGGGCTTGGGTCTTCTGAAGACAATCGTGAACTTCAAGAACAATTTGAATATATTCGCAATCATCATTTCATCAGAGGAGAGTTATTGACCAGACGTACCAATGGTCGGAGAAGAAGGAGAAGGAGAAGGAGAGGCCGGTATTCTCGAATGAAAAAGTTAACCGAGGATCAAGTCGAGCAACTCTTTCCCAAAAAGACTTACCATGATTGGTTAAATGGTGGCAAGGAACGAGACGTGGACCACCGTGACGGTGTTCTTCAGGAAGATCCCGAAAATCTACAAGAGTCCACTATTGACACTAGTCGAAACAATCTTGTTCACGATAACGGTTCTGCTCATTCAAGTAACTCCATTTATGAAGATGCTCAGCAGTTGCCATCGGAGTCTGGAAGTAAAGAGACTACCGAACAAATTGAATTACAACACATTGAAAATAAAGCGAAAGATGACGACAATGATGCGGAGGATGAAACAATAGAAAAGGAACTTCATTTCACATCCGGTTCCTGCGCTATTTGTCTTGAAGTGATTGAAGACGATGATGTTGTTCGAGGTTTGCTATGTGGGCATGTTTTCCATTCAGAATGTCTCGACCCTTGGTTGGTGAAGCGTCGTGCATGCTGTCCCATGTGTAAACGAGACTATCTTTTCGAAAAGAATAATGAAACCCCTGATAACGATGCACATTCCAATACCAATAATGACCCCCACACACTGGTCCGTACCCATGACGATGCTAATGAAACCTCCCGACCATCCGATGCATCTAATGCAAACCCCGAGCCTTCCACCACTCAGGACTCTACGCCCGATGATCACGAAGATGGTGCTGATGGTGCCAGCCTAGACGACGTTAGTATTGACTACGATGCGTTCCGTAATGATCCAACCCTAAGGGCCATGCTCCAAGAATTGATCCCCGTTACTGAACGTGTGCGGTTCATCCTTAGTTCCGAGTATGCATCCACTTCAAATCTTGAGGCCCGAGCCAGTGATTTGGCCAAAATGAAATATGGCAATATCTTTAAAATAATTTGGTGGAAGTTGATGGGTATCACTAAAGACGATCTATTCAACTGGGCCGTGATTTCTCTTTATCACACTTCTAACAATTTCTCCGCAAATCCTTCCAATCCTTCTACTGATCCTTCTTCCGACCCTCGGCCTTCCGCTGCTACAGTTGAGGAGACTACTCAACAAAGAGTCTAGTTTATGCATTTTTTATGATTTTCGCAATAATTATCCAATATTAGTGATAAGTGAAGTACGTGCTTTCAGCAATTGTAGTCAAGAGCACCATTTGTAATTCCTATATCCTAATCACTACTGACAATTCAGTTGTGATGTAATGCTTAAAATGTTTTTCCATCTCCCAATGGTGATATACTACTATAATGTACTACTCGTATCGACAATAAGTCACCCCCATGATTGATGTTTGTCGCTTCATCCAATCAAATGTAGCATATCATGAATTTTTATACCCAACTCTTCTTTTCATCACTGTCTGTTAAGTTGCTAACTTTAAATCCCCTGGCCTGTTGATGTTGCAACTGCTGAAAATTTTTCTGTGCACACCCTCAATTTTTTTTTACTTTTTCTAATAAAAAAATATCCATTAAAGTCATACAATAAATCAGATATTAATATGGGTATGTAACAACCAGCTTGATGATTGATTGATCCCAAATCGGTTACTAATATTAGCACCACCAAAGAAGAATGTAAAGATGGACTTGGGGTCATTCTTGGCCGATGATTCTCTTGGAGGATCTTGGGCCGATGAGGATGTCGACATGTCTTCCATTGGAGTCCCCGTTGCCAGCAACACTTCTTCCTTTGCTTCTAGAAAAGAAGAGTATCAAAGAAATGCCTCCGCGTTTGAAGATAGACCAAAGAGAGAGGAGTTCCCTGTCCCTGATGCTCCTCCATACCGCGCCAGAGTTGGTAATTTGCCTTACGATGTTTCAGAAGATGCTTTGGCTCGTTTTTTTGAGGACAGATTGCAGGCCAGA
Source organism: Danielozyma ontarioensis (assembly GCA_003706395.2). NCBI lineage: Eukaryota > Fungi > Ascomycota > Pichiomycetes > Serinales > Debaryomycetaceae > Danielozyma > Danielozyma ontarioensis. Next base: position 222,440 of record PPLF02000010.1, read on the forward strand.
GACTGTGTCAGTGATGTGAAGGTCCCTATGGATGCTCTTAGTGGCAGACCAAAGGGATTTGCTTTCATCACTTTTGAAGACAGAGGTCAACTTGAAGAATCCTTAAACTTGACCCTTGCTGAGTTCAACGGTCGTAAGATTTTTGTTAATGTGGCTGCTCCCCAAAAGCAAGACGTTTTCGATATGGACTGGAGAGCTGCTCGTGGTTCTGGTATCCGTAGTAAACGATCTGAAGCCGAGATTGACTGGTCCCAAAGAGGTGGCGCCAGAGATAGTTTCGGCCGTGGTGACCGTGGTGACCGCGGTGAACGTGGCGAACGTGGCGATCGTTTTGAAAGACCAAGAAGAGAGGAACCAGATTTGGATTGGGGTTCTGCCAGATCCACACAAGCTTCATTGCCTCCAAGAGAAAGATCTAATCGTATTGAAAGAAGACCAAAGAGAGATGAGCCTGAATTTGACTGGAATTCTGCCAGAACCACCCAAGCTACTTTACCACCAAGAGAAAGATCTAGCAGAGTCGAAAGAATTATCCAAAAGAAGGAGGACCCTGACTTGGACTGGAACACCGCCAGAGTTTCTCAACCAACCATTGCTCCAAGAGAAAGATCATTCCGTAAGGCAAAGAAGGAAGAACCTGAGCTTGACTGGAAGAGAGGCCAAGCTTTAGAAAAGCCAAAGCAACAACAAAGACATCAGAAAAAGCCTCAAGAAGAAAAGAAGGACAAGCAACCTGGACCCCAGAAATCACTGTTTGACGTTTTAGCACTTGACGATGACTCCGACAGTGAAGAGCAAAAAGCCGAACCAGAGCAAAAGGCCGAATCAAAGCAAGAGGCTCCTGTTGAGCAATTAGAACAGGCCACTGCTAAGTTGACCGTTGACGATTCCAATGATGGTGAATGGGAAGTTGTTAGCAAGTAGTAATAATGTATCAATTATAGAATCTTGAAATGCGACAAAAAAAATATATATATCTATTGAATCCTCCACCCATCCTTCATGACACAGGAAGCTACACAGCCTGAAAGCTTCTATCTCATTGACAAGAGTACGTGATTGAACAAACGTTCTCAATTTAACTAACATTAGCTGTTTATTCATTAAGTCGACCTAGTCCTTTGGACAATCTCCTCCGTATATATGGGCTTGAACCTGTTGCCAAAGGACTAACAAGAACGAATCCCGACGGAACCAAAGGAGTCAAGTTAAGAAAATCATACAAAAACCACATATCTGACCTACCCGGAAAGCATCAGATACCACCCCCCAAAGAAATACCACCTGGACTACTAGATCCCATGATTGCGCAGGCGCCAGACATTATCAAGGAAATCGAACCCCAGCTTCTAGGCCGGGCTATGAGATTTGAAAAAACCCCATTGAATGGAATTCCCGGGTTCAACACAGCTGACTTGGCCATCAACGATCAACAAACCTTGATGAGAGGTGATGACATGAGTGAAACTGATGACGTCAACAAGAAAAAGAGAAAGAAGAAGGCATTGAATGGAGATTCAAAGAGACAACATATTTGATAGCTTCGTAACGTCATAATAATAATACATCATATAGATTCTATAGTAGACTGTTCAACTAGTTCTGAGACTTTGGTGAACCTTGCATAGCGTCGAATTGGTCTTAACGGCTTCTTGATCATCTTCTTTCCAGTATTCTTCTTTACGGTAAGTTTGTTTCTAAGAAGCCGGCCCGAATGGTGAAGCAACGTTTTGATAATTAACTTCTTCAACAAAAGTGTGAACTCGTAGGATGACATGGTTTGTTGTTTGATGTTTAGCTCTGGCAACTTTATTAGTAAGTCTTCAACGTTTAAGGCCCGACGGAATCCTTTTGTGCATTTGATGGAAAGGGATAGAATGAACGGATTGGCTTTCAAAGAGATGATGCTCATGTATTTCTTGGACCTGTCAATCATCTCATCAACATCTTCAGCTTCAACCAAGTCGCTAGTCGTAGACAGCGACTGCAGCTTTTGCTTACCCAGAAGACGCATGATATCGTCTTTAGACTCCGATTCCGACTCTTCCAATTTAACACTCTTGCTGGAAACATCCAACACCAGCTCCAGCTCGCTGTCAGATCCATTATTCAAAACAGGGCTGTCGCTGAGTAGTTCACTTCGGAACAAAAACTGTAACAATGTACGGCCGGTAAGCTCGTCAAGTTTGATGGTAAGCGGATGTGACCGTATATCAAGATTTTCAACAATCTTGATTCCTCCCACACTTCTATTCATGGTCCAGTCAACCGAAATGAGGTTTTCTCCGTTCATCTCGTCAGGAGTACACATGGGTTGTAGAAATTCTTGGTAGTAGGCGTTCTTGATCAAATTGAACCCTTGCATCATTTCAATCTCAAGCGTATTGGAATTGGATCCATCTTCCTTAATGAATCGCCCGTACTTTCCTTTGGCAATCGCAACGTCAATGATAGGGCTCCGGTCATCCTCGAGCATATGCAAGATCACTTGGTCGGCTTGAACGTTCCATTGGGCCAATGCCTTGGAGTGAGACGAAGACGAATCAAGGTCTCCTGAAAGAATGGATTGCATCATAAGGTACACGTCGGTAACCACATTGCTTGTCTCGACATTAAGCTGTAAGTAATCATTAAGGTCCTCGTTGTTGAGAGTTGTCTGTCTGAAATTATAGTTACGGGACGTAAACTTCATCAATTGGTGATACTTCCGGAGCGTCGTAAGTCTCAGGTAGAGTCCGTGAATGTCCTGGAAGTCAATCAGAAACTTAAGCTTTTCAAGCTTATCTGCAAGCATCTTACTCATGGGCTCGGTGTAGAATAGAAGGTTCGTGATGATCACGTACAATGTGAAGTACTGAGCTGAGGTGGACGTGACCACAAATGTGGGAACATCCACCTGGAGTCGATTGGGGGGACGAATCTCTTCACTCACTTCATACGCAACCTTCGCTCCCAATGGCAGAGTCTTGTCGTATGTGAGCATGAGCGAAGTCTTCTCCACCAAGAGCTTGTCTTTCCCGGCAAGTTTACCGTCGTCACATATCTCGACTCCCAACCACGGGGGCCAGTTGGATTCGCTTCCATAACTCGTCTTGTTGATGATCATGCGGTTTCCACGCTTAGTATCCTCCTTCTCTATGACAAATATGTTAGAGTCCCTGAGCATCACTCCGTACCTCGTTTCGTGTTCTTTGTTATTGACGATCAACTTGTTGGCGTCTTTCTCAACTACTGAAACAATTTTGGCGTTGATACCTGGAGCTGCAATAATCACCACGCTATCAGGAGCATCTTCACTTTCAAGCTGGATTTGAGGCGATATGATTTCAATGAGATAATCTTCGGTGATCAGCTCCTTTTCGCTGACGTCACGGAGGATCTCCTCAAATCGTTCAATTCGGTCTTTCGACGACACGGCTTCACCAAGCGCTGGCTTGTAAGATTTCGTCGCTGAGTTCAGAGAAACAACCTGGGACACTCTTCCATCGGAGTCCTCGATGAGATCACGAAGTGCCCCCATGGCCTCATATGAGAGATACTTGTGCAACAGCTGGCGAAGTTGCACGAAGTGGATATATTTTAGCAAGAGATTTCGATTATTGACGTTCCACTTGAGAAACATGCCAATGACAGAAAACTTGTTGTCGAATGAGGTGTATTCCTCAGAGTCATGACTCCCATCAGCTTGCTGCTGCTTGCGAACCTCATCCCGCTTGCGGCGAATAATCTTGATCCGCTTGTGAAGTTCCTTGTTCGAAACCTCGCTTTCTCGATTGACCTTTATCTGCTCCTGAAGTTGCGAAATACGGTCTTCGTACAATTCAATCTGCGGGGTGAACACATTGGTTGAACCAATAAGACATTCGTGGGCGCTTTCCGACCCGAGTTTGTCATCCCGACTCTTGGTGTCACGCACAAACGAGAACTGCTTTGAGTACATCATGGGATAAATGAATACTGACCGGTTGCTGGATGCCAAGCTGGGCACAAACGCATCCTCGAAATCTTGAATATCCAACCATGTTTCGTCTTCGTCGAAGATATGGAGCTTGCTCTTAACATCTTCGCCGGGTTTGTGAACAGCAAATATGTTCTGCTCAAACACAGCCCGGACCATTCGAAGGTCAATACCAGAGAGATGGACCTCCCCCAAATTGAAATTCATTTTCATGATCTGGGTGTTACGGTCTAATGTCTCGTGGACCTGGATCCGAGCCTCTTTCCTCATGTGTAGATCAACAAGAAAATCACTGACTTTGGCCTTTGCACCCACACACTCTACTTCATCTTGCTCCAATTGAGTGGTTTCATCACGGTACATATGACTGATGAACAACGACTTCAACTGGAATTGAAATTTATTGGTGAAAAGGTGCTGAGAGAACTTCATGCTTTTCTTGAGCTCACCAAATAGTTTTCCCCGTCTGACTGGAAGCATCATGTTTCCAGAGAAAAGCTTCCACCAATTAAAGAACTGGAGGAAGGTTCGAGGACTAAGCCGGATAGCATTGTAGCTATCATCGGAGTTGGAAGAGAGTGAAATGGCAAGATGTACACGATCACTGCGGAAACCGTGGTACGAGTCATGGTCCTTGCCGGTGAATTCGGGATTGAAAAGATTGACATCGTAGTGAGGCTTGCACTTTGAGACGTACTCATCGTCGTTACTCTCCAGCTTTCTTTCGAGAAGGAACCCGACGTTGAATGACACTCCTCCGCTTAAAGACACCACCTCCTTCCCATGGAGAATTGTTACCAATTCGTCCACGGGCATGATGTCAGAAGACACGTTCTCGAGATAATAAGCAAAGCACGAGGTGACAAAGGGGGTATCTGGCAAAAAGGTGAACTTGGAACTGTCCCTCACCCAAGAGACCAAGGGTGTCGAAAGATAGTTGGGGATGTACCAGGCCACCTTTCCAGCATGGATATTGAAGAACAGCCTAGAGTCATCGTGCTCGTTGATTTTCCAGACCACATTCTCGTTAAACTCAAGTACGAATCCCGAAGCGGTATCAAAAAGATCATACGGGTCTCTCGAGCCCTTGAATGCAATCTCAAGGCCGGTTTCGGCTTGAATTAGAAATTTACCATGCATGATCAAGCGTAACTTGTCCCAGAAGCCAAGCTTTGGGGATGGGTCCACTGGAGGCTTGGAAAATTGATCAAAGTTCAACATTGCCTGCTGGATACCAAACTGGTAAGACTGGCCCCAAACAAACCGAGCAGGGGCAGGTGAGCTAAACACCACAGAAAGATCGTGGTATAGTTTGACGGTTGCGAGTGTCTTCTGAATGATTAAAGTGTAGTACTTATCATCGTGCTTGGCGTTTGGAGAAAGAGGAATGTGAAGTTGACGGATGTTCTCTTTGGCGGTAACCAAAGCCTCTGCAATGACAAGATGGCCTTTCATCGAGAGCGTTTTGTTGTTGGGGTCTCTGGGAAGGTGAAGCAACGGCAAGGGGTAATCACGTAGGTGTATTCTTACTTCTGCAACCCCAAGATCAATGTGAGTGGGGAGCATAAGCGAGTACCGAGTGTCTTTCGGAACTTCTTGTCCTATTTCATGAATGAAGTCAGGAAGCTTCAGAAGATCAAAGTGAGGTGACGATAAACCAAGATTGAAGTTGTCCAAAATAACAGATATTAAAGGAGGCTGCGATAAATAAGCAACAACACCTTCGTTATCTTCACGAGATAAGGCTGTTTCCATCCCAAAAAGGAACTTCTTGTTAGTGACAATTTCTTCGTTGAGAAGAGATCTGAATTTCTTGACCTTTTTGATCCACGACGATGACATGGCTCTAAGCAAAGTGTCTTGCTTTTCTTCAAGTGAGTGATGCTCCTTGCCGGATTCCATTTCTTCGCTAGCCCTCTTTTCAAAAAGGACAAACTGCTCCAAGCGCTTTCTTTGCTCAACCAAGCCAAGCTGGTATATCATTGCCAACTCAGATTCGAACGGATCGTCCTCCATGTTGAATTGAACTCGCCTTGATTTGATGGTCATGGGTGGAACCTTCAATGTTTTCGATTCCAGAGGATGGACCACATGGTGACGTTCCTTGCCGACGAAACACCGGACCAAATGCTTGAGGGTCTTTACAGTGATGGATAGGTTATCCATGAGCTTGTGCACCACGAATCCATGGGGTTGGATGAAGCGAATGGTCTCTGCCACAATCGTGGGCGACTTACTGATCGAAACTCGCAATTGGTCAACGCAAGCAAGACGACTCCAAGAGCCGGGATGCGTCGGTGAGTCTACCAAGAATCTCATGAATTTGACGGAGACGTCGTCCTTCACTGCCAAGTTGAACAACTGCAATTGGACTTTGAAATCGTCAGAGAGATGCATAGCGAGGGCAATCTTTTCGATGTTAAGTTCATGGATGAGATAATCGGATAACTTGGGCTTATTTGTATTGGTGGGAGCATCGAATTTCTCCATATCGCTCCGTAGCTTTGCCTTTATAGCCTGGATGGGCTTGACAAGAAGCTCATTGAGGAGATATAGTGCACCTAGAAGAACCACGATCTTATACCGATTCGACAGGAGTTCAATCAGCTTAATGTGATTTTTGACCAAAATTTCGTTGCGAGCTGAGGCGGAAATGCCAACCGAAAGATCATTTATAGATAGAAAGGGATCGTAGTGGCGACTGTGTTTGACATCAAGGTTGATTGTGTGGAGCTTGGCATGAAGGTGCCAGTAGACCAGGTCATCGTCTTTGGAGGGTGTCAAAGTATCCATGGAGGCCATGGACGAGGCAGGGGAGTCGTCCTCTTCCTCGTTCCTCACAGAGACGCAGAACTCATCTAGAGAAAGACGAATAGTACGGAGATCCCCGTCAACCAAATCACCGGTGTTGGCCAAGTTGGTGACCACGTCCTTGGGGATGAGAACAGAACGTGACCCAAGATAAACCTGGGACTGGGATATCTTGATTTCTGCCTCGAGAATCCAGCTAGGAAGGTTGCGAAAAAGCTTCTCCTCTAAAGACGACTTGGTTTGCTGTTTGTTGGATTGCGGATTGAAGATGTAAGACCGCTTGTGCTTGGTTATCTCGCTGTTAAAGAACTTGTTGATCAGTCCAGTCTTCATATCGTGCTCCGCCAACTCAGCAAGCAGGGAAATTAAGCGATTGGTCCCATGGAGCACCTGAAGGTGAGAGAAATCAATCTTCATCCGGTCCAAGTCGGCCAGCGCTCGCACCTTGAGATTCTTGAGAATGTCAAGGTGAATATGGAGCTGGCGGAAACTGGCCACCTCCATGCGGTGAATCTCATTCGCGTAGTTGGGATCCTCTAGACTTGATTTTTCGTGGTATGTGATGGAGGGCCGAAGAATATGACACTTGGCATCATAGTCTCGGTTGGCGGTGGTGAGAATGTGGACGTTGAGAAGTGAGTACAGGTAGTTGACAATCTGAATCCTGTTGTTGGCGGTGTCGTTATTCCTGACGATCAAGCGAGGCTGCTCACAAATAAGCTTCAAGTCAAGGTTGGGGTAGTATTCGTCGAGTAGTTTAACAACACGATCTCGCATTTGGGAGAACTCGGAGATGTCGTCGGCGTCTGAGTCAAATACGGAGTCACCGGGGATTTCGTCGTGAATGGCCGCAAAGCGCTCCTTGAGTTGCTGGTGGTCCTTCTTCATTTTTTTGAGTTTGAAGAACTTGCGGAGCAAGTTGACATTGTAGAGCAAGGAAGCATGTTGCTTGGTGTCCACGTCCACGATGGGACTACTGGCAGAAGAAAATAACTCCATAACACAGTTCTTGAAGCCATAGCCGTTGGCTAAGTTGTCCAAGACATTGGACTTGAAGGTGATGCTATAGTTGGGGATGGAAATCACTTCGTCACTCATGACAAAGGACTTGTCTCTGCTCTCGTCGTACACCCAGTTGGAATAATCGAGCCTGAACAATTGAGTGGACGCCGTCAAGTGGAACGGCTTATCAATCTTAGGATCGAACAACACTTCGAAGCCCGCACTTCCCTCGTAGAGCTTGGAAAAGTTGAAGGACGCAGACTTGATGTTGGACGAGAGTGAATTCTTCGGACGAGATTGCTCAAAGTACTCGTGGAATGAAAAGGTGTCGGTGGAGGTGGCAAATGGAATGTCAAACAAGTTCGTGTCCTCGATGTGAACAGTCACCTGCTTGATGGCCGAGTAAAGCTTGTTGTGGATGTTTATAAGGCGAGATAGCTTGCGGCCACCGGACTGAGGTTTTTCGGACTTCTTTGGTTCGAAGAGAGTGTCTGGGTCCTTGATGTCATCGGCAAACAATTTAAAGGCGTCGAAAATGGACACTCGAAGATCGTCGGTGAATAGCTTGATCTGCACATTATGAAGGATCCCTGACTGAAGGTTGAGGGAGAAATTGAGCTGAAGCCGAATACTTAGAAGCAGGAGGGGAGGGCCACCGTCGGAGCCAGTCCGGGTCGATTTGACGTTGGCGGCAATGGCACTGGAGTAGAACTTGACAGTGCCCAAATGTCGTACGCTCATTCGGGACAGCTGGTTAAACTTTGCGTAGGAGATCTGGGCCTCGTGCCCCGTGGGGGTGATGATGGAGATGTTGCGAACCTCAATATCAATTGTGGGGATGTGTTTGAGGACGACTCTCGCAAGCACCCTGAATAGCCACTTGCGTGGCAAGACTTGGAGTTCGTGGGACTCTCCAACCGATGGAGCCGGCTGGGTGGACGGTTGGGGTTTGTTGCCGCCCGTGGAGGAAAGCTCCACTATGAGGTCGTCGAGGATGATCATGCGGGTGTTGCCCCATAGCCTGAATCTCAATGACTTCAAGTAAATGTACCTTGACTTCAGGCGGAACGATATTCGGTTGAACACAATGCCGTTGTTAATACTGATGGACCGTAGGTGGAAGCCGGTCAACTTAGCAATGACCCACCACGCCAGCCACCATAGCGCCAACAGGAGGAGTCCGTAAACAATAGCGGTACGCATGAAAGATTCCAATGAGAAATCTCGTTTGGTAGCTTCAAGTACCATTTGACTCAGTGACAGCGACTAATGGAGACGTAAACTAGCAAGTTATGATGACTAGGCGTTATCAAGCCTCACGCATATGACATGCAGCGAAGTGTTTATGCTTCCACATTGGGAACATTGCCATCACGTGCTATATTGAAGGGCACTGCCCTATACCTGTCGCGCGCCCGCCAGCGATGGGTCGTGCGGGGCCGGGTTCCTGGTCTGCTTCTGTGTGCAGTACCAGCGCCTGCACACACACCGCAGCCCACCCTCTCACCGGCGGTGGCCTGGGAGTGCGTGAAAATTTTTAAGAAGAAAGAGATACCTGTTTCTACACAACACATCAAAAGTATGTTAGAAAATAGTGAAATGCTGGACGATTGATTCATTGCAGAGTGAATGGTCGTAGAACAGGTGACCAGACAACAAGAAGACAAGAAGACGAAGGCAACCAGTTGGCGCTCTTCGCAAGAGCATTATCCTTGATTGAATAAATGCTCAATAACCTGATGAAAAAGACAACCATTAGCGGCCTGTGGAATCCGTCCAAACCAGCAACCTTGACTCATATACTAACGACTAGTGGCTGCTTCTGTTCCACACCCAAAGATTGTCAAGAAGTACACCAAGAAGTTTAAGAGACACCACTCTGACAGATACCACCGTGTTTCTGAGAACTGGAGAAAGCAAAAGGGTATTGACTCTTGTGTCAGAAGAAGATTCAGAGGTTCTATCCCACAACCAAACATTGGTTACGGTTCCAACAAGAAGACCAGACACTTGATTCCTTCCGGTCACAAGGTTTACCTCGTTAAGAACGAAAAGGACTTGGACGTTCTCATCATGCACACCAAGACTTACGCTGCTGAGATTGCTCACAACGTTTCCGCCAAGAACAGAGTCAACATTGTTACCAAGGCCAAGAAGTTGGGTCTCAAGGTCACCAACCCTAAGGGTAAGGTCTCTTTGGAGGCTTAAGTTTAAGCGTGCTTTTCATAACCTAATAGCAATGTACATTTACGTATACCTCAAGTAGCTCCTCAAGTTGCCAGTCTTTATAACTCATACTCTGGGTGCCATGGCTCAGCGTGTGGGGATTGTGCTCAAGAGGCATAATAATCTCTTTTAACTGGAGAAGGAACTTCCCGTATAGATTGTCATGCTATCCTTATTGGGCCCGGTGGGCTGATACAGTGCTTCATCATTCGTATGCATTCATAGACTAATTCCTTCTAGATAGCGATCCGGCCACCGCCATGTTACTCACCTCTGTGTGGTGATGCTTCCTGATTTTGTAGCCAAGTTCGCATAATCCACTCATATCTAGTTGTATCATGGAGTTTGATCTTAAGACGGGTTGGGCAAAGAAGTCCGACGGTTGCCTCGATCGGGGCAAAGGACACCCTATGTCTACGTCTTCATGTAAGAAGGATGGAGAGTGGTCCGATGAAGAGCGGGATTTCTCAATCTCCGCATGAGGAGCGGTCAATTCAAGCGCCGAGTATGAGAAACCCATATCGGTACTCTCAGGCGGCTGGTGAATCTCCGTTGTTTCCTTTTCTTCGGCCACTGAGGGTAAGTCATTCTCCATCTTGGTGGAGACAGTCTCTTGATCACCGGCGTCGGTAATATCCAACATGGACCGTACCTTTTTCGGTTTTCGGTCCTTGGGGCTTGGCTGTGGGATTTTGATGGAAGAAATGGACGACGTCGAGTGAATGGACTCGCTGTCCCTTTCTTTCACCAGCGCATTATTCATGTGTTCGGCAAGATCAAGCATACTTCTTCCTGGAGTGTGAAGTGCGGCTTCTTCGCTGAGAGAAAGAGCAGTGTTCTTTCGAGATGGAACTTTCAGTCCTTGATGAGAAGGACTATTTGAAGTGAAAATAAACGGATTGACACTTTGGTCGGGGTGTTCATAAAGACACATTTCCAAGCCGGTGAACCAAGGGTCGTTGAATAAATCGTCTAACGTGTACCGATTCATCACCGACGGATCGCAGAGCTTCCAGGCCACACGCGCAGCGCCCGTTGACTGGAACTGGGCAGCCCACTTAAACTCGGAGCCTGGGCCCTTGGAATAGTCATTCTTCTTTTTGAATGATGGGTGATCGGACGCGTAACGATCGCGGCTGAATTTATAGTCTCGATATCCATGATCGGTAGGGACAGCTTGTTGAAACGGCACCCCACAGTAAATCATGCAGAACAACATCATTCCAAGGCCCCAGGAATCCATCTTGAAAGGATCATAGGCCCAATTCTTCAGATCAGAGCTGCTGACATCCCTGAGCTTCATAACCTCAGGTGGGGAGTAGGGAGGCGATCCCACGTAAGCAGTAGATAGCTTAATATCGCTGTCGAAATTATTCTCTTCAACGTGACCGTAGTCACTGACACCAAAATCGCATAGCTTGACTACGCCATGATGGTCAAGGAGGACATTCTCGGGCTTCATATCCTTGTGAACGATATCATGGTCATGAAGGAACTTTAATCCATAGGCGATCTGCTTGAAAACACAGTATTTTTCATTTAAAGCCGTTCGCTTCCAACCGGGACGAATGATGGTGTTGAATAGATCACCTCCGTCGCAGCATTCCAACACGAACCCCCATCCACGAGTTAAGTTGGTCAGAGATGCAATCCGTAGAATGCCAATGGTGTCCACCACATGCCTGGAAACCCCAGCCTTCTTCGATATAATGAACTCTTTGGTTGCTCGTTGATAAAATTCCTCATCAGATTCTTTGTGGAGAAGGGTGAATTTCTTGAGCGCATAAACTTGCTTCTTATTATTGAGCGCATGAATCTTCCTCACGTCCGAAGACCCTCCATCACCAAGATGCTTCTCAGTCACGTCGATTTCAAAGTCTTCAAGAAGATTGACGTGATCTTGCTGTAAATCACTAGGTAAGTAATCATTGGGATCTGCAACGGGGTTGGCGAGGACGCGGGCCCCATCAGGGCCGCCATTTAAATAAAAGGAGGTGTTTTTGGGCTGTTCAGTAGAGGGAGATTTGTTTAACCCGAAAGGATTGTAGACAATCTTTTCGTGATGATTGGGAAATTGGGTAGATACTGGGGGGGCGTTTCGATTGATGCCTCCGGGACCAGCGTTGGCTCTGGCCACTGCATTCTTGTGGTTCATGTGTTGGATATGACTAAGGGTCTCTGCCCGAGAAAGCTTCTTGGATTCGTCCTCCTTCTTGGAAATGATAGCAGAGTCTTGTCGTTTCAAAGAAATCAAAGAAGGCTTTCGAGAAAGTCCATGGCCGGGGGTGGAGTGGCCGGAACCATCGGACCCATGATCATTGTGGTGGTGAAAGATCTTCAGCAATCCATGAGATACATGAGTCGATTCATTAACCGCCGGACTCTGATCCTTCTTGAAGATGTTCTTGAGATGCGGCCGATGCTTCTCGTGTGAAAGTGGCATCTTATTTCAGAGGCTCAGGGCTGGTGGAAGTGGAAGGTTTAATATATATTTTTTCCTGTTTTTTCTGGTCAACTCACTATCAATATATTAAGGACCCAATCGAAAAAAAAATCTAATCACGACAAGCAGACGGGGCACGGTAGATGATGGTCACCTGAAAATATTGAACAAATGATGACAATAGACTTGATAAGGTTTGGTTGTCAATTCAAGGATGTAAGTAAAAAAAAGGAAAATCGTAAAAATTAGGGGAGGCTGGGGTAGTAGTAGTAGTACGAATAAGCGGAGGTAGTAATTAACGTAACCCGTGTTGGCACAGAAGAAAAAAGATACCACGGGGAGTGAGCAACGAAAAAATAGTCAGAAATGGGGCGACCGGTCGAAGCACCCAAAAGAAAATAACCCACCAAACTAAGCGGATCGCAAAGACCTTGGTATCGGTGGGGGAAAAAAGGGGGAGAAATGCATTGGTGGGCCTCGAAGAAAATGCCGAGAGATCTGAAGAAGATGGGCAAAGATGCCCCGCTCGTAATACGAACTAACACAGCAACCAGGGAACCTGGGGTAGTGCTGAGCACAGGCATCAGCAGACAAACGGTGTCGAGGAGAGAAATAGTGGTGTGCTTTCGTAAGTGGTGTGCTTTTGAGAAGCTACGAAGAGATGATTACTCTGATTGAAAGAAGCTTTAGGAAGGACGTATTTTGTTAAGGAAAAGATATGGGGCCGGAGTATGGGGTAAATTGGCATGGTGCTCGGTGGCATAACGGCATTGGGGCGGTGACTGGCGTAGTCTATGGTTGACCCATCACTGTGCCCGTTGCATTGCAGACCGTGCCCGTAGTATTGCAGACTGTGCCCGTAGTATTGCAGACTGTGCCCGTGGTATGGTAGACTGTGCCCGTGGCGTTGCAGACTGTGCCCGTGGCACAGCAGACTGTGCTCGTGGTGGTGCGGTGGCTAGCTGGACTGGACCCTTTCTACGGCAGGTACGGTCGACTATTGATTCATTTTAGTGAATGTCTTAATGGTATAGTACACAAACAATTAAGGACGTTGTCCGAGAGAAAGCCATGATTATACGGATTCTTCATCGCTTGGCTTGTGGTTTCTCTTAATCTTGAAGAATCTAATACCACCAGCGGCATCTTCAGTCTTTTCTTCTTCAGCTGGAGCTCTAGTAAAAGAGCTTTGGTCATTAGCAGTTTCGGGAGCAGTGGCGTAGGCATCTTGACCGGTGGATTCGTGAACTCTGGCAATGTGCTTTTTGTAAGAGGTGGAAATATTGGCAAAACAAGTGTTAATAAACACAATCAACAAACAAACGACAGTAACCCAAGTCAAAGCCATCAATTTCATTCCAATGTGGGCGCTCGAGCCAGCGTCATTGAAGGCTTGCTTGGCCAACACAAGACCAGCGGTTTGAAGTGCAGCCATTCCTGCCATGAAAAAGAGAGCAAACGAAAGGAAGGCCATAACCACCCGGTCAATGATGGAAAAGCAAATTCCAAGAATATCAATAATAAGGGAAACACCAGTGAAACATAATGCCACAATGGTGAAAGCAAATGAAAATCTGGTTAAGTAGTAGAAAGTGTCTCTGTTGTCAATGAATTTTTGAGGAATTCCCTTCTCGGTACTAAAGTTATCAACGGGAGAAACTGGGTAAGCAGGACCTAAAGTACACTTGGAGTAATCATTTTTTTCACAGACTCCCCAAAATGTCCAAGCAGAAATGTTTGGAGCATTCTTGATACCACTAGTATCAGCGTATATCCAGTAAAACTTATCAAGTGGGAAATGCTTGGAAGATCCTGACAACACAATCAATATAAGGAGAAGGGTTGCACCTGCAAGGAAAAAGAGGTTAATGAAGGTCCGGACGGCTTTCATTGCAATTGATATAAAAACACTCAGAAGGAATAACCAGAAAGAAAGAAAGGGATTTCAACAAAAAAGAAAATTCAAAAAAACGATGTCTCGCCAGAAAAATAAAGGATATATAGGCAACTAGTTAATTTAGCAAAATGATGATGCTTAAGTAAGTACAATATAAACAAACAGCCGAAAAAGGACATGAAATTCTCTTTGACGGATAGGGCAGCACCTGGATTGGTTATGTGCAGGACTTATATTGGTATTTAGACCCAATTAGGAAACAAAAGTGGTTCGAAGAGAACCCCGGCTTGAACCCATGCACCGCCGTTGATGGGAACCTGAACACAACCCTAAAGGAATATCGGGGAAGCGAGAACTCCGTATGAGTTGATTAGTGTCAATCATCAACTTCAGTGTACGTAGGCACAAGTTAGCAATCTATATTTCACCCCGAAATTCCGGTTACAACCCTCCTGCACGGAAAGAATTCAATTTCATGCAAGGTCCAATTTTGGGTCATGAATGCACCGCATCTAGTCATCGTCCTCCTCCCATTCACTGCACCAGCCGTACCAGGTTCGTTTGAGACACTTCTTCGGTGTACCCGAGGACGATGATGATGGTAACGTCGATGAAGAAGACGGTAAACTTGACGAAGATGTCAGGACTGATGACGTACTAAAATGAGGCTTGAGAGGGTTAGGAAGTGGCTTAGGCTCGACCTCTTCATCATCATGACTGACAAACCTCCAGTTAAAACAGTCCCTGCATGGTGGCTGATCCACACATTCAGCAGTTTCATTATAAACCATGATGATTTCATCAATCACAGTATGAATTCGATGATTGAGTAGGTTGACTTTCCAACCTTTATCGGTAACGACGTCATAAACGCATGCCTTTCCTGTATGGCATGCAGTTTCCATGGCATATCCAGCAATGTGGCAAGATGATGATGCTCCATTGCACACACCCATGTAAATAGGATCTGCTGTATTGCCAACGTGCCAGATGTGTTCGAGATGTTTGGGGATTCCAGGGGGCTGGGGAAGATGTAATCTCTGCGTAGCTAATAATTCACCGGGCGCTTCGATTGCAACCGCAGGAAGACCGTAAGTACGCCCAAGCAACAGGGCCAACGAGCCTCCAAGAGAATGACCAGTGACCCAGATCTCTGTATCCGATGGTGAGTAAAGTTCTGCCACCTTTCGGTAAATTTCGAGTGCTGCCGAGTAGTACCGGTCTTTTCTCACCATTTCCCGCTCAAGACAATCTTGGTTGCAAGTGTAAGTTTTCTCGTAGCAGTCACATACCGTGGTCCACATGTAGCCCACTCGGGCACAACAACACAGAAACAAAAGGTTATCGTTGGTTTTGTCGTTCTCGGCGGTATCGTCGGATCCGCCTCCAGGAAGTCCGGCTCCTGAGGTACCCTTGATACTTATCACCACAGTCTTAGAATCATCAGCCACGAACACATGGCCGCGTAGCCCCACGTCTTCCCAGCCAAAGTTGATGTCACCATGTGCGCTGTCAGGATTCCAAGGGTCCCCCACGTCTATCCAGTCCAGTTTCTTCTTGTCATCGTCACTCTCGGGTAGACGAACGTATGCATTGGAGGACATCAATGCTAGTGATACCAATGTTTCTTTGTCAGTTACGTTAGGAACGCTGATGTCCTCCTCATTCCACTCCAAGTTTATCATATTTAACTTAGCAGGGTTGCCCTTGACTTCAGCAGCGTATGCAAGGTACGAGTCCACAAACGCGTGATCATGGCGTTCCTTGAGTCTCTTCACCCGGGTGTGAGATTGGCTGAAAGGTAGCTTAAGCGTCCACGGATTCTGACCACTGTGCAGTTTGGGCCAGTCCATTTGGGCGTACATTGCTTCCGTGTCGTCAGACACCGCCACATCTTGGTGATATGCTCTGTAATCGTCAAAATGATGCTTCTTGAGATACTCAGGAGTTATATCCAATCTGCGATGAATCTGGGAAGTGTTGACACCGGCTCCATGGTGGAAGATGTGCTTTAGTTGAAACTGGGGCTTGACATCATCATCACCCAACAAAGGAGGTGGCGATGGCAAACCACTCTCATGGCAGGGATTTCCCCTCGAGTCTCCCGCAATCGGCATCCATTTATACATTGCTAATGAAGCAATCATCAAGAGTGCCAACAACTCAACCATGAGGCGAGTTGGGCGTCGTAGCTGGTGCCCTTTTGGATTCATGGTGGAGTATGTGATAAGAAAAACGCGTGCTTATGTAATTACGTCACTTGGTTTATATAGAGAACTTGATCCACAAGTTCGGTAGTGTCTATATCGTCCACGAGTACGTGACGTGAGGTCACGATTCGAATGTCCTTTACAACCGTTACGCCGGACCCACTTTTCCTGACCTCTTCGTCAAGACTGTGTTGGAGGATCAGGTGGAGCCGTAGCGTTACATCTGCTAACATCTCCACCAGAAGTTTGTAGTTATGAGTGCTGAATCCATGCACAAGAAGTCCCGTGAACACATCTCCACAGCCGTTAAAATGGCATGCAATCTCTGTGATGGGAAGTGCAAACGTCGATTGCTGAGAGTACCCCACAATGTACAGTTTGCCATCCACCGTAGCAGACGTAAGCACGACATTGGGAACGTGGAACTTCTCGTAGAATGCCTGGAGGGCGTGCTTGACATCATGCCAGGTGGCGATTTTGACTCCGCTGAGCAACTCGAGCTCAAACTGGTTAGGCGTCACTAGTGATACAAGTCCATTGCCAAGGAGCTTCTCCATCTCCGGAACCACGAGGCTGGAGACGTAGATTTTGCCGTTATCACCAAGGACGGGATCAACCACCCATATGGGCTTGGCCCGGGAATCGTCACGCTTGAACACCTTCTCCACCTCTTCACGGACCACCGTTAAAATATACTCATTGGGGGCATATCCAGTCAAGATCACATCGTACTCCTCGTCAAAGTCCACAATCTCATGCAAGCCCTGAAAGAGATCTCGTACCAACAGCGGGTCGGTGGGGCGGCCCTTGAACTTACCATAGCCAGGGTGGTTGGAGTAGTCGGTGGTGTTGATGGCGTCCACATCCCAGCCATAAAATTGGAGCGGGAATACCATAGCTCTGTTCCCCACATAGCCGTGGGAAACGTGGGATGACACCAACAACGATTTCATTAACAGAGTAAATGGAGTTGTTCAAATAGTGATGGATTTGGCTATCTTTATCTGGACGCGAATTCTCGAATCCAAAAGAAAAAATCAACCATTTGAACAGCTAGCCTTTTTGACATGTCTCAATCGGCTACCTTAGACGTTGGGTATCCCATATACGGGTCCAAGTTTATAAACAACAAAACGCTTCTCACCATCGGAGGCGGTGGGGAAGGAAATAATGGTATTCCCAATAAGATCACTGCCATTAAGTGTTCTTTTCAAGCAGACAAGACTCGTCGCTTACAACGATTTCGGGAAATTGTGCTTCCTGCCAATGAAGACTCTCCCATGTGTGTTGATGTGGCTCGGATTCCTGACGAGTCTGACGGCGACGATCAAGGACTGAACTTTTCGGTGTTCATAGGGTGCAACCAGAGCACTGAACTCATTAAGTCCATGAATATGAATAACAGTCTCCGAAAGTATGTTTACACCAACGATGAACATCTTCGGTTTGTGGATGCCGTCCAGTTCGACGAGCTGGTGTCGGGTGATGACGTTGGAGAGTACCCAAAAACGCTTGCGTTATCTTCCAACAGTTCAGTGGGATGCTTGATGACGTCCAAAACTCCTTCCAAGCTTTACATCTTCAATCCTGATACCACCGACTTGAACTTCATATTCCAGCCTGAGAAGGACGTGGAAATCAAGGACTTTCACTTGAGTCCTCATGACGATGGCAAGACTCTATGTTACATTACTTCCACTTCCATTGAAACCATCTCCACCGTCACCAACAATCACATCTCGTCCACCACCGCGAAGACTGCCGTCTCGAAGGTCCTTTCCCAATACATTTTATCCAAGGTCCGGTTCATTGATGATTCCAACGTCATTGTCACTGGAGCTGCTAGAAATGGAAAGGGAATTTCCATCTTTGAGTACTCATTTCCTCAACAAAAGATTCTTCGTCAGACGGAGATTTCGAAGAAAATCAAGGGCGTTGTTGCCATTGATTTCAACATTCCTCTGAATTTGGTGGCATTGGCCGGAAACGATTTTTCAGTGACCCTCTTACGACTCTCAGACTTCAAGACCGTGAAGGTTTTTAAACAATTGCACAAGTTTGCCATTACCACGTTATCATTCTGTCCTAACGGATCTAAGCTTGCTACTGGTAGTGCTGCAAACACCCTACATGTGTTGAAGATACCTCATAATTTTTCGAGAGGCAAATCCACAATTGGTACGCTTTTCAACTACTTGTTCTTGATTTTTTTTGTGGCGGTTGTTGGAATTGCATTGCAAAAGGGACATGAGACTGGCCAGCTCCAGGAGTATGCTGAAATTTCTAGAAAACACGGACTTATTGCCTACGGTCTCATCAAAGACCAGTCCATTGTGGGGTATGAATTCTTGAAGGAGAAAATTCAAGGCGATAATGTTGATGGCGATGAAAATACTAGAGATTACTTCAAGATGGATTCTTGGGACGATGAAAGCGAGTCTGAGGTAAATGACATTCCACAAGCGGCCACTGCGACTGACACTACGCAATCTGAGGCTGTCGTCTCAGAGACTGTTGAAGAGACTACTTCTGTGGCTGACTTCGGCTCTGAGACTACCGAGGATGAGACCGCTGAGTTTAGTGAGACGACTAAGACTGAAATTGATCACACCGTTGAGACCTCTGTGACTCCAGCTCCAGAAGAAACTACTGAGAATACTGAAACCATTGAAACTTTTCAATCCACAGAAACATTTACTACTGAAACCACTGAACCCTCGGAAATATTTGATACTGAAACCACTGAACTGTCGGAAACAGTTGCCACTGAAACCACTGATCCCTCAGAATCCACAAAAACAACTTCTTCCGTCAAAGCGGCTGAATCCAACGAAACATTAGATGTTGGAACAGCAGACGTTATCGGAGCAACAGAGTTTCTCGAATCCTCTGATGCCGGGCCTATTACGTCTACCGAGACTGCTATTGAATCTGAGGCAGAGGCTACGGAGACTATTGATGTGGCCCCAACCGAACCGGTGGTTGTCGCTGCAGAGCCCGCCATCGATCAACCAGTCGAGAACTTAGCTTACGGTCTGAACTTTACCAGTGAAGCAGCCAGCCACATCAGTGTTTCCAGTCCCGAGATTGCTGAGGCCACGGAAGTTGAACCGGAAACTGAGCCTGTGGATCCAGATACCGCAGAGACAGAAGCGGATGCCCTTCCCACCGAAGACGACGAACTGACTCCAGAAGCTGAGAGCGAGGAAACCATGCATGTGCCTGAAAACACTGCCGAAGCAGAGTATGAAGAAGTTGAGGAAGTTGAGGAAATGGTGGATGATGTCGATGCAGATGACTTTGACGTCGTGGAAGTTATAGAAGAAGTGGAGGAGGTTGTGGATGGCATCGGCGCAGATGACTTCGACACTGTGGAGATAATCGAAGAAGTGGAGGAAGCCGACGACGACGAGGATGGGGATGCCGACGTTGTGGAAGTGGTGGAAATCGAGGAAGTTGACGAGGATGACGACGAAGAACCCGGTTCCGAGGACCTGGTAGTTGAGCAGGTTGTCGAAGAGGTTGAGGAGGAGACTGAGTCGCCCGAAGCGGTGGAATCCGATTCCGCTGAAACCGAGCATACTGAACTCGAGACTGAGACTACTGAACCCGAGACTGAGCTTACTGAACCCGATACTGAGCCTACTGAACTCGATACTGAGCCTACTGAATCCTTCCGGGCCTCTGATACCCAGTCGCCAGACACTGACTCTCCGGTGAAGACGTCCTCAGAAGTAGAAACTGTGCCCGAAACCACATCGAAGGAGACTCAGACCACTCTGGTCTCCATCTCGTCGGCATCCGAATCATCGGTCGAATCTCCGGTGGCATCCCCCAAGACCCGGACCAAAACCATCAAAAGATTCACCAAGCGAATCAGGGCCAAGCCAACCATCTCTCCCCACGACGAATTGTAACATCGTTGTAAATAGCATATATCACTATCTCCATTAAAATTCGCCACGCGACGCGCAGCAATAGATGAATCATCCATCACAATGTTTTCTCGGAACCTAGCCAACGTCACAGATCCTAGTGACTGGAGGCACACCAAGGCGCCTGATGTTTCCCAGCTAGATTCTTTACATCGATGCTTCATTTGCAAGGAGTTTCTCCGAGCCCCCGTGATCACGGGATGCAACCACACGTTCTGCTCCCATTGTATCCGCCAATATCTACTAGCCAATAGTCTGTGCCCACTATGTCATACAGAGCAGTTTGAAAGCAACTTAAAGAGGGTGGTGTTACTTGAAGAGATAGTTAGTTGCTATACATCTCTACGTCCCATTCTTTTGGACTTATTGAGAGATGAGCCAGAGGATGACGATAACGAGGGGCGTCCATCACGCCCACAGTCTGAAGTTGAGGACAGCAACGATGATATCGAAATAATAGAGGTCAGGCCAGCACATTCAAGTGGGCCGCCGGCTAAGAAACTCAAGACAGCTCTAGGGCCGGACGAAGGCGAATGTCCCATCTGTTCTGAGAGAATGAGCTTGGAGGCGCTACAGAATGAGCATATCGATGCGTGTTTGAGCGGAGCCCCCAAGGCCTCGTCTCCTTCACCTCGTCCGGTGGTGGGGCGGCTGCTGGGTCTCTCGGTGCCTTATCAATCTCAGAAGAAGCGGGCCAGAGGTAGCATTTCGTCATTCTTTCAGCCCAAACCAAAGGTCGACCACGAAAAGTTCTACTTCAAGGACGTGGACCAGCATCATCATGAGGAGAAGAGGCTATCCAAGCTTGACTTCAGCTCGCTCACTACCCCTAAGCTCAAAGAGAAACTCAGTGCCCTCCGACTTCCCGTTCAAGGTACCCGGCATCAGCTCGAACTAAGGTATAATCAGTACTACATTCTTCACAACTCCAACCTTGATAGTAACCACCCCATATCGGAGAAATTGCTCAAGCAAAAGCTCAATCAATGGGAGATGTCTCATTCTGCATTTAACACTCTGAATTCGTCACTCTTCAACAGCGGAGGAGGCATCGGCACAAAGTCAATCACCGACAAAGACTTTCTGGTCAAGCTTTGGATGGACACCTACAAACAAGAGTTTCGACAGTTAGTTAAGGCAGCCAGGGCGCTGGCCAAACGGGAAAATACTAAAGATACGTCTTCGTCGTCCTCGCAGCCGCCACCCACAGTCACCCACATGACAGCCTCCTCGTCGATTGCGTCCTCTGATCCTCCTTCCAATCTTTCCTTCAACATTGCCGACAGCCAGTTATTTATTTCCCAAGATAAGTAGTTATTTATTCTCCCAGGAACATTTTACCAAATGCGGCTTTTTTATGAGAGGTTTCCCGGCTTCCGCGCAACTAAAATCACCATCCGTGGAGGTGCAACCTTGGCCACCCTAAAATTTTGACGTGCTTACCAGATCGTTCTTTTCAACAAAGTTCCGATGGCCGGCGACTCTCTGTATTTAACTACTAATGAGGCGGCGTTGGCTGTGGTGGCCACCGCCATGAAAAAAGCCCGTCTTCGACTAGATACTTTGATCATCAATTCTTTCATAGGAGGGCTTCTCTTCACCAGTGGAGGTATGCTCCATGTCTTAGTTCAGTCCTTTTGTCCTGACATCTATCAGTCAAATCCTGGGATTGTTCAGCTCATTCAAGGAGCGGTTTATCCCATTGGGTTGTTTTATGTTGTGATTATGGGAGTAGACCTCTTCAACTCCAACATTCTCTTCTTTTCAGTGGCCTTTTGTCGCGGTGCCGTGAGTATCCTTGATGTCATTATTAGCTGGGTAGTAAGCTGGTGGTTCAATTTAGTGGGGAACATCTTTGTATGCTACATCATTTGTCATTATTCCCACGTCAGTTCATCTGACCAATTTATCCAAGGATCCCGGGAAATTCTAACTCAAAAAATGGAGTTCTCATTTGTGCAAACCCTCATTAAAGGAATGGCGGGAAACTTTTTTGTGTGTTTGGCTATTTACCTCCAGCTAATGGTCAAGCCGCTTCATGTCAAGTTTTTTATGATGGCACTTCCTGTCTTCACCTTTGTGGCTATGGGCTTCACCCATTCGGTAGCTGATATGTACATGATTGTCATTGGTCTCATCAATGGTACTCCTGTTTCTGTTGCAAAAGTAGCATGGAAATTGTTCTTACCAGGAGCCTTGGGCAACATAATCGGGGGGACTTTTTTCGGTATTGTCATTCCCTGGTATCTCCATATCGTGGTTGTTGAAAGCGACAAGCGACAATTGAACTTACCTAGCTATGAGTTGAGAGATGAACAACCGGAACTCAATCAAGACTCTCGGGTTGTTCGGGTTTCCAAACCGTACGAGGATGAAGTTCCAGAATCAAGTGATGAGAGTGCTATGCAGACTGCTGTTCCTCAACAAATTTACAACCCTTCACTTTCGAGAATATCCTCGCGAGCCACGGGGTTTTCCAGGCTCTCATCTCGCATCCGGTCCCCTGCCAACGTTTTCCCAGTTTATGGTATGGGAGAGCCAATGGAGCGAGAGAGATCCATTGCATCCGGACGAGCTGATACAGAAGAAATGGACGATGTTTCTTTACAAACTGCCCCCACCGATCTTGAACCTGGCGTTCCGGCTGCATATATGGGGGATCAGCTCAGAAGGGCACTTACCAGGAGGCGCTCCAGTAAGAATGATCTTGAATCCCAAAGAACGGCAAGGCATAATTCGCTTGTAAGCAACCTTCGCCGTTATTCCCTTAAGCTGAGAAGCAGTATTCATGATCTCAATGAACGAATGGACCGCGCTGGAATTCCTCTTGCTTCTGTCCATGCATCTGATGACATTGCTGGTATATCCAATGACTCCATGACTCAGCGTGGATCTAGACCCGGTGCTTTCACACCAATCCAAGAAATGTCACATACCAATACCCCCAATCCTTCTAGCCGGGATCCAGTTGAAGGGGATAAGGAAAGTGGGGAAGATGACTCTTCAAACAGTATCGTTCCGTTCAATTCGGACAAGATTGCATGACTTATGTATATACATTGTGATTATAGAGATGATAGACAAATACATAACAGCAAAACACTTATAGTAGACGAGAGAAGGATGCAAAAAAAAAGAAATGGACGAGACCGGAGTCGAACCGATGACCTTCTGCTTGCAAGGCAGACGCGCTACCAACTACGCCACACGCCCGTATACTCTATTAAAATTGACTCTCGTCCGTCGCCGCAAGAGAGGAGAACGTCTTTAATCAATTTGGCCAACGTGGTAGAGAGTTATCTACAAGAAAGCTCTCAGCCGTATGTACTTCATGTCCAAGACGTAGTGGATTGTTCTCCTTCCCATGCAGACATACAGGAGTAAATAGTAATTTGTCGAATTTTGACACAATTCGCATATTGCTGCAAATTTACACAACAGCTCAAACCTTTCTACTTGATGTCTCGTTCTCCTTTCGTGATGATGAATATCATTGAAACCGCCCATCACGAGTAATCTTTGGTCTTTCAGAGCAAAGCACTGTCCTTCGACACTACAAGCAAAGTTCAAGCTACAAGATGGTCTACCTGGTACTCTTGAGAGTCCCACACTGATCCACGAATTGTACCAAAGGATCCCCTCACCCCTTTAAAGCCTTCATGTGGGTTATCACCCCCTCGAGTAGTGTATTTGACGGAAAGACAACGACGGACTCGGAGGTACAAGTATTGATACGTGCGGTACGGATGTTTAATTTGGGCGGGTAATGGGTGGCGCGTCCACGTCTAGCATATCGAAAAAATTTACTAAGTGAAGGATCATTCGACCTGGCATCTAATTATAATATAATGTCTTCGTCGATCCAGTTACTTAACCCAAAGGCCGAATCGATCAGGCGTGCACAAGCCCTTCAGGTCAACATTGCTGCCGCACAAGGTTTACAGCAAGTGCTCGCTTCTAATTTGGGACCTAAAGGTACTCTCAAGCTTTTGGTTGATGGATCAGGAGGACTAAAGTTAACCAAAGATGGAAAGGTGTTGCTTACTGAAATGCAAATCCAACACCCCACTGCTGTGATGATTGCTAGAGCTGCCACCGCCCAGGATGAAATCACTGGTGATGGTACCACCACTGTGATTTTACTTGTTGGAGAACTTCTCAAGCAAGCCGAAAGATTTATCAGTGAAGGTGTTCACCCCCGTACCATCGTGGATGGATTTGACATTGCTAGAGAAGAAGCATTGAAATATTTGGATCAATTCAAACAAAGTCCCGATAATTTTGACCGTGAATTTTTGTTACAGGTTGCAAGATCATCATTGGCCACCAAAGTGGATATCGAAGTTACCGATGTATTGGGTCCAATTGTTACTGATGCCGTGTTGACGGTTAAATCCAATGAAGACCCTCGCAAATTGGATCTTCACATGATTGAAATCATGACCATGCAATATGGAAATGTGCGTGAAACAGAATTGGTAAACGGATTGGTTTTAGATCACGGTGCCAGACACCCCGATATGCCTCGCAGGTTGGAGAATGCATATGTGTTGATTTTGAATGTTTCATTGGAATACGAAAAGACCGAAGTTAACTCAGGATTTTTCTACTCGTCGGCTGAACAAAGAGATAAGTTGGTACAATCAGAAAGAAGATTTGTGGATGAGAAATTAAAGAAGATTGTTGAGTTAAAGAATCAAGTTTGTGAATTGAACTCGAACAAAAGCTTTGTGATTATAAATCAGAAGGGAATCGACCCGATGTCATTGGATGTTTTAGCCAAAAATAACATTCTAGCATTAAGAAGAGCCAAGAGAAGAAACATGGAAAGATTACAATTGATTGTGGGAGGAGAAGCCCAGAATTCGGTTGACGACTTGTCTCCTGAAGTCCTTGGATATGCTGGTCTCGTTTATGAGAACAGTCTTGGAGAAGATAAATTCACCTACGTCACTGAATGTAAGGAACCCAAGTCTACCACCATTTTAATCAAGGGATCCAACAGTCATATTTTACAACAAACCAAAGATGCCATCAGAGATGGTCTAAGATCAGTTTCCAATGTATTAAAGGATGAAGCCGTTATTCCAGGAGCAGGAGCATTTTATATGGCATGCAGTGAACATTTGTTGAAACCAAAGAATAAGTTCTTCAAGGGAAAGAATAAATCGGGGATCAAAGCCTTCTCTGAAGCATTGCTTGTGGTTCCAAAGACCTTGACCAAGAATGCAGGATTGGACTCATTGGAGGCTCTTTCCAATTGTCAAGATGAAATCTCTGAAGGACATGTTGTTGGAGTTGACTTGAAGTCAGGTGAACCTATGGATCCAACCATTGAAGGAGTGTGGGACTCTTATCGGGTCATCAGAAATGCCATCTCTGCTGCCACTGGTATTGCTTCTAATCTCTTACTATGCGATGAATTACTCAAGGCCGGTCGCTCTTCATTGAAAGAGGGAGGAGGAGGTCCAGGAGGTCCAGGAGGTCCAGGAGGTCCCGGGGGACCACCGATGGGAGCACCAGGAATGATGTAGAATCGTTATACAATCTTTTATTCAAAACAGCAGTCATGAGGTTTTCATTGTATTTATTTGCTTTCTCAAACTTTGTGCAAAAATGCAATAAATCAACAACCGATTGCTTATACCCCTCAAACATATAGATCGGATATATGTACATTCAGTAGACGGTCGGGTAGTATATGATGTCGGATGAATTACAACATCCGAAAATAAACATAAACCAATAAAACCCAAGTATTTTTTATTATTTTCCTTTTTGTTCTTCTTTCGAATTTTTAATTTTGTCAAGACACTTGGGTTTGGTCAGATTAGCTTGGCAACAAAATATCTCTGAGGTGAAGTCATATGCAGTTTTGAAGTAAAGACAGAATTCATCTTGTGAGATGGAAAGAAGTGGTAAGAAAAGAACGCACCATGCACAAACAAATAAGCCCAACATGATCTAAACCTCAATGAATGCGAAGGGAACAATAAGCACGAAGAAGGCTGAGTGTATGCAGTACCGGCACGGACAAGTTTGGATTGTTTATGTGCATGGCGGTAATGAGACAACACAAAAAAAAGGCACCTTGAGGGATAAATAAAAGAAGTGGACTGAGAATCCAAAAGAGGGATGGAATTTCTGGAATGTGCAATTCCGGCACAATTCAGTTGAAACGACAAATGTCTATTGTAAAGTGAAATACAAGTGGTCGATGCGGTGAATGTGACGATACACCATCCTGGTTCCAACTAAAAGGATCTCAAGTGAAGCTTAGTCAGCAAGCGACTCGGGATACCTGAAGATCACGCGTCATCGGCAGCTTTGAACTACCGTTTTTGTCGATCATCAGTATTTATAATTACCGAATCCTCAATGCACGACCGAATCTCAGAAGCAAAAAATGTTCTGTGCTTGTTAGCGAAGATTAATCAGGCATGCCTAAGTTAATGAAATTGCATCGTGGAAGTGTTGCACCACGTTTAACCTAGAATTGTTCCAGACTTTAAATACGTTACCGACTCAAAAACAAAAACCCGCCGCGTGCATTACAACGGATATCAAATTTTAAAGAGGGAATTAACGGAGTCGACACAAACTTCAGATCAGTTGTTAACTCCGCTGATGTAAAAAATGCGCGCCATCGGAAGACCTAAAATACCCGAGCCTTTAAATAATAGGATGCTGTCTCCTAAAATTCCAATGGCAATTGCTTCGGCACATGAGAAACGGCGACGGATGTAGTTTTCATTACGCGGCTGGAAGCACGATATGAATAGGCGATAACGACGACTAGCATATACTTTAATTTGGTCCTGACAAAAGATTGCGAACATAACGAAGATAATTTAGTTCTAGAACAATGATCTTTAGCAAAAATCATTTAAGACGTGAAATAATACACCAGGGCGAATGGAAGAGGTTGAGCCTAGAAGACTCAATGATGACTAAAAACTGAATTTGCAATATGAGACATTGCGGTGTCATCGGAGCGAATTAATAACAGCTTGGCTAACTATAGATGGGATGCGGATATTACAGTATGAGACATTCAGCTCATAACTTGGGACAAGGCGTAAACGAGCGTAGAGCTACTGATCTACTAACCTCTCTAGAACCAAATGGACCATCTGTCTTTTACTCACACTTAGTCATGGAGGATAATAATTGGTGGCGATGACCCATCAACTATGTGGATGATCTGAGGTGGAATAATTTTCTATGCTTGCCGTAATCAGAAAGCTCATTAGTAATGAGGAAACGTTTGTGTTTATCCGCCATCAAGCAACCATGGGTCGGAATTCCTTGAAAGATATAGACATCACTTTTTTTTTTTGTACGAGCAAATCAAAAAAAAAAATAAAGAACAGAATGTCAGATAAGCTTTCGATCAGGGGTTTGTAAAGGTCAATGCTGAAATAAGGAATAAGAACCTGTACCATGCAGGCGCACGGTCGCTTAAGTAAAACACATGCAGCATATGCACTTCAATGCACTGCATGTAACACTTAGTATGGTATATATATTATTACCGTGGGAAGAAGCCTCAAAGTCGATTAACGGCAAGGTGGGGAATTGTCATTATTCTCAATGAAACAAGCCATCAATAGAGGTTGAAAACGGTTATAGACCGGCGATGAAATGATCCGAGCCTTGGTTAGTATCTCTTTTACATTTTGCATACTTCCCGATGGTATAGGCGCCAAGCGTCGCACCTTAGGGGGCGGGGTACCCAAGCTAACACAGAAAATATCACTTCGATCCAGCCACTCTATGATCAAGTTCACAATTGAACTTTTGAACTAGAGAAAAAATACTCTTAAGTCCGAATAAAATGACACCATAAGTGACGTTGCTAACGTCTTAGTCAACATACGACCATTGGATTGCTAGTTATGAACTGGTTAAAAAATAAAAGGAAAATTGTATAGCACTCTGTAATGTAGCAAGCAGCATCACTTCGTCTACAGTGTATGGCAGTTTACGGCACTACCAAGACTGGCGTCAAGACGTCTCATGTAAAACAACAGCACATCTGCACCGTGACAAAAAAAACCCGAAAACAACAGAGGTGCGGCGGCATTGCCCCTACATGAACTCTAAATAAATTGTAGCGAACAAAATACAAAGAGGTTGTCTGCAAAAATAGCGAGAAAAATCGAAGAAAACGCTACATTAATAATGACTATAAAACACTTTAATGATAATGGCCAACAACCTTTTCAAAATAATAGCTTCTTACAAAGAATGTGAGTTACGTTTTTCGAGAAAGTTGTCTCCATACGTAAGTGCACCGACATATTACGTCGCATGGATGTGTGCATGGTTATGTGCATGATGCGTATGGTTATTAATCTGAGATTTTTTTTTGGTTTTTTTATTGAACGAGACTCATACAGGGCTCTGAAATTGCCTATATGTCAAGTATATCCGAGCCACTACCGGAAAATATATCATGTGAATTTCTTAGCTGGTCCTACTCTCAGTTACCACTTCTTTGAAGAGTTTCTTCTTTTATCAACTCTATACTTAAACAAGTCGTAGCTTCAACAATTGGAGGCTCCTTGATTAGTTCAGACTTTTCGCCGCTAAAAAAAAAAGAGCGGCGACCTCAAACAGATCTCTAAGTCACGTCACCGCAACTTGATTTCGTAAACTATTTTATTCATTCACTTCAAATCTTTTCTTTTTCTTAATTTCCTTTTTTTTTTTTTCAGTTTCTTGTGGTGGGGAATATTTTTTAAATCCTTTTGCTCCGGCGGCATTTATATTAAATTTCGCTTCGATACCGAATGATATATTTTTGGTTGTGGTTTATTTTCTTTTAACCAGGTAACCAATACCCTTCTGTACCGATCACCCATAACCCACCGGCATATGAACGGTGTTGCTTGAGGATTCGGTGTCTTTGTTTGCTGTTTCGTTTCTTATTTTTGCGTGTATGCATGTTTTTTAGACTGTTTTGCCTTATTGAGCCTCCTGTTCCAAATCCAAAACCACATACTCCAATCTAGATAAATACAAATACAATTCCCACGATAGACTGTTCAAGCTTCTATTCTGCATTTAACTGTCGATTGTTCCGCTGGGAAATATTTGTTTTTTTCCTAGTATTTTCTTGACCTTGACTAGACCTGATATCAACTTGAGGGGTGTGTGTTTACTTCATATCATTCAGACCTAACCTGTCTATTTCATTGTTATCAACCACTCACCGGGATTTCCTTTGGCTGTCAACACATATACTTTTCTGGCAACTGTTTGAAAACCTTGTTTTTTTCTTGTTTCGTGGAGTATTCTTGTGGTCGTTTTTTTTTTTCATTTCCAAAAAATAACAAACATTTTTATACCTCTGGCCCCACCGCTTATAGGGACCGCTTCCACCTATCACCTGTATAGATTATTATTTCAAAATCTCCTTTGAAATAAAAAAAGGACTCATTTACACTTTTTGGCGTCTGTCTTTTTTTTTGGAAACCACTCTCTTCAATTCCCCCAAGGTACCTTTCCTTTCTTGTGGGTCAAATTACGGTGACTATCGTGGGGGTAGATCCATAGCCTTCCACCAACACTCCTGTCAGTACCATTTTCTCGGCTCTGCAACCTTCTATTTGTTCAATTTTGTTTTCCTTGTTTATGAATATTTTATGTGTATCCCACCCTCAACATCAACCGAATATGAAACTGTGGAAAAACCTTAATGAATCTCAAAAGGCATCTAAGCCAACCTCCAATGATGATTCTTCCCCTTCAGACCTTGCAAACCCTTCCATAAGGTCCACTTCCAGTCAAACAAATTCGGCTTCCACCGCCTATTTTCCCAATGCGACTCAACAACAATCTTCGACCTCCTACTCCCATCCCTCTCATATTTCTCCCCACTCAACCACTGTAACACCCGTTTCTTCATCCACTATACCGACAAGATCGGTATATCCTCAAGGTCAATACGCATATTCTCAACCAATTGGTGGTTATTCGGATCCTTCAACAGTGGCCCCTACCGACCACCAGCCAATAATATCTCCCATTGATCATATTCAACAACAACAACAACCTGCTCTCCACCCCCAACAGCATCCTCATCCCATACAACCTCCCTTCATTGGCGCTGGCCAACCGACACTAGTGGCTGCAAGTGGATATCATGTTCCCCAAATGGTACCCGAATTCAATAGCATTCATAATCTTCCTCCTCAGGATCAATGGGAACTCAATCAAATGCATGCCAACTCATCAGCTCCTTTCAACCAACCCAATTTCCCTCCCCAAATTGATGCCAACACATCGCTGTCATCTTCACTCAATTCAAACACTTCAAGACATCAATCAACTTCCCAATCGTTTCCGGCCAGAAATCCTTCCATTTCTTCCAATTCTTCCAACAAGAAATCACGTTCCCGGAAACTGTCCATGACTCCTCCATCATTAGACTCTTTGGCTTCTTCTCAGCTGAGCAAATCGGTTACCAAACGCTCAAGAATGGGATGCCTAACGTGTCGACAACGAAAGAAAAGATGTTGTGAAACTCGTCCGAAGTGTACTGAATGCAGTCGCCTTGGACTCAGTTGTGTATGGCCCAAGCCAGGCACCGAGCATAAGAACAAACCCAAGGACGTTAAGAATGAAGAGAATACGATTCACCACGAGGTATATGGAAAAATCAAAGTTCTTCGAGGAATTGTCGAGTACAAGAGCAAATAGAGCATCGTTTCCCTCAATAATCCAATGCATTGGCTCATCACATCCAGTCCCTGAAATATCATGAGTTGATCGCCATAGCCAATGCTCCGTGGTGTCACATCAAAATAAATCTGGCAAATGTAAATTTTGCCACGGCCATGATCAATTATAGATCCATTATAGATCCCTTAGACATTTGGGTTCCTCCTTGCCATCCCTTTCAATACTTCACCACATGAACCCAATCAACCGCCCGCAACCGACAGCTCTCGGTTGGGGCCTGGTCACCATAATAGCCCGTTTCTTTCCAGGATCCAAGATCCGCTGTTTTTTTAACCCTGTTCATATTGTATTATAGTAAGTATTGTTCCAATGGATTTGATTTCTGTTTTATCAATACCAGTCCCGGTATCCTTTACTCACAATTGGTGTCACTTCTTGGAAGGTGTGCACATCCTTGGGCCTGCTTGATCCTTTCTTTCCTTCAGTTGCAGATAAACTTCTGTGATAGACGTCTCTTATCCATTAACCCGTTGCACCTTGTACGTTTGTCCTTTGCACTTCCGATGGTTACTGCACCTTTTGCAATGTTGTTTTGGAGCGTTTGCATATTTCCACCACCAACAGCCTTGATTCCGAAAGTTTTTCGTCAATGTCATGTAGTTTATGTCAGTGTCGTTGGCAGCATTCGTCCGCTCCTTCCCGTGGTGATTTACATCTTTCTGGAACCAACATGGATTAAGCTTCGTAACCATGTACGATGGGCTAAATTGGCCGAGCCTGTTGGAAATCATACCAGCGTTCAATGTAGCTTCGATATCTGCCGCATCCATATTCATACGGGCAGAACTAATCCCACCCAATGGTTGCAATTCTCCATTCGTGATGATTGGGACGGGAAAACTGGGTGTTGTAGCGAGAATACCATCATAACAAATTTTCTCCCCCATTCAAGTGCGTGGGTTTTTAACCGGTCGGAATTATCTGGATGGAATGTTGCGCCGCTTCGCTCTGCTGGCAGGACCAGGGGCCTGCGTGAACCCACGCTTGGTCGCACGGGGAACATATCCGTACCGGCCGGCGCCCTTCCTCCGTACCAGCGCGATTCCTACCGCCCCACGCACCGTAGCCCCAGGACGCTCGCTGAGAGCCAGGATAGCGGTACGGGTTTTTGGCCGCAGCGAAGTAAACACCTAAGTGTTATCATGTCTTTTGTCGGCGATGTTAGCCTCCGGGATAGGCAGATCGGTATGTGTTCCAGATAACGAGCCAAGCTCCATCTACTAACATCAGAATCCTTGGAGAGAATGCTCCATTTGAATAAGGATGGCCCTGCTGATCTCACATTAGCCTCCAAGAACGAGGAGATCATTTGGAAAGTACTTGTGCTTGACCCCAAATCTCGAGCCATCATCTCGTCGGTGCTTCGTGTCAACGACTTATTCAGGTGCGGTGTCACCATTCATCCTCTCATCACCAGCAAGAGGTCGCCATTACCCGATGTGCCTGTTATTTATTTTGTGGAGCCCACTATTGACAATATCCTCACCATCATTGATGACTTGGCTGCTGATAAGTACGACGATTTTTATGTCAACTTCACCTCGACATTGGATAGAGAACTCTTGGAGGAGTTCGCCAAGCGGGTGTCACTCACCGGGAGATCTCACAAAATAAAGCAGGTTTACGACCAGTACCTTGACTTCATAGTCACCGAACCCAATCTTTTCTCACTTGACCTCCCCACCATCTTCACCAAATTCAACAACCCATCGACCACCGAGGACGAAATCCACAGGGTAGCTGACTCCATCGCCGATGGATTGTTGGCCACCATCATCACATCTGGAAATGTTCCCATCATTAGATGTCCTCGCAATGGGCCCGCTGAGCTTGTGTCCAGTCAATTGGACGCCAAATTGCGGGACCATCTCGGTAATTCCCGTACCCTCAACCAATCCATTCAACAAAGACCTGTGCTCGTGATTTTGGACAGGAACATCGATCTAGCGTCGATGTTTTCTCACTCGTGGATCTATCAATGTATGGTGAACGATGTTTTTGAACTCAAGCGCAACACCATCAAAATCACCAAGTTCAATGATGACAACACTTCGCTGATGAAAAGTTATGACGTCGACCCCAGGGACTTTTTCTGGAACAAGAACGCCCAGCTCCCCTTCCCCGACGCCGTCGAGAGTGCCGACGCCGAACTCCAACAATACAAAAAGGACGCTCAGGAATTGACCAACAAGACCGGCATCACTTCGTTGAGCGACATAGACCCCAACTCCAGTGACACTGCCCATATTCAGCAAGCAGTGGCCGCGCTTCCTGAACTCACTGCCAGAAAGACCACCTTGGACATGCACATGGATGTGTTGGCATCGTTGCTCAAGGAATTAGAAGCAAAATCGTTGGACAAATTTTTTGAGATTGAGCAGAGCTACTCCGACCCCAAGATACAACATCAGTTCTTGGAGATCTTGAAGTCCGACTCCAAGAGAGACAACTCAGTCGATAAGTATCGTACTTTCCTCATTCTTGTACTACTCTGTGACCTCCCCACCTCTTTTATTACCCAATGTAAAGAAGCACTCGTGTCCAAATACCCTGACCTTGATCTCAATGCATTCAATTACATCATCAAGTTCAAGCAAATCCTGAACCTCTCCAAAAACATCTCGTTGAATGATCCTGCTCTGACCAGTTCGTCCTCGATTGGTCAAAACAACTCGGCTCTCTTCAACGGATTGTCCAGCAAGCTCTATGGATTGACCGAAGGTCGTATTACCGAAGGTCTCAGCTCGTTTGCGTCTGGTCTCAAGAAACTCCTTCCTGAAAAGAAAAATCTCCCAATCACCAACGTGGTTGAGGCCATCATGGACCCCAATAATGCTTCCACCAATTCTATTCAGTTGACTGATGACTACTTGTACCTCGACCCCAAGTCCAGAGGCGGCCATTCTAAACCCCCCAAGCGCCAGGTTTACCAAGAAGCTTTGGTGTTTGTGGTGGGAGGCGGCAATTATCTCGAGTACCAAAACTTGTGTGAATGGGCCAACCAGCCCAACCGAACCCCCAAGAAAATAGTATACGGATCTACCGATATCGTTAGTGCCCGAGAATTTCTCGGTGAAGTCTCAACATTGGGGGCATCTACCGAATAAGCTTTCTCTTTTTAGCAACCAAATAATGTACGAGTAATTTGTCATGTCCTTTACAATGGCTGTTAACAATATTATATCAGTACATACATTATATCAGAGGTACCCCTTGGTCTCTTCTAACACCTTAATGGAACGCTTGGAGTCTAAGAATAAAAGCTCACACTCTTCAATATCCTCATCGGTGATTTCATTACGATTGGCGGTCTTGGCCAAAACACCTGCTGGTGCCAATAACTGAATGGCATAACGCAAGGAGTTGTTGACACCGTCAACTGCCAACTTTTCGAGTGCAGACGGTGCAATGGCCAAACCCTCCAAAATGGCTCTCTTGGAAACAATGATTTTGATTTCCTCTTGGTTATAAGGCAAGGTTCTCACAATCAACAATCTATCGATAAGATCACGAGGTAATCCGTGAGGAGATTTGACATCGTCATCAGTACCCTTGATTGGAGTCATACCTCTATTAGAAGCCAAAACGACAATCGGAGCAATGGAACTTTCTAAGGCTCGATTCAAGTAGGTAAACACCTCAATGTCCAACATGTGAACTTCATCAATGAACAACACACCGGGAATAAGCTCAGCTACTCCTTGGTCAATATACTTGGACACGACCTTGTTGACTTCTTGTCTGAGTTTGTCGGTGATTTCAGTCTTTCTGGGCTTGAGAAGCTGTCCCATCATCGACAAGACATCCTGTCCACCTTGGGGCCTGGCATTAGCAACATCCAAGTCGTGCAAAGTAACATCCTGAACAATTTCCTTCTTTTTGTGAACTTCTCCCTTGGGTAATGGAACATACTCTTCAGCTTCTAAATCGAACTCAGTAGCATAGGCATCCGATCTACCCACTCTCTTTACAGCACCAGTGTTGGCTTCAATGTAGATGACATCTCCAGGAGTGACCCTTTCCTTTTGTATACTTTCATAGATGCTGGGGTCCAATCTTAAACTCTTGACACCCTTGGCAGTCTTTAATCCAACAATAACATGACTAATGGTCTTGCCATAGCCACCCAAAGGATTCTCGGCCTCTTCAGGAGTCAACTCAGTGACCTCTCCCTCATACACTTCCTTAGTCTCTTTGATTCTAAGACCAATGGCTTTTCTAAAGTTCTCCATCAACACCGCCGTCTTCTTCACCTCTGCGGAATAGAGTTCTGATCCCACAATTGGACAAAAAGGAACCTTGGGTCCAAGTTCCTGAGAGATGGCAAGAGCAAGAGCGGTCTTACCAGTTCCCGGCGAACCTGCCAACAAGATGGCCTTTCCACTCATCTTCTTGGATTTGATTAAGTCCACGATAAGTCCACATGCCTCTCTGGCATCAGACTGTCCGACGAATCCACCCTCAACTTTTTTGGCAATTCCATGCTCATCAAGCCCCAAACCTTTGATGTGAGTGTGAGCTGCAGTCCGACTCTCCCTGGTGGTGGTGTCTTTCACTTCGTTGATTTCAACCATGATGATGATGAAGAAAAACCAAATGCCCAAAAACAAGATGCGCGCGCCGAGAGCATGCAAATGCAACCAGAAACAAATCCGTACACCAGACAAAAATCTGTTTTTCCACAGCGGCCGCCACTGCCTCCGTACACCCGACTGGAGTGCCGCCCAGCACTAAAATATTAATCGTGCTACCGCTGTCTGGTAGCGAGCACTAATTACAGACTTTAGGTAGCAGTTATGCAGGGAGAGATTGAAGCCAGTACATTGAGAATTTCTACATCGCTTGATGGGCAAATTTCGAAATTTTAGAAAGTGGTTGGAATTGCCACTGACCCAGACAATATTTTTGCTGGAAGATTGTTACAACCTTAGTAATGGGGTGTGTGTTGGTACTATCATGGTCGTGTCTACACATATCCCTGGTTGGTGACACCAGTATGCCAAGAATCAGTCCGGATTTTCCGCCATGCATATTTCCAGGTCGCGACACCGCATGTTTGTTTAGTTAGACACGGAGTTCCATGGGGGGCTTGAAGGATTCTATTTTCCTTTTTCGAGTGACTATTTTTTTCAACGTTGATACATGGTGTAAGCAATGATATCATGGGCTGCTGTGCAAGGGGCGATTCAAGATATTTTGTTGAAAAAGAAACAAAGTCTGGGAATAAGGCTCAGCCCTCCTGGCGGGGAAGTCGGATCGACTCTCCGAGTGCCGTTAGGCATAAAAATATCGGCCTCTTGAAACAAACAAAAGAAAACGATAACTAGCGTATACCTAAACTGGCAACATGCACGGAAGCGAAAACAGCGTCGAGGGTGAACCAAACCTCCTGCAAAGGTGGTAAATTTCTAAACCCAGACTATTATAAAATAAACCTCGGAAAACTGCACGACGCCTAACCGGAAATTTCCTTGGAGTTTCAGATTAGAAGTCATGGTTTCCATCCCCCGTGAGAAGATTCATCTGCGTTTTGTCAACGAGTCAGATGTTTAGCGTCAGCATCCAAGGCTCTTGAATACGTGCGCGCTATTATCAAATAATGCCCGCTTCGAAGTTCGCACTTATCTTAATTCTCAATCG
Organism: Danielozyma ontarioensis; assembly: GCA_003706395.2. Lineage (NCBI taxonomy): Eukaryota > Fungi > Ascomycota > Pichiomycetes > Serinales > Debaryomycetaceae > Danielozyma > Danielozyma ontarioensis. The sequence continues at coordinate 259,311 of PPLF02000010.1, forward strand.
GGGAGTCTTTTGTTTCTTTTCTTTTCTCTGAATCCCTCGTTCCACGGTAGTTGCCATCAAATTTGAGGTCCAGAACCCACCATCACCGTTAGTATTTTTAGACCCTCACCTGCCACAGCCACGAAATGGTTGCCCGAATTGTAACCATCGTCTTGCGATGATATTCTAGACTCACGGGGTTTGCAAACTTCGGATTCTCTGTACTTTCTCCGTGGTAATAAACTCAGGGTACCAAAATGCACCTGCCGCAATTAATCCGAAACTGCCTCATGTACTCGTTTTTTAAAGCCGTCCCCTGAACTGCGGTTGATTCAAAAGCCCCACTGTACATACGAGTAAGTGTGTTTCGGTGGTTGTCTGTAGATGTAAGGAGCTCACCCGTCAATGCAAGGATTCAGCGATGAAATCGAATTATTGTCAACAAGTTAATGCCACGGGATTCTGTGGCATGAACCTCGGGACCCTCCGGTGGGGCTTTACGGGCACCCATACGCGTCTAGTCAAAGTCCGCCTCTTCCACTTCCACTTCATCGTTAGGCTCCTTGGGTTCCTGAGATTCAGACCACTGGGTAACATCATCAATATAACTCAATATGGTGGCCACAGAGTCACTATCCTTACTACAGTCCAACGGCAAAAATTGCACCATACCGAAATCATCTACCATCTGCGCGATGGCCTTGTTTAGCTTCACAAACCGAGGATTGGTGGTCTCGTCAATTTGGGCCAACACAAGAGGATCGGGGTTGAGAAACCGTTTGAGCTGTTTCCTGGATACCTCGCTTTTGATGAGATCCACCTTGGAAAGGATGTTAATGTGAGGAAGTTCGAGTAGAATCATCGCCGACATGGCACTCAATGCACCCGAGAAAAACTTACTGGTGTCAATGACGAATGGCGCCTCAAGGAGGTATGTGGCACAGAGATTGAAGTTGAGAGCGGTTTGGAGATGCTTGACAATAGCAGGTAACACGGGAATGTGAGTGTAAAGTTCAATCTGTCCGGGGCAGTCAAAAATCAAATATTCATCGTTAAAGTCACCTATTTCTTCATCCAACCAGTCGAGATTGTTAAGGAGAAACTCAAAGCAGTAAATCAATGCACCGTTTGGTCCCAAGTCCAACTCTTCCATGACATCTTGCAATGAGATCAAATCTCTGATGTCAATGGAGAATTCGAATTCGGTGGCCTCGGCAGCGGGATCGAGGTTCACAATGTGGGCTCGTCTGCCAATCGACTGCATGTGGGCAATTATGGAGTTACAGAACGTGGACTTACCCACGCCGGCGGGTCCCAATGCTAATACACCAACTCTAGACATGGCAATGGAGTAGAAGGCAAATTTACAATTTCTGTCGAGAAGAGGCGTGTATCTACCAGACTGCAAATCTATATATGTCGGCACCAACAGTCGTCAAAGTCGGTCTCCACCTGGATCATTGCATTGATGCGGGCTGCCTGGACGAGGCTTTCACATTGCTTCTTGATGTAGGAGCCGTTTTCCCCCCGGTATATTTGAATATGCACGTAGCCGTTGAGCTCAAAGGCGTCATTGGAAGGCCAGAACCGAGGAGTCGTGAAGGACTTGACACCCTTGACGGCCACAATGTCGTTAAGGACAGCGCGTAACCGGGTCTCCTTCTTGGAGTTGAGCTTGAGTAGAAGAGTGGATGCGGTGGACTTGATGAGAGGAATGGCTGACGCAAAAATGAGCACTGCGATAATGATTGATGCAATGGGATCGAAGCCTTCCCAGTTGAAAAACTTGATGAGGAGGGTACTTACAACCACCCCCACCGAGCCTAGGGTGTCGGCCAAGATGTGGAGGAAAATCCCCTTCATGTTATCGTTCATGCCTTCATCGCAGTCATCATCTTCGTGGTTATGCGAATGCGAGTGGGAGTGCCCATGAGAATGGCCGTGTGAGTGGTCGTCATGGCCATGATTGAAGGCAAATATACCCACCAAATTGACCAAGAGACCAAGCACGGAAACCACAATCAACTCGGTGGTTTTCTGCAAAGACACCGGGTTGTAGAGACGACCTATAGCCTCTAGCACAATGCTCCAACTGATACCAATGAGGAGGGTACCGTTGGTGAAGCCTGCCAAGATTTCAAAGTGGCGAAGACCGAAAGGAAATTTTCCGTTGGAATTGATGGGGTACTTGGAAAGGATGCCCGCCACCAATCCAAGCGCAAGCGACGAGCAGTCCAAAGCCATGTGGAGGGAATCGGACAAGAGCCCGAGCGACTTGGACCGGAACGAGTAAAGAAGCTGAACAAACATGAATGTGGTATTGAGAAGAAGAAACTTGAAAATGGCTCTGGTGTCCGAGTGACTGAGGAGTTCGTTAATGATGGAGTTTTGGGTATGCGAACCAATAATTTCTTCCTCTCGCTGTGCAATGAAGCTGGTGTCTGGTTTGATGGTGAGAGGGACAATCAAGGTGACCGCGTAGTTGGGAATGGAAACGGTACCTCCAATCACTAGGTACTCGAGTGCTGTGGACAAGAGCGCCACAAACACCGAGCCCACGCGTCTGGGATAGGAGTAAGGAAGCGACACCAACAAGATGAACGACGCGGCTGCATTGACCACCACCATGATGGGCCTGATTTTGTGCACAAGCACCAACATGGGGAGCAAGGCCACCACACTAACGCCAAGCACCATGGGCATGTGGAGCTGATTCAACGTAGTGGAGAATGAACATACCACCAACCGCCGGTACAAGAGCCGGGAAGCAACCACCACCACCACATACCCCACCACTGTGCGTGCAAGCTCATGGTGGTCCTGGTAGGTGGTGAAGATGTCAAACAACAACGAAATTACCGTATACGGGTTCCATCTGTTCACAAACAACCCAAAGTAGAGTACCGCCAACCGCGACGGCAGAATAAAGTGTGTGCTGACATATATCAATGTTATAGCACCCATCAATTCCCCAGTGGTGGCCATAGACTCCTGTCCCTTACCGTGGCCAGAGACGAGGTCTAACCACACGGTCAATTTCACCAGTAAGAGGAAGACTCCGGAAAGAAAAACCGACATCAATATCCCCACGGTATAGGCATCATCGGCCGCCAACTGTGCCAGCAAGAGCAAGCTGGGGAATGCAAAAAATACCGGAAGCGTAGCTATCATCATTTCGTTTAGCGACGCATCGGCCACTACCGAAGGCGGCTTGGTGTAAACGTCCGATACAAACGGACTCTTGATTTCGTGACTGGCAGAATCGTTGCAATGTCCATTGCTCTGTGAGTGTTTCTGTTCTTCAGTGTGGTCTGTTGAATATTGAATGTGTTCACCGTGAAGGTTATAGTCGTCGTGGTCGTCGTGGTCGTTGTCGTGGGTGTGGGTATGGGAATGGTCATTTTGGGCCGGCAAATCGCCTTCTCCGCTCAACCCGCCACCGAATGAGAACGCCGTGTTGAGCTGATAGTCATTGGGCACCATGGACCGGCCCCGGGAGTGGGAGTGGGACATGATGAAGAATACGTGTCTGGTCACGTGCTCCAAAAGTGAGCGGTGCGCGAGCATGGGGTTTTTCCAGTGGCGACGATAGCACATAATCACCAAACATGTCTACCCTTGAAGAATTGGAGAATGCCGATGATATGATCGATCAAGAGATCTTGAATTCATCTACATCGGACATAGTCAACAGAACAAAACTCCTTGATAATGATATCAAGGTGATGAGACTGGAATCACAACGGTTATCTCATGAGAAGCTGGTAATGGTGGAGCGCATCAAGGATAACCAAGAAAAGATCAACAACAACAAGCAATTACCTTACTTGGTGGGAAATGTGGTGGAGTTACTCAATCTTGAGGCTGACAAGGAGGCCACCGATCAAGGAGCCAACGTTGATGTTCACGAATCACGATCTGGACAGTCAGCAGTGATCAAGACTTCGACCAGGCAGACCATCTTTCTTCCATTGATTGGATTGGTGGATCCTGCTCAGCTCAAGCCCAATGACTTGATTGGGGTCAATAAAGACTCATACTTGATTTTGGATACGCTTCCTTCTGAATATGACTCGAGAGTCAAGGCTATGGAGGTTGATGAAAAACCCACCGAGGATTATACTGATATTGGTGGATTAGATAAACAAATTGAAGAATTAATCGAAGCGGTGGTGTTACCCATGAAGCAAGCAGATAAGTTCAAAAACCTCGGTATCAAGCCCCCGAAGGGAGCGTTGATGTACGGACCTCCAGGTACCGGTAAAACATTATTGGCAAGAGCATGTGCAGCCCAGTCAGGTGCCACATTTCTCAAGTTGGCTGCTCCTCAATTGGTACAGATGTTTATTGGTGATGGTGCCAAGCTTGTGAGAGATGCATTTGCTCTTGCAAAGGAAAAGGCACCCACGATTATTTTCATTGATGAATTGGATGCTATTGGTACCAAGCGGTTCGACTCCGACAAGAGTGGTGATAGAGAAGTGCAGAGAACCATGTTGGAGTTATTGAATCAGCTAGATGGGTTTGGCTCGGATGATCGTGTCAAGGTATTGGCAGCCACCAATCGTGTTGATACCTTGGATCCTGCTTTATTGCGGTCAGGACGTCTTGACAGAAAGATTGAATTTCCCTTACCCTCTGAGGAATCTAGAGAATCAGTGTTGAAGATCCATGCTCGTAAGCTAAACTGTGACAACAATTCTGTTAACTGGAAGGAATTGGCCCGGTCCACCGATGAATTCAACGGTGCCCAGCTTAAGGCCGTCACCGTTGAGGCCGGTATGATTGCATTGAGAAATGGAAAGTCCATCATCAAACACGAAGACTTTGTGGAGGCGATTGGCGAGGTCCAAGCTAGAAAGTCAAAGTCCGTTAACTTCTATGCGTAATTACGATAGATACATGATATTCATAAACGACTGATGTACGTGTATATATTGATCGAGCAGGCCGGCTGTTTCTAAACTGATGATGCCATTGACAATGAACATTCTGTCACTGACAACTGGCAATTGACGGCACATAGCGGTATGGAGTGGCTCATGCGCCACGCGTGTTGACCTATTTCTGGGCTTTCTTGAGTTCTTCTCTGAGCTTCTGGGAAAACTCATCTTGGTTATCGTCGTCGTCCCAGTCCTCTTCCCACAAGTTGGCTTCAGAAAGCTTCTTGTTAGGACCCTTGGACCATTCGGTATCTTCTGGGAAGTCTTCGAACTCGTCGTCTTCTTCGAGCGTCTTGATCACTTTGTTTTCGTCGGCCATATCGAGTAGTGAACTATCGCCACCTCACTTGGCGCGGGTGTAGTTCGATGGGTAGACCCACGGCACGTGCGTAGCACGTGACCCCTCTCTTTTTTTCTCGCTCTATTTCTCATCTTAGATCCAACTCATCACCCACTCTACACCCACATGAAGGAGGTTGTTGTGGATATTGCCCCCAAGTGTATAAAAGGCCTTGAATTTGGGGCCCTATCCTCCAAGGATATCCTTGCGCAGTCTGAGATTGAGGTCCAAAGCCGAGATTTGTATGACTTGGAGAAGGGTCGGGCTCCCAAAGTTGGAGGTGCTCTTGATCCTCGAATGGGTGTCTCTTCGAATGCTAGTGAGTGTGCCACATGTTCGGGAAACTTGGCTTCTTGTCATGGTCATTTTGGTCATATTCGCTTGGCACTCCCGGTGTTTCACGTGGGTTACTTCAAGTCCGTTATTCAGGTGCTACTGTCAATTTGCAAAAACTGTTCGGCGATCCTTCTTGATGAACAAACAAAAAGAAGCTTCCTCAACGACCTACGCAAGCCCAATCTTGATAATCTCCGCCGGATGAGAATTTTGAGAAGAGTGCTTGACCAGTGTAAAAAACAAAGACGGTGTCTCAAATGTAACCATGTCAATGGTGTGGTGAAAAAAGCCGCCAGCGGTGCCGGACCTGCTGCTCTCAAAATAGTTCACGATACTTTCCGGTGGATTGGTAAAAAATCCACCCCCGAGAAAGAGTTGTGGGACAAAGAGTTTGATGAAGTGTTTACAAGAAATCCTGAGCTTGAGAAATTCATAAAGAGAGTTCACGATGATTTGAATCCGCTCAAAGTCTTGAACCTTTTCAAGCAAATTTCCCCATCCGACTGCGAGTTATTCGGTATCGACCCTGCCCGTGGCGGGAGACCAGAAATGTACATCTGGAGATACTTGCCCGCACCGCCGGTGTGTATTCGTCCTTCAGTCATGATGGATGCTCAGTCCAACGAAGATGATTTGACTGTCAAATTGACCGAGATTGTGTGGACGTCGTCTCTCATCAAGGCCGGTATTGAGAAAGGGATCTCCATCAATAATCTCATGGAACAATGGGACTATCTTCAATTATCGGTGGCCATGTACATCAACTCCGACACCGCCAACCCCGCCCTTCTTCCATCGGCAGGAGGCTCGGGTTCCAAGCTGTCGAAACCCATTCGTGGCTTTTGTCAGAGATTGAAGGGTAAACAGGGTCGTTTCAGAGGTAACCTTTCGGGTAAGCGTGTTGATTTCTCCGGACGTACTGTTATTTCACCTGATCCCAACTTGCGTATCGACGAAGTGGCGGTTCCCGATAGAGTGGCCAAGGTGTTAACCTACCCCGAGAAATGTACCCGTTACAACAGGAAAAAGCTCCAGAAGCTCATCCTCAATGGGCCCAATGCTCACCCTGGTGCCAACTATATCATGAAGCAGAACGAGCAGGCGAAGCGCAATTTGCGTTTCGGTGATCGGGTGAAGCTAGCCAAGAACTTGCATATTGGAGATGTGGTGGAACGTCACATTGAAGATGGAGACGTGGTGCTATTCAACCGTCAACCTTCTCTTCACAGATTGTCGATTCTTTCCCATTACGCTAAGATCAGACCTTGGAGAACTTTTCGGTTAAATGAGTGTGTTTGTACACCATATAATGCTGACTTCGATGGTGACGAGATGAATCTCCACGTACCCCAGACTGAAGAGGCGCGAGCCGAAGCTATCAACCTCATGGGTGTCAAGAATAACCTCTTGACCCCCAAATCTGGTGAACCAATCATTGCTGCCACCCAGGATTTCATCACCGGTTCATACCTCATATCCCATAAAGACTCCTTCTTTGACAGGGGCCAGCTTGTGCAGCTTCTATCCATGATGTCGGATGCCAACGTGCACTTTGACATTCCTCCCCCCACTATATTCAAACCAGTCATGTTGTGGACCGGTAAACAAGTGTTCTCGCTTCTCATCCGTCCCAACAAGCAATGCAACGTGGTGATTAACCTTGAAGCCAAGAATAAAACCTTTCATCCTCCGGCTCCTGGCCTCCCCAGTGAAATGTCTCCCAACGATGGATATGTTGTGATCAGAGGCTCCAATGTCCTCAGCGGTGTCATGGACAAGTCCACGCTTGGAGATGGTAAAAAACATTCGGTCTTCTACACCATTCTCCGAGACTACGGTCCCGATGCTGCTGCGGTTGCCATGAACCGTATGGCGAAGCTCTGTGCCCGTTTTCTCGGAAACCGAGGCTTCTCCATAGGTATCAACGATGTTACTCCAGGAGACGAGCTCAAGAAGAAGAAGGAACTCATGGTCGAGGCCGCGTACCTCAAGTGTGATGAGCTTATTGAGTTGTATACTCGTGGTAAGCTTGAAACGCAGCCTGGTTGTAACGAAGAACAAACCCTTGAAGCCAAGATCGGTGGTCTATTGTCCAAAGTCAGAGACCAAGTGGGTGACGTTTGTATCCGAGAATTAGATTCTCTCAACGCTCCGTTGATCATGGCCACATGTGGTTCTAAAGGTTCTACATTGAATGTGTCACAGATGGTGGCTGTGGTGGGTCAGCAAATCATCTCGGGTAACCGTGTGCCAGACGGATTTCAGGATCGTTCGCTTCCCCACTTCACGAAGAACTCCAAAACCCCCCAGAGTAAGGGTTTCGTGAGAAACTCTTTCTTCAGTGGTCTTACCCCACCCGAATTCCTTTTCCACGCCATTTCTGGTCGTGAAGGTTTGGTGGATACTGCCGTCAAGACCGCCGAGACTGGTTATATGTCGCGTCGTTTGATGAAGTCCCTTGAGGATCTCTCCGCTCAGTACGACAACACCGTTCGTAACTCGTCAAATGGTATTGTGCAATTCACTTACGGTGGAGATGGTCTTGATCCCTTGGACATGGAGGGTGATGCGAAACCGGTGAATTTCGTCAGACAATGGGACCACGCCTACAACATCACCCACAACGAGAAGGACAAGGCATTGTTGCCGTATGAAATTACCGAGCTTGTGGATGAGCTTTTGCATCCTTACGAAAGTAAGCTCGTGCGTTACGATAATCATGGTAACCTACTTGCTCCCGAAAACTTTGGTAAGCCCGAATACATCGACCAGGAAGATGCTGAACGTAGCTTCTACCAGTCAATTCGAGACTTCATCACTTCCAAGGCCGAGCTTTTGGCTGACTACCGTTCTAAGCGTGGGTTGACTCCTTTCCGTTATCAAGACGAGTCTGCTCGCAAGGAGGATGCCAAGAAGATTCATTCGGTTAACCAGTTGCTCAAGATCTCTGACAGCTTTATCAGAACATTTGTCAGACAGTGCGTGGGGAAGTACTCCCGGGCACGGGTGGAGCCCGGTACCGCGGTGGGAGCCATTGGAGCACATTCCATTGGTGAGCCTGGTACTCAGATGACATTGAAGACGTTCCACTTTGCCGGTGTGGCGTCGATGAACGTCACATTGGGTGTCCCCCGTATCAAGGAAATTATCAATGCTTCCAAGGTGATTTCCACGCCCATCATTAACTCCGTGTTGGTGAATAACGACGATGAGATTGCCGCACGTGTTGTGAAGGGTAGAATAGAGAAGACCATGTTGAAGGACGTGGCCTTCTTTATCGAGGATGTCTACAAGAATGAAATGGCATACTTATCCATCAAGGTTGACCTTAAAACCATTGAAAAATTGCAGTTGGAACTCACCATTGAAGGCATTGCGCATGCCATTGTGCAAGCGCCCAAGTTGAAGATTGCCCAAAGTGACGTCAGCATCACCGGGTCCGACCGCATCAATGTGTTAGTGACGGTCCGGGAAACCAAGTCTGAGATTCTTTCCAAGTCCCTCGCGGCCGACTACAAAACCACCGACGCCAACAACCTGTTATTCTTCCGCATGCAACAATTAAAGAGAGTACTTCCCAGCGTGGTGATCAGGGGATTGCCCAGTATCTCGCGCGCGGTCATCAACATCAGAGATGACAACAAGAGAGAACTTCTCGTTGAAGGGTACGGATTGAGGGAGGTGATGTGCACCGACGGTGTGGTGGGAACCAAGACCAAAACCAATCATGTTCTTGAGATTTACGACGTGCTCGGTATCGAGGCGGCCCGTTCTTCCATTATCAGCGAAATTGATCATACCATGGGCAGTCACGGTATGAGTGTTGATCCGCGTCATATTCAACTATTGGGAGATGTAATGACCTACAAGGGAGAAGTGCTTGGAATCACCCGTTTCGGTCTCAGTAAGATGAGAGACTCGGTTCTCCAGCTTGCATCGTTTGAAAAGACCACCGACCATTTGTTCGACGCCTCCTTCTACATGAAGAGTGATAAAATCGAGGGTGTGTCGGAGTGCATTATTCTTGGGCAAACCATGAGCATAGGTACCGGAGCCTTCAAGCTCGTCAAGACCTCTAATTACGACAAAAAGAAGTTGAAACCCAAGCCCACATTATTCGAGGACTTATCTCGACCCATTGCCTGTGCATAAGTTTGTATATATTATAGGTAATATGCTAAAATACATATGGGTACAAACATGCCGCGATTCCGCCGATTTGTTACACGTCAAAACAACTATTCACATGGCGACTCGTGATTCCACCTTTTCCTACGTCCACATCGAAAACCCCAACCAGGTGGTGTATATGGAGAAGTGGCAGGACGAGCCGTTGCCGTTTGATGAAATCGACACACATGCTTTGGTGGAAGCCACCAATAATTTATTCCCCCAGTTTCTTCTTGAGGATGAGGACGATGGGGGAATCCCCATCACGTCCTCGGCATTTGGCGCCAAAGTGTATAAAAATCGGTATCTTCTTAAGGAGAAGGTGTGGTCTGACATTGACGTACACAAATTTCTAAAGGAGGAGAAACAGTCCGACCAAACGATTTTAAAACCAATCTATACAAAGCTGGCATCCTCCTTCTCCGACACCCTCGAAGAGCTTAACCTGCTAGGTATTCACGATTTTCTTTCCAATGGGTATGCCCAACCTTCTGCCATGGGACCGGTTATGTCGCCTCCCGAAAACCCGAATACTGATTTATCAATCACGTCTGCATCCGATTTCATGGGGCCCACCAACAATACGTTCCTACGGTCCAACTCCACCAGTGGCCCCAATCAGCACCCACAAGAGACACCCAGAATCGGAAGGACGAGACAGGTGTCCACTGACAAGAACCTTCAGACCCCGATTGCCCGTATCGTTCGTTGACCATTTCATACATCTAGCATCTTCCGTAACGAGACATGATTATTATACAAATATTATACAGTTAAAAGATTAATCTTTTCTCTTTCGATTTCAAGCTTCAAATCACTGAGCTTCTCCCGACGCAAATTGGCCTTTTCACTGCGTCTCCTTATCTTGACTGCTGCCAATACAAATTGGGCCACCACCCGGAAGGAGATATTCCCACCCTTGCGAAGTCGTTCCAAGTTGATGGAAGTGTAGTCAGGGTAGATACCACAGTGAGCGAGCTTAACGAGATCATTTTTGATAGACTGGTTGGAGTTTTTAATGGACTTGATGATGAAATCGTTCATGAGCGCCAAATCATTGGCCTTGAGATTGATGTCATGAAGTATGGCTTTGTAGTACTGGAGTTGACGACGCAAGAGTTGTACTTCACTAGTCCTGGTGGGACTCGGGGGAGGTGAAATGGTAGTGACTGACATCTTTTGGTTTAATTGGTCAATTTGCTTGCGGAGATAGGCATTGTTGCGCTTAGCCTTGGCAAGGTCATCGGCTGAAATGCTGTTTAGGTCAATCTCATGTAGCTTGTTTGCAAGCTTGGTACAATGCTTGAAGGAGGTGTTGAGCTCAGAAGCCAAGTTCTTGGTCTTAAGCTCAAGGCGGCTGTTCTCTGATTCCATAATTTTCAAATCAGTCTCTAGCGACAGCACCATTTCATCCAACTTGCTCTTTTCCCGGAGCAATGTAGTGTTTTTCTCCACTGTGTCCTGGACCTGTTGACGAAGCTCTCGGACCTGGTCCAGAAGTCGCCCTTCACTGCCCAAAGTGTCGGATAGTTTTCGCAGCAATTCGTCATTGAGACGCCGCGAGTGCTCAAGCTGTTGCTCAAGAAGCATCGTCAAGGGCACTGACTCCGTGGCCCGAGGTTCGTTTGCCCTCAGGCGGTAGTATGCCAATTGATCTCGGTAGTCATTCTCAAGCTTTTGATATTCTATCTGAAGCTCCCGGATCTTTTGCTCATACTCACTTCGCGTGAACTCATTTGCTGATATAGACCCAAGCTTAAGCTGTCTATTGAGCTCTCTGACGTGGCCCTCAAGTGTCTCTATGAGCTGTTCTTTATCATCAATGGCTTTTTGAAGCTTACTGCACTTCTGCTTGGCTTCCTGAAGCTGAGTCTCCGACTCGTCGTTGACTATCTTTAGCTGATTTTTCTCACGAGTCACTTTTTGGTATTCTTCTTCAAGGAAACTATGGTTAGGCAACTCCTTATTCTTCTTCTCAAACTCAAGCTCCTTTTGCAACCGACGGATGTCAAACTTTAGGTCATCAATCTCTTCCAAGTACTTATGCTTGTCATAGTCCGTAGGAGTGGCAGGGGTTCGTTTCAATAACTCGCGTCTCTCCTCCTCGAATGCGGCCTGGCGCATATCCATCTTCAGCCTCAACGCCGCCAACTCACTCTCAGCACTCTCCACCGCTTCCTGAGCGAGATTGTATTCCTTCTCGTAGTAGGCCAAACGGTCATGAAGCTCATCTTGCTCCTGCTTTATTGCGTTAAACCTGCTGGCATCGATATTGCTCTGGTATACTTTATCCTGATACTCAGCCAACTCCTCTTTGAGTTGCTTTATTTCAGTTGTCATGCGTGACTCCTTAGCCTTCAACGAGTTGATCTGAGACTGATAGATCTCGCTATCAGTGGACCGGTTGGCCCGACTGCTCAAAGCAGCCTTGAGCTGGTTGCGGAGATTTGCTTCTTCCTTTTCCTTCTCGGTGACCTCATCCCTGAGTTCACCAACCGTCCGCTTGAGACGCTGGATCTCTGCATCCTTGGCATCCACCACCTCGGCCATCTCCTGCTTGACCTTGTGAAGCGAAGACGTCCGTGAGTTGGCAAATCCCTCGTATTCATCATGAACCAGTCGGTATTTGTCCTTCCACCGGTTGACCTCCAATTCCAACTCATCAATCTGGCGATCCCGAGTCCGAAGCTGGTCTTGAAGAGACTTTGCTGCGGAGTCGCCGTGCGTCTCTATGTTACTTAACTCAAGACGGAGCTGGTCAACCCGTCTTTCCAAATCGGCATTGCGAGCCTCCACCTCATCTTTAATGTGATGAGCGTCCGACATTTGCTTCATTAGCCGTTGATTCTCTTCGTTGGCCTCATTGAGGCGAATCATCACATCCTGAGGCACTTTGTCTGAGTTCTCTCGGAGCTCGTCAAGCGTTCGGCGAAGCGACTGATTTTCATTTTGAAGATATTCGATACGATCAAGAAGTTCATCTGGAACTACCGTTTGTGACGACCGCGCTTCTGCTTGAGCTTCGAGCCTTTCGAGTTCCTGATCCTTCTCACGGATTATTTCCCGGTATTGGTCCTTGATTGCTTCAAGAGCGTGGCTATCCAGGGCATTCTCTTTATGGCTTTCATCCTGTGCAGCTAGACGTTGTTCGAAATTTCGTATCTGTGTCAGTAGTCGAACTAAGTGCTGCTTCAACTCCACATTTTCCGTAGCTAGCTCTCGTTGCTCTTGAGGAGTTTGTTTGAGGAACTTGGTAAGGGTGGCAACCTCAATTTTGAGGTTGTAGTTCTCAGTTTGAAGAGTATTAAGCTGATCTTGCTGCTCCTTAATTGAATTCAGTCCATCGACTATTTTGCTACCAAACTTAGCACTGAATGTGAGACCTTTCTTGGGGGGCCCTCTAGTGTTCTGGACTTCCCTCAACGGCATGCTATAGGTGGAATTGAGGTCTGTTTCATCAAAGTCCGAGTCAAGCACAGATGTGTTTACCACTTTAACGTCGTTCAACCGACGAGAACGCGGTCGCGGAGCTTCCTTCTCAGCAGACGGCTCTGCAGTGGCAGAGCGACTCTTTCCTATGGGCGTGAACTCGAATCGAGACGCTGCACCACGTCGGGGCGTGCCAATCAAGTTGAACATGTTGTTTGTGACGCGTAAATAAACATCGCGAACTTAAGCAAAACATACAGGGCATAGCGCGGGGGTACGGGTCTATAGGTTTATAAAGAGGATAACGACGACTTGAATGTCTCGAGCGATTCTAAGGCGGCACCAGAGGTGATGGAGTCTTTGGCAAGCACAACACCTTCGGTCCAGGAGTCGGTGAGACCGGCGACCACACCAATGGCAGCGGTGTTGAGAAGAATGTAGTCCACCAATGGATGATTGTTAGTATCTTTGACTAAGTACTCGGGAGCGTCCTGACGGAGGATGTGAAGAAGCACCTCGGCATTCTCCTGCGGAGTACCGGATCTGACTTCATCTAGTGAGTGTTCAGGCAAGCCAAAGTCTTCGGGGGAAATTCTAGATTTGGTGATGGTACCGTTGTCATCAATGATCCAGCATTTGGTACCTCCAATCGGAGAGATTTCATCCAAGCCAACTTCTCCAAATACAACCATAGTCTTCTTATGGCAAGACTTTTTGGTGGTCATTCTAGCCACCGCCTCGGCGTACGCATCTCCGAGTTTCTCGCTGTATACCCCCAATATCCGAGCCTGAAGAGGGATAGGATTGATCAAGGGCCCAAGAATATTGAAGATGGTAGGAATTCCCAATTCGGCCCGGATGGGTGCCACTGTGGCCATCACCGGATGGAATGATGGTGCAAATAGGAAACAGAACTTCAGCTTCTTGACGATCTCCGGGGTGGTTTCGGCATTGACCAACGATAAGTCAACACCGAGGCACTTCAAGAGATCTCCCGATCCCGAAGTAGAGGTGGACGCTTTACCTCCATGTTTGCACACGTTGAGACCCATTCCCGCGGCTACAATGGCAGATGAGGTAGATACGTTGAATGTGTTTTGACCATCCCCTCCAGTGCCAACAATGTCGATATAACCCTCTTTCGACACCAAGTGACTTGGTACCGCGTTGGCGTATTCAACCAATGTGGATGCGGCAGCAGCAATGAACTCTGGTTGGTGGTCTAACCCTCGCAAACGAAGGGCGGTCAAGAAGGCCGCTGTTTGCACGGTGGTAACCGAACCTTTGAAGATTGCCTTGAGAACAATGGTGAGATCTTCTGGGGTTAGATTGGGCGGGTCGAGAAGGAGTGACTTAATGTATGGTGTAAGAATTTTCTGACTCATAGTAGTGGGAGTTTTGGAGTTTTTCGCTTTTACAACCAAAACTGAGAAAATCCAGAAAATCTTGTCGACGGAGTGCGCCTACTAACAGCTTATAGATAACATGCTTTTTTATACTTTCTATGCAGATTTCACCTCCACCTCAAGCTCCACTTCCTTATCAGCTTCGAGGTACGAGTCACACATGCACCACACTGAAAGCTTGTGATGACCGGCAGTGGGGATGGAGAAGTCGAGGAGGAGTTTTTGAGACTCCTGGGCAATTGTGGCCTTCTTGATGCCATAAAGCTGCTTGGTGGCGTTATCGCCAATCACCACCCACCAACTTTCGGTCTTGGCAAACGGATACCGCGATGAAACCACAGAGAGGTCGTCCATTTCCTCGTCTCTTTCGAGGATAATGGTGATGGCCTTTGGTTCGTTGGCCACAAGTGGTTGCGAAAGATCAAGCTCATATGAAATGTCAATGTTGGGGTACTTGTTGACAAACTCCGCCACGTCGTTGAGTTTGTCGTCATCAAGCTGGAGAAAGTCAGATCTCTCTTCGTCCTCTAGTGTCATCACATCGTACACTGTCTCCACCCCGTACTTGGCCCCACGCTTCATCATGCCTTCGTCCACGTGGGGCAACTGCTTGAGCGGTGAATCGCGGTTCCAAAGTCCCTGCACAATCATCTGCGAGATGTCCATGACGTGGATGGCATTGAGGTATCCCTCACTGGAAAGTGTATCGACTGTGGCATTTACAATGTCGAGGAGCCTGGAAAGAATGCGATTCTGGTCGCCAGCTAGATCTGTGTTGAGCGGGATCCGCGAAAAGTGTGCCTGCACAAGGACAAACACCTTGAAGGCAACCAGCTCATAGTCTGCCACCGAGGCCTTGAGAGGCACCCGGTTGTAGATTTTGCGCAACGTTACGTCCTCGCCTTGTCTGATGGGAATAGAGTCGAACTCAGCCGATGCACATATAGCTTCCAAGAGATCCTTCATTCGCGTCTTGTTATCGAGCTTGGTGAGCTTCTTCATGGTGCAATACTGAACGTTGTAGTGAGCAGAAATGACGGCACCGTTGAGAGGAGAGATTTCGTCATCGTCATCGTCGACCTCCACCAAGTTGGCCTGTTCAAGATCCTGGAGCGTCTCCTCAACCAAGTCGGAGAGGAACTCAGAGATGCCCAATTGCGAGGTGTCCTTGACGTCATAGAAGCCTGGGTTGTATTGCAACCGACGGTAGAAATAGGTGTAGGTGATCCAGTCCACACAGCCTTGTTTGGAGCTGAATGTTCCCACACTGAGCTCGTGCAAAAACGAGTCGTGCAAGCTACCTAGGTACTGACTTTCAAGGGGAAGGGCATCGCTGAGGAACTTGGAGTAGTAATTGAGCTTGGACTGGGTGGTGAGAGCAAGCACTCGGCCACGACTGCATCCCACCATCTCCAAGAGGCTATAGATAGGATAGTCCACGTAGCGGTGCTCCTTTCCGTAGTACAGCTGAGTGCCGTAAACCACCACGGTATTCACCGGAGGGGAGTAGGACGCCGTATCCTCAGTGGCAACCAACACCGCAAGCATTTTTTTCTCAAACATTCTTTCAACCACCAAGCGATCCACGCTGTTCATGCCAACATACAAGAGCCCCACCCCATTCTCAAGAAGGTTCCGCACCGCAAAGTCCTTCACTCTCTTGATGTAAGGCTCCACCGTCACCACATCTACTCGCAAGAGAGCCCACGAGTCGGCTTGCGCCTTGAATATGAAAGAAGCTCCAAATTCAATGGCCTCGGTGCGTGAAGACACAAACACAGTTGCTTGCTGGGAAGAGAGCTCCTTCATATATGCGTAGGCGGCATCAAGCCTAACATCAGGCGTCTGTAGCTTGATTTGCGAAATGGCATGGGTACGGTACGAAGGATCGAAGTTGAAAATGTTGCTTCGGTCACATCCAAGCCACTCACCGAAGTCTCTTCCATTGGCCAAAGAGTTGGCAAAAGCCACGATTCTCATTGGCACTCCGGTCTGGCCCGAAACATACCGCATTCGAGCCAACACCACTTCGTAGCTGACGCTATCGGATCCCACCATGTGCGAGTCATCGGCAATGAGAAGCTCAATGCCTCGCACGGCCTTTCTCTGCTTCCAGCGACGTGAAACAACATCAAATTGCTCGGGGGTCGCCAACACTAGATGACTGCGACTAAGAGTGGAGACATCACTGCCACGGTCACCCGTCAACTTATTAATTTCCCGGCCCGAAAAAGAAAACCGCATAGTCCATGACTTTAAAAGACCATCAATTACCGTTTGGTTGGGATGTATATACACCGCACGGCCCTTGTTCTGTCGCCAGTGATTCAAAAGCGCAAGCTCACCGCAAACTGTCTTGCCGTTTCCCTTGGATGTTCCGATAAACAAACTGTCGTTTGTAGACCAGAGGGCCTGGAATACTTGTGTCTGGACTTTGTTGAAATA
The DNA here is from genome assembly GCA_003706395.2 of Danielozyma ontarioensis. Taxonomy (NCBI): domain Eukaryota; kingdom Fungi; phylum Ascomycota; class Pichiomycetes; order Serinales; family Debaryomycetaceae; genus Danielozyma; species Danielozyma ontarioensis. The sequence continues at coordinate 276,359 of PPLF02000010.1, forward strand.
CTCAAAGTCGAAACACTTCACAAACTCTTCCCTCTCAAGCTCGCTCACTGGCACTCTCTGCATGTCAAGAAGATCATTGTAAGGAGGAAACTTCTTGGGCAACTTCGTGTCGTAGAGTAGAAGAGGAACTCTGGATTCTGCGTGGAGCCACCTCTCACTGGTGAGGCAGATATGGTAGTTCGGTTGAGGGGGATCAAGGAGAGCTACCGTGAAATCAACCACATGGTCTCTGTCAGCATACTTTTTGTGAAGGGTGAAAGGCTCAGAATGAAGGATCTTTTCCCCGTCACAATCCTCAACAAGCAATATGAATCTTTCCAAATTCCCGTGGTACTTGACGTTCCATTTAAACTCAGGAGTGAGGTCCACCAGCACTCTCAATAGTGTAGGGGTAATGGGCTGAGCATCATAGGATATAGAGAAACGAGGGAATTGCCGCAAAAGATCGTAAGCCTCTTGGCTGTGGCCCCGGAAGTTGATAGCCTCAGCCAACTCGCTTGCGGAAAGATGGAAATACGAGTCGAATGGAAGATGGGCGCTTTCAGTAGCACGCACAATGTCCTTGCTAATTCCGGCAAACTGGCGGAATGGCGAGCTGGTATACCACATACGTCTTTCTACCATTTTGCATAAATCAAGAATTCTTCTGGCAAGAAGGGCCCAGGACTTACGCATGGCGATTTCATATAGGGCTCGAAGAAGACGCCCGGCAGACTGGGTGATGTACACCATGTCAGCCATCAACGCATATCCGTCAAGGCGTAGCTTAGAAATGTAGCTCTGGAGCAATAGATTCACTTTCGCTAGAGGGTCGGTGGGAACTTCTTTGACGGGATAGGGGCATTTCTCAAGAAGCTTGGTCACCTCAAGTCTTTCTTCTTGTCTGACAGGAATGAACTTAAACTCGCCCGAGGCGGAGAAGATTCGGAGAATGTCCAACTCCAGCAACCATGGTTTGAGCTTACCGCTGTACATGTGGATGGTGGGATAGTTGATGTAGAAATGCGATGCAATTTTTCCCAACTCGGTTGATTTGATGGTGCCGACGGCCTCATCATACATCACCAAGCCATGCTGATTCAAAATGACAAGAGCACTGTGGACGAGATCCATACGTTTGTAATACAACGTTTTATCGTCCTTATACTCAGCACCCACATGGTATAACTGGGGCAGACGAAGCATCCTGACGTATAGGTATGAATATCCGAGCCAGGTGATGGCATCCTCTCGGGTGGTGATAAGACCACGCACAATCTCCGCATTTATGGAGTCCACAAGCTTTGCCATAAGCTGGGACTCGATGGGGAGCTGCAGATTTAGAATAGCCATGTAGTATTGCATTTCGTCCTGGGATGTAATGATGACACCCTCACCGTATTTATCGTACCGAGGACGACCAGCACGACCAAGCATTTGTAGGATATCTTGTGGAGAAAGCTGAATCCACGTTCCACGCTCCGGCGAGTATGTCTCGGTTCCCTTGATGATGACGGTGTGGGCAGGAAGATTCACACCCCATGCAAGCGTGGCGGTGGAACAAAGCACCTGTATGTGTCCCTGGGCGAATAAGTCTTCAGCCACGCCACGGTCCTCCCGGTTGAGACCAGCATGATGGATTCCAAATCCTCCAACAACAACTTCTTGCAAATCACGCAGAGCCATGTTCGACGCCTCCAGCTTGAGAATCTCACGAGTTCCATCGCTCATTGAAAGAAGATTCAGATGCTCCGATTCTTCCAATCTTTCCTTGAGCCACTTAGCCGTCTTGTACGTATCTTTCCGGGAATGCACAAACACAATGAGCTGATGCTTGTTCTTGAGACATTCCACCAACTTGTCAAAACACGCTTCATTCATGGCATTGACCTTCTTGATGGCCTTCTTCTCCTTAATTCCGATGAACTGTTGCTCCAAAGGGCACGGCCGGTACGAAGAGTCAAAATGAAAGAGGCCCTTCTTGCCCACTCTGAGAAAAGTGGCAACGTCCTGAAAGTTGGGCAATGTCGCCGAGAGTCCCACCAAACGAACGTGCTCGTTGGTGGTTTCTGACAGCCGAAGTGTACGGCTGACGATACTTTCGAGAACAGGACCTCTATCATCATGTAGCAAATGGATTTCGTCAATGATTACTAGCTGTGCAAGAGAGCTGACGTTGGTGGACTTACGAGTGACGATATCCCACTTCTCGGGAGTGGTGACAAGTACCTGGGTATCCGCAAGCTCAGCACGGCTCAAACTTGCATCACCCGTCAATTCATTGACCACCACCCCAAGTCCCGTCAACCGACGCTGGAACTCTCTCATTTGCTCTTGAACCAACGCCTTTAAAGGAGCAATGTAAACCACTCTGAAGCCGTGGAAATTAAACTTGCCATCATCGTTTCGAATATAACTGAGGGCACGGAGGATGGTTAGCATAGCAACGTTGGTCTTACCAGCACCAGTTGGTGCACATAGTAAGATGTTTTCGTCACTTCCAAATGCAGCAGGATAGATTCTGGACTGAACTCGGTTTAAAGTAGATGTCTCGGCGGAGGGGAACGCCTCACGAGCCCATTGGGGAAGTTCGGAAATGGCCACAAGCCTTTCATTGGTCTCTTCTAGGGAGGGAGGGGCAGGTGGCGGAGGAACATTGATGAGGTCATAGAGTTTCTTACTTTGCTGGTATGAGCCCTTCGGAAGCTTGATGCGGGCGTTGGTCATGAGATGAGATCCTTGGTCAAACACTAGACCCTCAAGGTCGACTATGCGAGGCTTTCTAAGAGACTTTAGCCGTTTGACGCCATCGTTAAGGTCCTGTGATCCTTTCCTTTTCTTTTCACCTCCAGAGGGACTAAGCTCATCAACAAGACTGGGATCAAGAGACTGAGCTTCGTTGAGAATGGTGGCAATGTCGACTCCTTCAAGGAGTTTCATCTGAAGTACGATTCTCCATCTGTTGTCCATCAACTGCTTGACAAAGTCGAAATGATCGTGGCCCAAAAGCTTCACGAGCTCGTTTTCAAGGTCTCGAACCTCAAGGGACTTGTTTTCTAGAATGATGCGGACGCGGGCACTAGTATCGACAACGGATGACTCGTCTTTGTCAGGAAAGAGAGGTCGGAGGTGTCGTTGGAGATAAAGCACGTCAATCGCCTTTAAAGGAATTATGGACGACTGGCTCAGATCGGTCTTGGCAGAAATGACGGCTTCAGCGCCCGCTAGGTCTTCTACCGGCTCCTCGGGTATCTCCCGAGGCACAGGTTCTTCTTCGGTGTTGTCAGCAACGTCGTCTTCGTCGTCTTCGCCTTCAAACTCAATTGCCACACCCTCCTCATTATACTCTTCCTCGTCATGGGCGCTGTAGTCGGTGATTTTGCGGGTCAATCCAATGAGCTCGTCAAACTGGACTTCAGTTAGCTTCGTATTAAGCAATTCTTGGACGTCTTTGATTTTGGATGTGTTGGAAGCGTCCAGTTTCATAGTCTCGAGAATCACATCCGCTGCTGAAAGCACAACACTATGACTTGCGTCGGGAATATACTGATGCACCTGTGACATGAGCAAGTCGAATATATGACTCGTTTCCTCTGAAGTAGGACGGTATGCTATATCCTCGAAGGTGCCGTTATAACTATAGCTCGGAGAAGGTTTTAACACAGATGATGTCGTCTTATTTTCAGGAATGGAAGGTGCCTCGTTCACCACCCTCAGACCCATCTCTTTGGCGGATATGTGTCCTGTTAGCGATTGGGGAGTGGCTTCGTCTTCCTGATGCAGACGTCGGCCGCTCCCAATCACTTTATTGGACATCTGGTCGTACTTGTACTGGTCCATGGTGTTTATGGCATCGCAGATGGAGGTACGGGTTTTTGTGCGGGATTACATGTATGATAATATATGTGAATATATTTTTGTCATCTATGGCAATTAGTAGACTCTGTTGGTGAAGGTACCGGTCTCGAAGTTCCAGGTGTCGTCGGAGATTCTACCTCTCAATTCTCTGACCTCAGAACCAGGAACGTAGACATCCTCGAACAAGATGTCCATCTTGGCTTCTGGAGGAGCATCGTTTTCGGCCTCGGCAACTTGCTCGTCAACGTACTTTCTGGCAGCCTTGTCGTAGGACTTGATTTCGTCTTCGGTGGCGATATCCTTGTCGAGCAAAACAGCCTTCAATCCGGCAATAGGATCGTTTCTGGATCTCATGTGTTGGACTTCTTCTCTGGTTCTGTAAGTAGTACCTGGATCAGACATGGAGTGACCACCGTATCTGTAAGTCTCGTATTCCAACACCAATGGTCCATTACCTTGAGCACACCAGTCCTTGGCGAACTTGGAGGCTTGGTAAACAGCAAGGATATCCATACCATTGACCTTGAGACCAGGAATGTATTGACCTCTCTTGTAGTATTCAACCATAGCAGATGATCTGGAAGCGGAGGTACCCATACCGTACTTGTTGTTTTCACAGGCAAAGATACATGGCAAGTTCCACAACTTGGCCATGTTGTAGGCTTCGAACACTTGACCTTGGTTAGCAGCACCATCACCATACAAGGCAAAGGTAGCATTGGCTTCACCTCTGTACTTGTGAGCAAAGGCAAGTCCGGCACCCAAAGGAACTTGAGCACCCACAATACCGTTACCACCGTAGAATCCAGGAGCGAAAATATGCATGGAACCACCCTTACCGTAAGAGGCTCCGGATCTCTTACCCATCAATTCTCCCAAAACTGCCTTGACGGGCTGACCTCTCATGTAAGCGAAACCGTGACATCTGTAGGAAGTGATGATGGTATCCTTTGGAGTAATGGCCTTTTCAATACCAACAGCAATGGCTTCTTGACCAACAGATAAATGACAGAAACCTCTGATTTTCTTAGCCTTGTACAAAGCGTCGGCTGCCATCTCCATTCTTCTGACAATGATCATGTCCTTGTACATTTGCAAGAGAGATTCCTTTTCAGTCTCAAACGTCAATTCGGGTGCATCAAGCTCATAGGTCTCAAACGATGATGCTGGCAACTCAATGGTCACCAAGTCACTGGTAGAGGTGGCCATTGTTCTCTTGGCCACATTGGCACTGGCTCTAAAGACACGGGAACTGAGCATGATTAGTGGTGAAGAGGAAAGGAAAATCCCGGAAAGATAAATTGCTGATGTTAGATACGCATCCGGGCAGAGGTCTTCCGCCCGCCGGCAGTAAACCCCCGGGAGACCCAGGCACCACCCACGCACGTGATACAAAGCACGTGACCGGATGTTTCCCCAGGCAATTGAGGCGCGCACGCCGTGCCACTTTCGGCCGCATTGGGAAGTGCAACTTAAAGCTAGCACCCCATGTTAGGGATGATATAAAAGGCCGAAACCCTCCTGTTTGGAGACCAGTTGCAGTGCCATGCTTCACAATCCGTTTGAGATTTCCGAGAAGGAGAAGCTGTGGAAGGAGAAGCTCCTCAAGTCGTCCCCCAAGACCAAACCGCTATTTGCAGTAAACGCTGGTCTCACCACTCCTCCCACCTCTTCAGTCAGCTCATTTGCATTCACGGCATTGACTCCCAAGAGAGCATCCAAGAGAGTTGGACTTGGGATCCTCGCCACGCCTTCTTCGGCGCAGTCCCGGAACTCTCGTTTTGGCTTCTTCCAGAAGCCTGCTTCCAGCCCCGACCTCACGCCTTTGGATGCCCACAACGACGTTGCCTTCACTCCGCTACTAGAGGGGGCGTATCCCACGCCACACGTCCGCTGTGAAAGTGTCCACGATGACACCATCAATCTCAGTCCCCTCAAACCCATGATGAAGGGTCCCAAGGTGCGTCCGTTCATCTTTAGCCAGACGCAGCCTCACCAACGGTGTGAGAACCTCACCCGCCAGAAATGTTTCATTTGCAACGAGCTCCTACAGACCAAGTTAGACTTTGAGAAGGTGATGGAGCTAATCTGCGGCGATTTCGTGCATGAGGAGTGCTTAAAGGTCGTCATGGGCTCGCATGGTCTTCGCAACCTAAACACCTCCAAGTGTCACGGACCGCAATGCTCAGCCCGAACAATAAAGTCCCCAGTCCAACCGTTGGACAACAGCTTCTTGGATGCCACCGGAACTGACGCATTACTGCAGTGGTACCACGAACCGAATCTGCGGCTATCTGCGTCATTGCAGCCGCCCGTGACTGGCGACCTCATTCAGTTGCAGCCGCCGCTCCACCACCCACGGCCCCGCAAATCGTATACCACCACGGTCACGTCGCCCACGGCCAGCCGTACAAGCGATGTCATCACTTGCGGAACAATCAGTCTGTCAGCCAACTCGTCGTGCTCCTCCTCGCCAGTCGTGAGCATCAGCACCCAAATGACGGTCTCGGTGACCATTCCCCGCTATCGCCATGTTGCCAAGGAGACCCTCCAGAATCACTTCATTCGGTTCCTTCTCTACAGGTGCCCCCAGCTATCTCTCAACTCACTCCTAAACTTAGGGCACTTACGACTAGCTGACCAGTTGTTAGTGAGTCTCGGCGAGAAGCAATGTCAAATGCACTGTTTCTTGTTTCAGAACTGTCTACTAATCTGGGAGGAGCACCGCCAGCCGCTAAATGTCAATGTTGGCACCATGTCGGTGTCGGTGCCGCGGCCCAACTTCCTTGAAATCACTACCAACTCCATTAAAATCGTGTTACATTCGCTGCGAGGGCCCATCATCGAGAAGTGGGGGGTGGCATTGTCTGATAAGCAGTTTGAGTTCCCATCCGAACTCATCACATCCACCATCTGCCTTCCTGGATTCAAGGAAGAAACTCCTCGACGTCCCGCCTCCATGGTGACCATCCTACTCGACGACATAACCACCGACGACATCGCCTTCAACCTAACGGAGACTAGACTATCGCCCGACTCGTTCTATGACACCGACTCAGATTCTGACACCGACTCCGACCTAGAGCTCATTGAGGCTGCTCTCCGACAGCGGTCCTGGAACGATCTTCACGACTACATTGACGAAACAATTAACACTCTATAGCTAATCTTTACAGAACCGCTCAATCTCGGTGTATATGCGATTGACCCACTTCTCTCGCTCCTGTCGAGAGCGGGCCATGAACACCATGCTCTTGCCGGTGACTCCCAACTTTCGAATCATCTTCAAAAGTCCCGGATTCTTGGGTAAGTCCTGCTTGTCGAAGGTGTCACCCACGTCGATGTCGTGGCCCGAGATCTGTCGTTTCTTTCCAAACCAGAGTGTGAAGCACCGCAATGCCTCTTCCTCCGATGATTTCCACCCATCCGCATACATTCGAGGGAGGGAATGGTCACCAGGGTTCTTGACGTCAAATTCTCTTTGCCGCTCAAGCAAGTCCGGCCCCGTGGAGATCCCAGAGTAGATGTACGATTCCACTAATGGAATGGTGATGTAATGCTCAAAGTAGGAAGACTTCTTCCAGATGCCAGTGGCTTTGGATCGCCGGAAAAGTGTGAACAAGAGAAGGAACCCAGGACAAAGAACAACAAAGTATTGGTTGAAATTAGAATGCTTCTTGTGTTTCTGAAACAAATAGCCACTCATGAGCACCGGCGTGGTCATGGCGAGACTGCTGATATTATGTAGCTGAGGATTGGCGACAGAATGGGCAAACTCAATGGTATCAGACTCCTGGATCACGTTGGAGTCGACATGCTCATTGATGTGGATAGTCTCGGCATTGCGCTTACGAACACCAAGTTTCCGACTGAGGTCGTCAGCTTTCTTGGCCCGCCAGTAGGTACTGAGGTCCCGGAGCCGCGTCACCCACTCGTCCCGAATGCGGCGGTTGGGGGCCTGGAGCTTGACTCGGGATCCGTTGGTGAGAGTGATTTGAAAAGAAGAGTCGACGATATCCTCGTTGGAGATTTCGGCCGTCGATGAATACCAAAGAACACAATGAAGGATCTTGTGAGGTGCTTGTATCTTCTCAACAGGAACGGGCTCCACAAACTTCACGTTCACCAAGTCCAAGAGCCCTTCCGACTTGACCACCTGCTGGGCCCGACGCTCAAACTCCAGAAGGGCGATGTCGTCGTACTTTTGGAAGTCTTCCAGCGCTAACCAGGGGATATGATCATTTTCGTCAAGTTCGAACGGCGATTTGACGTAGATCTCAGGCATGTTTGCGCAAGCGGCGGCAATACCTTCCACACTGCGGAGACTCTGGGGAGTGGGCGGAGAGCCCCGAAAGAACTTAGTGAAAAAGAGAATATGCGAGCAGGTGTAGAAGTACGACAACTTGTGGAAGGTTCGAAGGAACGAAACCTCCTTTCCGACGGTGTTTGTGAGTCTGGATAAGAACCCCTCGATGGGGAGCGGCTCACAGAGAATGTGCTTCTGAAAAAGCACCTGGCGGGGCTCCTGGGTCACTTGACGAAACTGGAGCTGGTACGTCTTCGACAATAGCTGCTGTTGGATGAAGAAAAGCTCACTATTGTTGGCGATCCACTCTAGACGGTCATAGTACTTATAGCAGAACCAAGGAATAGGGTTCTCCTCAAGCCATTTGTGGATGGCGGCATGTGAATCTTTCTTTTCCTCAAGCTGCTCGAGAATGACGGTCTTGATGTATTCGATGATCTTGCTGTGATGGACTTGGTACCCTCGTGGAAGGACAGACACCGAGATGCTGTCGTTATGTTCGGTCAATGCAAAAATCATGTGGCGAGGAACCGAGAGGTTGATGTTGACATGAAGCCCCACGAGATGCACATTGAAGGAGGACTCGGGGTGGGCGTGGAGGATTTGGCGGAGGAGATACATCCACCTGAAGGCAGCTGTCTGGAACTTGCTGCGGAGAATATATGCGTTGAGGCCATTCTCCTTGGGAAATGTAACCGCCAACGATTTGTCAGTGGTACTGTAGAAATTACACCGGGTAACGGAAGAGAGAGGAATTTGATGGACGGGCTTCTTTTTAGGCTCGCTCTTGTTCATGTCGTAGAGCTGGAGGTAAAAAGGCGTGGTCGGGTCATCGCTCTTCCGCAAAACAACAAGGTACTCATCCCAGCGTTCCACGACTCGGGTATCAAACGGCTCCACCTCGGTAAACTGGGCTGAGTCCTTTAAGCAGTTGGACTCCTTGATGATCACAAGCATCTTGTCGGCACGCACCATCTCACCTGCTTTATAGTTCTGGAGAATGGCGCTGTAGAGCTTGGACTGTAAGCTGTTCTTCTTAGCTTTAGCCTTGTCCTTTGACATTCGAGCGAACACCTTGAACTTCTTTCGAAACCTTTCATGGTCCTTCTCCGCCCGCAGATAGTTCTGCTGCACCACGGGCTCGGGAACCAAAATGCTGATGGACTGGCGAGACGTGCGTGATGTCCGCGTGGAAGGCCGACTTAGCAGAGTTTCGCTGGAGTAGTGGACGCCGGAGGACGGCCGGCTCATGATTCGGTCGTCAAGATTGAGGTCCTCGGTCTCTGTCACCTCAATAGCAGGAACAAAAAATTCCTTGACGGGCGACTTGAAGTCGACAAGATCCAGACCATACTCCTTGATCAGATCATCGTCATCATCGTCGGAGGTGTCAGAGTAGTCGTAATCGTCGTCGCTGGATAGCAGTGCCTGTTGTCGGTGTCGCAACCTCCCCATTTCGGACCTCATGACCCGGGAAAATGCATTGTTGATGTTGGTAAAGACGTTGTCGGAGTCGGAGTCGTCATGCTTGTGAAGAAAGCCACTGGAGATGCCCTGGTTAACTGTTTCCCTGAATTCTCGTAGCTTGCTCTTTACATGATGAGTTGTAGGAGCGGCAAATGCATGGCCGTCTACGCGATGACGCCATACATCGGGAACGGTGCCCAACAAAACACACTTGGCGTTTTCAGAGATGGTGGCGGGATCGCTATACGTAAGACGGAAGGCAGTGAAGGAAGTTTTGGGGAGGTGGATGGTATCCATTCCATACTTAGAGTATATAAAAGATTCGCGGCGTTATCGCAGATGCTAAATGATATCGTCATCATGAATAGCCACCGACACACCTTCAGGGTTCATGTTTTCCGGAGGTGACACACTGGGAACTGCCTCAAGGGCAATGTAAACCAAGCCCACCACAAAGATAAGCAACGCAGAAATCACTCGGAACCAGTTGTGGCCGGTGATAGTAACCGCAATGAGCGTGTAGACTAAGTTAGTAGAGCGTAGTTGACAATTGATTCGCCTGCGGCATTCAGCTACTGTCGAAGCTGACGCATGGGTCCAATAAGGAGGTATACGTACACAAACCACGGCCGATAAACGAAAAGAGGAACGAGCCATACGCGTAGGCCTCTGGCGGGACTCTAAATTCTGGGGGGTTAGTAGGGATAGATGCCGTCAACAAACAACAAATAACATACCAAGAAGACCAATGGCTAAACCGAAGGCAACAAGATAGACGCCGGTTATGAACTGCGTTAGTACGGAGGACAGCTAGGAGCAGCGTAAACATACGGAGTGGCTAGGTTAGTAACAGCAAGGAGAAAGTGGGCAGATCCACAGCAGCAAAACATACATTCCCGAGAAGAATTGAGATAAGCCGGAGAGCACAGCCAACCCGGCCACCGAGAGATTGGCGATGCGGAACACGCCAGTGAGGTCCAGGCCGTTAAGGGATTCAAAAGACATAGGAGGTTAGAGAACACGATCACGTGTGAAAAGCATTGGTTATCTAACCGCGCCCACGAATGTGTCAGGGGATATTTTTTTTTGGTTCGGCTTTTGGCGGACACACCACACCATGTCCCAGGCAGACAATCCTAAGTTCAAGCGCAACTACAAGGCATGCCTCAATTGTCGTGTTCGCAAAGTGAAGTGTGACTTGGGATCGGTTGACAATCCTCGTCATGGCAAATGTGCCCGTTGCTTGCGGGAGCGGAAGGACTGTGTGTTTGTGGAAAGCAAGAGGGGGGGAGCCCAGAATGTGATATCCGGCAAGAAGAGGAAAGAAGAATATGACGGCGTCAGTCACAGCGGATCGCCAGAATCTCCGGTGACCCTCCCTCCCATGAAACGGGTGTTGGAACAAATGGGCCCCATTGGGGGCCCCATGCCGCCAATGGCAGCTACCGCCGCCATGAATGTGCACATGGAACGGGCCAGGTCCGAAACAAAGGGGGCAGCCGAAGCAATAGCAGAGAAGGAAGACTCCAATCATTTCTCCACCATGGAGGGAGCTTTGGTGTTTTTGGCGAAGGCCGCTGGCACAATTGCCAAAGCCGACGAACGAGACAACATCGATGCCCGTCAGAAACACGAACAGCTCGAGGCCAGCACCACCAGCACTACCTCCACCACGGACACCGAGGCCACGGCATCGCGAGGCATGATGTCACGGCCGCCAGTGTCGGTGGCGTCGTCAGTTCCCGCCTATATTATGCCAGCCAATCGTAAGCGGCTCTCGATGCCGGCGGCAGAGAGCTCGGAAGCGTCTAGACCCCGTAGCTCAGCCAGTTTGTCTAGCATCGACTATATTGGTGGCCCCAACAGCATTTTGTCGGAGCAAGAGGCCATTCGACTCATCCACTTGTTTTTTACAACCACGCATCCTTTTTTTCCCCACATCCCCAAGTTTCTCCATTCTCCCAAAGTTCTCTCGGGGTACCCCATTCTTCTCTGTGCTATTCTCACCATTGCCGCCCGATACCACCCGTTTGAAGACAACGCCTCCACCAACTCATCCAGCGGCGTGCCCCGCAACATCGAGGTGCACGACCGCCTCTGGCTCTACGTCCAGCGGTTGATTTCACAAACGGTGTGGGCAGAGGCGTCCACTCGCTCCATCGGAACCGTGTTTGCATTTTTGCTCTTTACTGAGTGGAACCCCCGCGCCATTCACTGGAGATGGCTGGACTATGCCAACAAGGCCGACGAGCCCACCGACAGTGCGAGCCAGGCCAACAGTGCTACCGACGAGCCTGCCGGATTGGGGGCTATGAGACGCTCCTACAGAATGGCATGGATGCTTATTGGATCGTCGGTGCGTCTTGCTCAGGACACGGGGTTCATGGAAATCAGCTCTCAGACGTTTTTGGCCACCCACGAGGCGGAAATTAACTCAGTCATGAACATCAGCCGAAGATCCATGCTCGCACACTCGCTCTCGGAGGTGGATCTCGACGAGGACGAGGTGTCGGTGGAGGACATGGAGCAGGGCGAAGACGACCACAAGATATTAAGCATGAGCGAAGAGGACCTTAAACGTTTCTCCAGCGAGCACGTCCTCCGGTTCACTCGCAAGCAAAAGGCCAAAATCGAGCTTCTCCAGATCATGTCGCTTGGGCACGAGGCATTATATGGGTATAAAGCTCAGTTGGGCAGCTTATCTCAGCGACAGAACTTGTCTGTGTTGAATATCATGTCTCCACTCATCAACGGGTGGGGCCGCAAGTACGGAGATCTTCTTGTCCCCTCCAACAAGAAAATTCTCAAGAACGTCACTAACCTTCAGCAGCAGCTTGAGAATCCCGGCCTGAACTTGGCCAAGGACCTCGAACAGTTCGTGGAGAGCGAGTCGTTCATCTTTGAGTTCAACTACGCCAAGCTCTACATTTATTCGTTGGCCCTCAGTCCATCGCCCAAGGTGCTCCAGGATCTCAAGCACAAAAAGATCAACCTCAAGTTGGACGAGATCTCCAAGTCGGCCAAGTACATTGAACAGGCGTTCAGCGCCGCCAACGAGATGCTACTTGTGGCCCACAGAGTCCACAAACTCAAGCTCCTTCGCTTCATGCCCGTAAGATGGCTTACGCGGATCGTTCGAGCTGTGGCCTTCATTGTGAAGTGTTATCTTACCATCACTGCCCACAAGTCGTCGTCGACGGCAGAGCAGGGCCTTCAGAATGGATCCAGTTTCGACAACTTCGACTCCACCATCCTCTCGCTCTCGCTTATATCCATCGACGAAATCGTCCAGAGCATCCAGCGGGCGGCAATAACGTTGAGAGACTGTTCGCCGGACGAACTCCATCTCTGCACGCGGTACTCGAACGTCTTGTTGTATTTGTGCTCCGAGATGAAGACCAAAGCTAAAGCCCACGAAGAACCGCTCGCCAAACGCCATAAGGCTTCGGAATCGTCGCTCCATCGTCAGGAATCGCCAGTGCAACCGCCGCTGGTCCAACAGGCACCACCGCCTCCCCGGCAAGCCCAGCATCCCCAACAGGCCCAGCATCCCCAGCAGGACTTCTTTGGCTACGACAATGGCTACTTTCACCGGTCATCGGTGGGGTCGGCTGCTTCGTCGTCGGCATCTGGCTTCAACACGCCGCTCCAGAACGTGGTGGGAGACTCGGAGGTGATGGAGTGGTTTGTAAACGACCGGAACATCGGTCTTGACTTTGTGGGACCATGGACGGAGATGATTGAACAGCAGTTGAATCTGGACGTTCAGTTCAACTTTGACCAGGCCATGTCGTAGTTTTACATTATATAGAATTGTAGAGGTGAAATGAACATAAGTGTGAATTGATTCATAGATCATAAATATAGAAATTCCCACTGTGGGTTTTGTCGTGATAATAGAAGCTAGTTTACATTAAGTGCGGCTGGCGGCATTTAGAAGGTTCATGTGGTCGTTGGCGAGCTCGGATCTCAGGGTGCCATAAACATGGATGGGGAGTCCCTTGAAATTGTCCCAGCTCTGAGCAGTGTTGATCAACGAATGGATCAACGTTTGCGATTCCTGGGTGAAGTCATTGACGGAAGCCCGGTTCATAACAATGGTATCAACTATGGCCAGTTGTCCTGGTTCCAGTAAGAAAGGGTTAAAGAATGTGGCAGAGGCATTCTCATGCTCGGGGACATACACGGTGATGTCGGCATCTAGGTCCAAGGTGGCATTGAGCTCGGGAATTGCCTTGATGACGTCAGTGACGAGCTTGAGCCTTTTCATACAGTTCTGGGCATTGACATTATTGTTGCGGGCCATAAAGGAAAGAAGGGTAATTCCCACTTGAACCTGATCAGGGAAATCATGAAGACACATGACAATGGTGAGAAGCAAGGCCGAGAACAAGTGTTGAGAGTCCCAGAAACCAAGCACAAACAACTTTTTAGTCTCATAGAACTTGATGATGACTTCGATGGTAGATAATGCAGCAACAAGTCCCTTCTTCAAGGCGGCATGGAGGTCCACCACATTTTCCACTAGCGAGCCGGTGTTGCCAAACACCACCGAGAGAAGGGGTTTTGTGATTAGAATGACAAGCTGGTTGAAACGAAGAATAAGATTGCCCAAGTTTCTGTTGCTAGGATTGATGATATTTTGTGACCGGTAGGCGGTAAGGTAGGGCGCCTCGAAGATATTGTCCAAGTCGACGAGACATTTGAGAATGTTTTGGATGAGAAGCTTTTGGTTGAACTGGTCGGTGTTAATGTAATTGACGGAAAAGGACCGGACGTTGGGGCCGTAGATTAGCTTGATGAACTTGGCAATGAACTTGGTGAGATGAACATTGACCTCAAGGATGTTACTATCGAAGGAGTCGCCCAAGTCAATCGATCCGTTTTCCACCGGCAAGTCCACGTCGGTGTCGGTGTACTCAATGTGTACCGGCATGTTCATCTTGGCGGCCCAGGTGGTGTCGATGACAAAAATTGTCCACCACAATCGCTTGGCCTTTTCGTTGTTGATTTGCTGCAGGCGAATCTCCTCTGCCGATTCCAACGGCGGCGCCTGGCGCTGGCGGTGGTAGCCACTGGCCACAGCCGATCGTACCGCCACTCCAAAATAGTTGTATACGGTGTTGTAGCGGTTCAAGTTGGCGGAATAGAGGGCTAGGAGAAGCGCACTCTGAATGAACTGGAAGGAGAGCTCTTCCTGAGTTAAGTGAAACAATCGCGTGGCAAGTAAGTAGTAGTCGATTCCGGGGAACTTTTGTCTGCGCTTGGGAGCATCGAGCGCCGGGGTGGTGGGGGCGGTTGTACTGACGTTGGATAGCTGTTCACCAAATGCAATGATGATGAAGAGGTAGCAGAGTAGGATAGAGGGCACCCGGGATGCCAACTCATTGATCCAGCTTTTCTCGTCACTTAGGGCATGTGCCTCAAACACCGAATACACGTCCTCCACCAAGGTCCTGAGCTCCTCAATGTCGATCAAGAAGAATTCCAGCGAGTAGGTGTTGTAGACCTTGTCGATCATATTGGTGGTGAAGTCCCGCTCAGGAAGACGGTGGCGACACACGCTCAAGAGCTTAAATAAAATGGAGTCGTTATCATAATCAGAGAGGATGTAGTTCTCCTGGATAAACCCCGACGCCGCCCCCTTTTGCACCACACGATCCTGTTTCACATCGGTGGCGCTCAAAGCAGGCAACTGGGGGACTTTGGGCAACTGGTTTAGCGGAAGGTTGTGCTCACGAGCAAGATATTCAAGCTGGTTTACTCGCTCATGAAGGTTATTGAGATCGCTTTCCATAATGACAATCTTCCGATCACGATTGGGGTAAACACAGCCATCTCCCTTGTTGACACTCTTACAATTGGTACACGCTGGTTTCTCCCCCGAACATCGGATCTTCAGAAGTTTGCATCTTGTGCAAGCGTAATGACTTCGGCCAAACACCTTTAAGGGCTTAGGTTTTTGGATACCTCCACCCATGGTGTGTTATGACTGTGAGTTGGATGACTATATGTTCAACGCCGTGACGAGACCAGTTATCGACTTCACCAGCGTGGGGATATTGGTGAGTTGAAGAAGGGAAAAATTATGATGGCCTTGGATTAGCCAACTAAAGAATGTGGAATTGTTCGTTACGCCTACGCTCCACATATGCAGGCGATCTTACGGGGTTATATTTAAGCGAATAGAACCGCTGGAAACAAACTGAGAGAATAGGGCGGGTTGTAAAAAATAAAAGACTGTTGCCAGCCCAACTGCCGGCATTATGGGTAGACTGCGTGGTCGGAGTAGCAACTGACAGGCCCGAGAGAAGGTGTGTGCAAGGGGGATGCCGGGGCGAACGGGGCTTGAAAAGACGACAATCGAGATTTTCCTGTGGACCGAGGTATCTATAGTTTGCCGGTGCTGTTGTGAGGAATGTTTTATTTTTAAACGCAATCTATTCACGCTATCCATTCTATACACAATCTATACACACGGACAAACGGCCAAGCAGAGATGGCGCTCCCCACCACCGTCTACACCGAAAAAACCTCGATGGTGGCCGTCAGGTTGTTTTGGGCCGTGACCACACAGTAGGATGCACCTTCCAGTTTACCCAGAGAGGAGCCGCTGATTCCGTTGTAGCCAGTCTTTGAAGGATCTATTTCGCAACCGTCTCCCTCACAATCATCACAGCTGACACGCAATCCAAACGTGGGCTTTTCATTGTTGAAGTCATCAATGTACTTGGGGTTCCAGCCGATCTTCACAAAGGTGTTGCCGCTTTCGTCCATGTTGGCGCCCGCCACGTATGGAGCCCAGTTTCCGCGGGGCTTGTCCTTAGTGCCCCAGATGCATCCCTCGTCGGTGGACACTCCCGGTTCGTTGACATAGTAGTGTGCCGCTGTGCTCGCAAAGTAGTCGGGACCAGGCACGGAGAGAACCTCCACGTCGTCGGCATCCACACTGGTGGGAATCAACATGGCCTCGTTACCGGGGAGCACCGTCTGGCAAAAGGCAACCTCTTTCGACGCCTGGTTGTTGGCCTTGACCGTTCCCTCTCCGTCGACACACAATCCGCGGCTGGAGAATGGCTTTGACGTGGTGCCGTCGTCGTTGCAGTAAAGTCCCCCGTTTTGCGATCCGGGGTAAGTATACGAGCTCACGCTCTTATCCCACTGCGCCATGAGTTTTCCACTAGGGCACGCGTAAGGACAGTACTTTCCGGCAGTACAACTTTCGTCCGGAGACATGGCCCAGCCTCCATTATCTTCTCCGTCCACGTACACTAAGCCCTCGTCAGAGGGCAATTTGCAGGTGGAGGCTTCGCGCTTGGTGGGAGCTGCGAAATTTGCAGTAATAAGGAATGACAAGACCAAGGATTTTGTAAGCATAATGAGTGAATATGTTTGAGAAAGGAAAGAGTTGACTAAAGTTGGTTTAGGGTTGTCTAAATCTACACCTATATGGAAGTCGGAGGTCTTTTATATTCCTCCACTGGCGAACTATCCTAAGGTCTAGAAGAGCTCATCTGTGGTGGGTGCACTCACTTGCTCCATTGGGCAAATTTAGTGCAGGAAGCAGGGATCCAAAGTTTACAGCCCCATTTGTACGTAGGAACTATTATCATCGATTCGTGATGGGCCTCTTTCAGGTATGGCAAGTCCCGATTCGAGTCTAGAATCGTTGCCGTTGCATTATGCGAGAGATGAAAATTTTTGCGGGCCCAGGGCGCAACTCCCCGAAGGCGCTGGCATCGCCTCCCTCCACGGCACGTGATAGCCATCTTCTCACGTGAGCTCCTACCTCATGCCTTCTCTTCTCCAACAGGTGTACACCAATCTCGTACGCTACAATCTATGGACCGATGTTACTATTCACCAGGATGTGATCTGTGGCACCCCTCCATCCAAGTTGGATTCCAACGACGCTGACGGCACTGTCGAATGGGTGATCCCCCTTACTATGGACATGCGTTTAAGACTCGATGACATCGACCTGTGGTTTGATCGAGTTTGCCACATCGGTGGATCCCGCCCCTCGAGACTCACCATTGGCTTGGTGAACGACGACGGTACAGTGGTCTACTACTTTGTGCACGATGGACTCGTCAAGCCCCGGCAAAACTAACCGTCATGTTGAGAAATCATTATTATGCAAGTATACAGAAAGAATAGCTATTGCCATCGCCTCCCCATCACCACGGGAGGGCATGTACATCTACGAGGTATGCACTCGAACAAGGGGGTTGGTGATGATGCAATGTCGGTGTTCGGAGTACGGGTGCACATCCGGTCCGTCCCCTTGCCTTGTGCAATGCAGGCATGTCCCTTCCAGCAAGGTAATGCTTGACGTGAGTGTTCACAAATCGAACTCACCGCCGGAACGGTGAATGCAGCCGAACCGGTGATGACAGTCGATGAAACTCCACATCCGAAAGGGGAAGATGAGGCTTGGACCTTACCACGTTGCGACGCCGGAAGCTGTACACCCCCAGGTCATCTTCTTCTTCAGCAACATGATCCATCTGATGGTTATCTGTGGTGGGTTCCATGGCAAGTCGCCATTTCACCACCGACCCCATACTGGAGGTGCTGGTATTTCTCAGTCGGAATCGATTGAGACCACCACCGGTCCATCGACTGTCGAATGACCCACCGTCGGCATTGGACTCACGCGTGACCCGTCGTTGCACCACCGAGTCTCCCGAGCTGTTTGAAGGAGGAATCTCGAAAATGGTGACCGGCGTGGGCTCCACGGCGGAATACTGAGGGTTTTCGATCGACAGTCCCTCGAAAATGTCACTGGAGTAGAGCTCAGACTGGTTGGAGAGTTTTCGTCGGTAGAGATAGTTTTCGTCATACATTTCAGATGCGGACTTGAGTGGCTGTTTTATGGACACGGGCGTCTCGAGTGTTATTGCCATCTTATCAAGGAGGATCATGAACTCGAGTAACTCTCGCTCATCCACGAGCTGGCTGCCAAACCGGAACTTTTCATATAGCAGGATTATACGACGGAAGTCAGGCATTTGGCTGACATCCACATTACTGTTGATATTGCTCAGAAGCTGGTTGATCATATCATCGAAGCCGAAATGCATGGGGAAAGCAGCTTGTCCAAAGAGCAGCGAGTCGTAGCGTAGCTTGATCCCCAAACCACGGACGATTTCTTCGTAGTTGGTGTTCGCAGGGAAGAAGGTGCCCTCGGCGCCAAACCCATTTCGTTCTTGAATATACTCTGGCGGCGCCATTCCGGGGTAGTTAATGGCGCCGTGGTTAGTGAGCGGGCTGGCCTGAAACTTGATATCCCGGCACTCTGCCAATTTAGCATCAATAGCCTCATAAACGGTCTTGGGGAGGTCGCCTTTTTCGGGAACGTAGACGGATTTGGAGGGAATGTCATTGAGAGACACTCGGTTTTGGAATAATCGAGAAAGATATAGTAGGAATGAAAGAAGTAGATACACAACGCACACAATAACCACAATAAAAAGCTTGATTCCCGATGAAGATGAACTCATCGTCTGCACAATCACATCAATAGGGGTGACGGCCACGAACGATATGGTCAAAACCATAAAGATAAGCAATGAGAATGAATACAACCACAGAAGCACTCGCCGCGGGAAGTTGGTGATGCCGCCCTCATAGTTCCGGTGGTCTAGATACCGTCGCGACGGGATGTTCGCTCGTCGACTGGAATCGAACTGCGTCGGATGTGGTAGGACGTTGCTGGCGTTCATTCCAGGCCTTAGAAGCAAGAATGTGGATTATGGTCAATATACGCGGAGGCACGGATGTTTAAATATTGTACAAAGAAAATTCACCTACTTGGGGGGAGTGCCATCGAGGTCAAGGTTAAGGTTGGCCCCGGGTAGACCGGGGGATGACCGGTTGGAAGATGATGCCATACTATTGCTAAGTTGCTGCTGTTGTTTTTGTATCAACAACTTCTTCCTTTCCTCATATTGCAACTTCAGGAGGTTGTTTGCATCCAAAAAGTCCATGGAACTTGAAGAGCCCGAAACAACCGATGCACTGGGCATTTGCTGAGACTGCTGGGCAAGTTGCAGGCTTTTTGCCTTAAGCATCTGAAGCTGCGACCGTTCCTGTGGCGTCAACTGTCTGGTTGCACCAGCAGTCCCAGTGGCCATAGGAAGCGGCCGACCCGTTTGACCAGCTTGCAGAACCTGACCAGTACGATTTTGTTGTTGCAATCGATTCTGTTGCTGTTGCTGAATGTTGGCAAGATACGTGGCCGCAAGACGGGTGACTTGCTCTTTAGTCAAGTTGGGGTTCTTGGTTTGAATGGAGTTGATAATGGCAGAAACCTGCGCCGGAGCAAAATGAATTCGGGCTTTCGGTGCTTGCCCTTGCTGGGTAGTTTGACTCAGTGGAGCACTGAGTCCTGCGGACAGCGATTGGGCGGGTGACATTTGAGAACTGCTCCGCAGGAGAGGCTGTTGTTGCTGTTGTTGAGACGAAGAGGCTTGAGGACTCAATTGGCGGTTACCAAGCTGTCCTTGCATCATGAGGTTGGTCTGACCGGTTTTGACCTGTTGGGGTTGCAGTTGTTGCTGCTGCTGCTGCTGCAGTTGCAGTTGTTGTTGCATTAGTCTTCGTTGTTTTTGAAGTTGGATCAACTGTTGAATTTGCTCTGGCGTGTATGGAGTACCATTAGGAGTGGTGGGTCTCTTGGCAGGACCCTGTGAATAGTTCTGACGAGCCGCTGACACCAGCGATGCCGGGCCGGTAACGGCGCCGGCTTGAGGACGATTGGCAGGAGCTCCTGTTAACGGAGCCGAGCCAGGTCGAGAACCGATATTTCCTCCTCTCGCAACCATGCCTTGAAGCTGGCCTGGCTGTGTCATCCGGCTCAGTGGCATGGTGCCAGTAGACGTAGCTCCGGACTTGACAGTGGTACCACCAACTTGCTGATTGGGCGCAACGGAAGCCTGTGAGCTATTAGCTCCTGGTGCACTAGATGCCTGGCCTTGTTGTCTTTGACGCTGCAGCTGAGCAACTGCCTCCATCATTCTGGAGCGCGTGGCCTGTTGATTAATGTAGGCCTCTTGGATTGACTTATCACGGTCAAACTTAAGACGGGAAAGCTCTGCAGGAGTAGGGACGCGATCGCCGGCACGCTTGGCACCTTGAGGAGTAGTGCCGTTTACGGCGCCACCGTTGCCGGATCCATTTTGGTAGTTTGAGGTGGTGGTGGTATTAGTATCATTCAGGTCGGAAGTGGTGGACGAAGATGAAGCGCCTGCGTAGGTTGCCTTGCGCTGAGCCAACTTGGCGGTCTGAATCTCTCTCTTCCTCATGCTCTTGCGCATGGCGTCAAACATTGATGCCCATCTTAATCGGCGATGGCCTCGTTGAATAGACTCATTACCAACACCAAGAGGAGAGATTCTTCTCTTGGTGGTACTCTGAGCACGGTGCGCTTGCTCAAGCCATTGCTGTGCATGATATGCATATACACCCTTCATGTCAGAAAATTGGAACTTTTCGTTAAGCTGAATGTATCTTTCAAAACACTGCCATGGGGTTCGACGTTCAATGTTTGATTCGTACTTCTTCAAAGTGGACGAAGTAGAAGAAAGATGTTCGGATATAAGATTCCAGTTGAAACAGAATTCGGCCACGTAGTGAATAAGATACTTATCATCCTGGGGAAGCCATATGGTAGGAGAGCGGTACTCGATGTTCTTGACCAATGGAGGCTTGGGTGGTTTGAGAGCATTGAATTGGCGACGCGACAGAAACCCAAAGAGCCCTTTTTGATACTCGGGAGTGGGCTTGGTCTTGTTGAGTGGAGGCTTGGTCTCCTTCACCACAATCTTGTACCAATCGTCATCTTCTTCGAATGAATGCAAAAGTCGAGAGATGGGGACCATGGGCAGCTCTCCCGATTTCAACGGAGGAGCATTGAGGGTAATTTCCTCATCAAAAGCACTGAACTTGGGCAAATTCTTGATGATGCTTTGATCGAGCTTTTTAAGGTCGTTGAGGTTGGCATGCATCTTGAACGGCGATGGGTTATGACCCTTCTCGGGCATGACCTTCTGAACTTCTTCTCGGGTATACTCAGGAAGAATCCGAGGAGTGATTTCATCTTCGGGCTTAGGACGGGACATGAGAAGCTTGACATCAATGGCGGAGACCAAGTCGGGGCCCTCGATCTCTTGCTCGTTCTCGGCTTCTTCCACGGCTTCAAGCTTACCAGACTCATCATCCTCTTCCTCTTTGGCAGGAGGCTCGGGAATGGTAAGCGTGATTACTGTGTCTTCCTGTTTTTCCGGCTCCCTTGCCACTTCCGCGATATCAACCTCCATCTTCACGGCACCTTCCTCGTCTTCTCCATCTGCCTGTGGCTGGGGAGGGATTATGAGACGATCCTCTTCAGGGCGCTCTTCACCAATGTGGTAGATTCGCTTTCTTTTAATGCACATCACCTTACCATACAGCCAGAAGTCGGCCACTGCCTGCGCCATGTCATAACAACATGCCTTTTTGTACTTGAGTTCTTCTCGGAAATCGTCAGCCATCCATTTGCCTTCCTTGAGTACAGAATCCCAGTGGCATTTCTTATCAACTCGATTAACACTGGTACTGGATTTACTGGGCTTGTAAAGGAAGGGATCATGGTATCGAAGCGGTTGACGGAGTGACCATTTGCTTTGGCGCTTGAGCTCTTCAATGCGCGAGTACAACACAGCAATCTTACCTTCGAAGAGAGCCAGCTCAAAGTTGTCAGTCATGAGAGTCTTGTGGCTTCCAGGGAGTAATTTTATAAGGGGAAGTGTCTGGGTAAGGTAATATAATTCCGCCAAAGACGACACATTGTGGGTACCGGTTGGGTAATGCTCTGGAACAGAAATGATCTCAAGGTTACTGATGTCCTGTTCGAGAAGCTGAGATTGGGAATCCTTCAATACTTCGGCCTGGGACTTAAGAGATGTAAGTGATGATGGAGCCTTGGGAAGTTTGTTAGTAATGAGCCTGCTAGCAGGTAGGGTTCTCGGAGACTTGAAGATCCGTGGCTCATGGTGCTCATCCGCTTTTCGCTTGCGAGAGGCATTCAGTGCCTGGGAAACAACAACTTTTGGCACCGGCGTCAGGTGGTGGAATAATTGTTTGGATATGGCATTTTGAATTATGGAGTTGAAGGACTGCTCGGTCTTGAAGGAAGAAGGATCTAGAAATTCAACGGCCTCTGGCGTATGGGCTATATTAGCAGGGTCTAACGGACTGTTCACAAGCGAATACAACTCACGGAGCCGATTCAGCCTGCGGGTGGGTCCTTTATCCATGAACAGTAGGAGTTGGTGGAGGTTGGTTTTTCTGAAATGCGCGTGATTTCCACGTGATTTCCACGTGACGCGTGTTTACGCTCGCGGTGCCTCTGGCAGGCAGGCGGATGGTGTCACACGGTGTTGTTTATTGATGGGTATTATCCAACTAATAGTCCTAACTAACGCTTCAGCAATTGTAACTTCTTGACGCTCTCCTCCAATGACTTCAACTTCTGTTGCATTTCCTCCAAGTCCTGGTTCAATCTATTTCTCTCGTTGACAATGTTGGTTTCCCATTGTCTGAATCTTTGTTCTTCGGCCTTCACTTGTTCGGTGAAGAACTTCTTTAACGCGTCTTCTTCCTCCTTAAACTTGGGGTTATGCAATCTTCTTGGTTTCTTCAACGCTTGAGTCTTCTTGACCACCTCGCCGTTTTCGTTCGTCTCTTCGGTGGTGGCATCGTCATCATTGTTGGCACCACCTAGTTTAATGGATCTGTAGGTCTCAAAGTGAACTTCATTAGTGGAGAGTATAAGATCAAGCATATTTGTTCTCAAAAGCAAGGATCTTAACTTTTTGAAGTCACAGTGCTTATCATTCTCAACTTCCACAAGTCCCCAAGGGTACTTTCTACCTCTGACAAAATTGCCGGGACTGATTTCAAATTCGTCTTCGCTGCCGATGATGGCAAAGGGCATGGCTTCGATTAATTGTTTGGAGTGTTCGGCACTGGCAGGGTCATCAATTTCCAATGGAGGAGTATAAATGTTGATGTCTTGGGCTTCGATTATATCTCTTATTCTGGTCTTAAATACATCCAATTCCGCTGGACTTAAAGTATCCGACTTGGCAATCACCGGGATCAAATTAACTCGAGTGGATAATCTCTTCATTATTTCGATATCCAATGGTTTCAATGAATGTCCAGTGGGTCTGATGAAGTACAAGCAAGCATGAACACGTAAATCCTTCTTCTCGCCTCTTGTGGGCTGTTGTTCTTGTCTCATATAAGATTCGTGTTGGTCGTCAATAAAATCGATAATAGGAGTCCAGGATTCATGGTTATTGACATTATTACCAAACCCAGGGGTATCAATGATGTTGAGTCTAATCTTAAAGTTCTTTTCTTCAAGTTGTGCCCGTACAATATCGATATCCACGGTTTGATGAGGGTTGGAGAATTTATTGTGTCTTTCGGAAGGATCTTGGTGATTTTTCAAGGCTGATTGAAATAACGTATTGATAAAGGTGGTTTTACCAAGTCCACTCTCTCCAGCCACCATAATGGTGAAGGTGGCCCCTTGGTTGGAGACGATCTTATACCGTTGATTGGGGAGATTGGCAATTCCGACTGGTTCTGGCATTGATGGGAGTTTTAGCTTGTTGATTTGATTGGAAAGACGTGTTTTTGTTTACAGGGCGTGTCGAACCGACACAATACGGTAGGCGCACGACGATCCCGATTGGCGTAACGACCGCTGACATAAGCCGGCATGGCGTCATTGGCGCGTGTTGACTGACGCGGATCATGGCAATCCCCGTTTGCGTTGTAGAAAATTTAACTTCATTTGCTGTTTGAAGGCACGTACATGTATTCAATAATTTACTCACTAAAACAGATCTGGGAGAAGCAAAAGGATATTTTTCGAAATTTACTCTTCCTCAGGCTTAGACTCAGCAGGCTGTTCTTCAGATTGAGCGGGGGCCTCCGACAAGTCGGTCCACAAGGTAAGGTTATCTCTTAACAATTGCATAATCAAAGTAGAGTCCTTGTAGGAATCTTCAGAAAGAGTCTCCAAATCAGCAACAGCATCATCAAAGGCTTGCTTGGCAAGATGACAAGCTCTGTCGGGAGAGTTCAAAATTTCGTAGTAGAAGACAGAGAAATTAAGAGCCAATCCTAATCTAATTGGGTGGGTTGGGGGTAATTCGGTAACGGCAACATCAGAGGCAGCCTTGTAAGATTCCAAAGATAAATCAGCAGCTTCTTTACGCTTTTCACTGATGGCAAATTCAGCCAAATAACGGTGGTAGTCACCCTTCATTTTATAGTAGAAAACCTTGGATTCTCCGGTTTGAGCGGAGGAAATCAAGTGATCAGTCAACACTGAAAGGATATCTTCACAAATCTTGGATAATTCACTCTCAATCTTGGAACGGTAGTCACGAATAAGAGACACTTGTTGTTCGTTACCCTTGGCTTCTTCCTTTTGTTCGATTGAAGAGACAATTCTCCAAGAAGCACGACGAGCTCCAATCACATTCTTGTAGGCAACAGAAAGTAAGTTACGTTCTTCAACCGATAATTCTTGACCAGAAGAAGCAACAGCCTTCATGTTTTCAACCATTTCTTCGTAACGCTCGGCTTGTTCAGCCAACTTTGCAAGATAGACAGAGTCTTCACGGGAGGCAGGCATCTAGTAGTTAGTAAATAGTCATGAATCAATCGACAGACACGATCCCTATGCTAGGGTAATTCACGGCAAGAGGGCCAGATTTTATTTAAAAAAATGATGTTGATCAAGCAAGTGGCGGTGGAGGAGGGGGGGATCTCAGAGATCACAAACCATCCAGTTGTCCTTTCTAATACCATTATTGGGATCGGGATCCATCGTTGTAAGTGGAAGATGGTACATACTTTAATGAAATTGAAATAGTTTGATAGATGATATAAGAATAACTGGGTATCTTAATTAGAAAACAACCAGAAAATAGAGACACTTATATAAAAACAAGTAAAAGTGAGGAAACAGACAAAAGCGATTTTTTGTCTGAAAGGTGTTGTGTCTGAGTGTCGGGAACGAGGGAGGGGGCAAGGGCGCACGTCGTCACCGGATTTTTGTCGGGGACCCATTCTGGACTTGCTGTTTGACCACGCAGCGCCCATAACGAGAACAAAAGAGAACAAAAGAAGCGCGACAAAATGGCGGCGGCCCATCCGAATGACCCCCGACACAGACATCCGACAATTGTCGGAACATCTATATATTTTTCGGCTCCCGCCCGAGTCGTGCGGTTGAAAACTAAAAGAGAAAAAAGAAAGGAAAAAACGATTTGGATGGAAATGGGAAATATTCCAAATGAAAAACCCGTACATTTAATCTAATTGCATGCTCTTGTCTTCTGGCAAGGACTGTTTAACGTCAAGAGGTTGAACCTCCTTAATTTTAATGCCAAATCTTTTATCTTGAACCAAGTCACTCAATTGGTTGATAAGCCCGGCGATGGACTCGGCCAACTGGTATTGAGAATGAACCCAACTTGGTAATACCGTCTTATTTCCTCCTGTCAACCGGATCACCTCGCTGGCAGAACCATTGAGAATGATGGTACTCGACTCACGAGCAACGCCTTCAACTTCAGCTCCATGCTTGAGTAATGATTTAAGTTTTAAAGAAGAGACTCCAAGATTAGGAAGTGGGATTTCCATACCGGGAAGAGCAGGCTTATTAGGATCAGCTCCATGTCTACCAGTTGGATTGGCGGCAGTAAGAAGCTTTTCCCAAGGAACACTTTTGGCCACTTGGATAGGTTTACCCCGCACAAGGTATCTGTTGTGCAACTCGCTTAAACCAAGTTTATTGATTTTGAGTTCCTTTTGGATTTGCGTCAATTGTGGACCGATATCTTGCGAGAAATCAACAGGGAATGATTCACATGTATGAGTCAATTTGAATGGATACACGGAGAATTTCTTGTCAACGGTGGCAAGGAGCCTTCTAGCACTCTTTAATTTCAAGTGGTGAATGATGGCAAAATCTCTGATGAACACCGTTGGTCTGCTAGTGAAGTGCACCTTATTGTTCTTTCCGGAAAATTCATCAATTTCATCAACAGTAACAAGGCTGGCAACTTGATTATCAATGGAGGTCATCTTAATATCAACAGTGTACACTTCATCAGCATCAATGAAAAACTCGTCGGTAGGCACAGCGCTTTCTTCGTTGGATTTATTATCTCCACTAATCACAAGATCGGTAACAGTATTGGCCTTGGCAAGCAAGTTAAGTTCTTGGTCGATTTCAGTCCACACCACACCCTTGAAGTCACGTTCAGCAACAATCCCTTCGGCTTGTCCTGCTAAAAATCTTCTAACTCTTCTAACCTTAGAGCCGGGCACCACCACACAATGGAAAGAATCGGCGATGGAATTAACGAGAAGACGAATGGTCTTACCGCTAATCTTACCGCCCTCAGTAGCAATAGGAAGTTGAGCAAGCTTTTCAGGAGTAAGCGAAAGTCCCAACAACGCAATCACCGCCTCGGTAGCAATATGACTAGCCACAATGGCGTCGGCTTTTCCTCCCAATAAAGGACCCTCTGGTTTCAACACCCCGTCAATCTCAACACCCGGTGGGTAAATCACCATAGTGTGAGAGACGCTAGCAGTGTAACCGTCGATTTGAGCGCCAACAGAAATTGTAACAATATCTCCACCTTGAAGAGTGTAAGAAGTCACATCATCGAGTTCGGGAGAAAATCCATTGACAAATTCGTTAACCTCAATACTGACAGGAACACTGATTCCCTTTTCACGGACCTTTTCTTCGTTGGTGTAGACCTTGGAAAGAAGTTTAAGAACCATGGAATCTCCCAAGACACACAAGTCTTGAATCAGGTATGGAGTTTCCAACTTCCCCAAGTGGTATGAATCATGGATGAGAGAAATCACGTACTTCAATCCCGTCTGGGCAATTTGCCCAGCCGTACGGTACTTGTCAAGAACAGCTTCAGTAAGCACATTCTTCTCCTTGAGAAGAATGGCGGCATCATCCTGGTGCACGGCAAGTTGCATGGTGAAGAAAAATGGTGATGAGATGAGAAAAATGCAGGATCAAAAATATAATGAGCATCCCATCTAACCACCAAATAAAATTTCCTACAGGTCGCCAGCTAAGCGACAGTTGGCATTTACACATCGGCTTAGCAAAGTCGAGAATATTTTCGTGGGGGTTTTATCAAAATTGAAGTCCCTACGCCCATTTTCCCGCTTGAGTCCTCGATGACTCTTGCAAAAAAAAATGGCGACAACTGCAGGACTCGAACCTGCGCGGGCAAAGCCCAAAAGATTTCTAATCTTTCTCCTTAACCACTCGGACAAGTTGCCTCAATACTGAAATAAAATGCGCATAGCACATACAGGAGGTTGTTTATGTATTTGTGCTGGACTTACTGTTTTGCTATTGTTGATCACGTATAAGTCCAAACAGTGACCGGTACTTATGTTCCAAAATTAGTGTTATGAGAAGTCCAGTCTCTCTTCTTCTATACAAGCTGACATTCAATTGTCGCTTCCAACATTGAGTAGCTTTACTCATCCGAGATGTGGACCAGTATGACCTGTAGCATTTGTACGAAAAACTCTTTCATTTGACTCTTGGCTTGTTCATCTCTCTCTTTTTTCCAAGCTAGAATTTGCAACCATCTAACAGCTGCAACAATCAAGCATTAAGTGAATGTGTGATCAAGAATTTTCCCATTTTTCTCGTTTGGCTGCAAGCTTGTAGTCACTGTTGCAGCATCACATATGCTGCCTTCATCCCTAAGGCTGTTGTTTCGGTTGTATAAAGGTAGCCAGTGATCCATGAATTTCAATGAATGTCACAACTCTTATAGTGTAATATGCTCGTCGGCGATCCTACGGAATTTAACAATTTTGAAATCGACTTTTTGGATAAGGGATTTGTTGATTTCATTGACACCACTTTCGGAACCTGTATAGATCCTGTACTGGCCACACCCGACCATTGTCTTTTGGAGAACTTCAACAAGTCTCAGTCATTCAATTCTAGCTGTGACGTTAGTGACGTTGTTGCTGAGCCTCCTACATCACAGGATCTAATCCCTTTGGATTCTCTCATTCGGGGTACAAGTGATGTCGACGTGCAATATGAATCGTTCGTGGAAAGTGTAATTGAGTCAATTGAAGCTGACTTGGGGAGCTGGCAATTGGATGGTTCAGAAAAACATTCTACCCACCTTCCCACGCCGCATGTCGATTTCCTGGATCGGATCTATTTATACAAGTACGATCCAATGAAGAGCACATCGCAAATTCATGCCCCCACCTCCCATGACTCAACCTCGAGACCGGTACCTGACCATCTCCACACTCCAGCTCAAACTGCTTCTAGCAAGCTTGCAACCGTTGAACCTTCCACAAAAATGCTTTTCAGTGTTGCCACAAATGAGAGGCCACCAATGAATTTGGCGAAAAGTTCGGATTCACCCAGCACAGATGCATATGATCCTGCTAGGAACCAGAATACCCACCAGACACCTATAGAGACAAACTCTCCGTATAAAAAGAAGTGCCCTGGGCTATCCAACGTGAGCAGAGCTCCCTTTGAAAGTGTGGAGCAACAAAACAGTCTCAAAGCTCGTCTTGTCAAGTTATATGACGACCAGCTGGATTGCAAAATAACTCGAACTCGGTATGTTCGCCATTCGCTTGATCATCTCAACGATGGAAAGATGGAATACCAAAGAAACCTTTTTTTTAGTGAAAAGTTCCCCTATCAGCAAGAATTTACCAGAGTGGAGCTCGAGTACTCTAGCAAACTGCCTTCCAATACAACTCGGGCAGGACTATGTCCGTACTGCGAGGATATGCATTTTTACACAATAAAGAATTCATGCTACGCCATGCATTTGGCCTGTTTCCATGGCGTTTATACCAACGGATACTTGGCACCAGATCCGTATGGATTCGGAAGGTATAAGGTGACCAAGGGGGTTGACTCCAAAAAATCAGAAAAGATTCACGATTGTGTGGTGTGCCCTGTTTGTCATGACCCAGTGGAGGTCAATTGCACTAAGGCTACTTCGGGAAAACGGCCTCTCATGAAATATTTGCGTCACTTCAAGGAGTGTCATCGACAGGTAAAGAGTCGGGGAAAAGAGCGGGGCTTGTTTTACGATGGGAACTTGGCTCCCTGAATTTGCAAGCCATTGCAAAAAAGTGAGATCTTTGCAAAACCCACCGAAACTCTAATAAATTCATATAGTTCACAACCTGTGTAAAAATTTGTGTCTGTCAAACATCTTCTTAGCTCTACAGCGGGAGCAAAAGTATGTAGCCGTCGACACCATTGTGTTATTAGCTTTTACAAGAAAATGGTAGCGAGCAATGGCTGCGAACCCCGGACTTTGGTTTCGCATTTAGATAAAGCTTTTGGTCACGTAAATTAGTTCCGTCATTTCATATCATATAAACTTACTCTACTCATTAGTGAGAGCTTTTGCTCTTTGCGTCCAGGCTAGCCTGTTGATCAAGAAACTTCTTCCAGTCAGGAACTTCCGCAGGTAGCGATTTCTGGAGCTCTTTCTCGTGCATACTGAGGAGGATGGTACCCAAAAGCAACACCACGGTAATTGCTTGGGCATAGACTCTAGCCTGAACAGCTTTTTGGGCAGTAGTCATATACTTGTCTCGATTAACAAGCTTCCACGATCCCCATAGAGACGCACCCCAGGCTCCGATGATAAGCTTATATTTGTTGTCATTAATTTTGGTAAAGGCTTTATCACCGGCAGAAAGATGATTCCAACGGGCAGCTTTTTCCTCCTCCTGCTTCTTGATATAATCCGAACGATGATACTGCTCGTCGAATCTAACCGAGCCCTCATCCGCATAGAAGGCTCCCAATGTAATGGTAGGCATCGCCCACATTGCAGCACGAATACTAGCACCCATTCTCTGGTATCCTGCGGGTGCTCTTCTCTTGACAAGCGACATCAAACCATACGATACTCCGAGTCCAATCATGGTTCCTTTTAGACCTTCAGTAAGCACCGCGTTACGGTGAGCGTTCTTTTCTTCTTCTCCTAAGATTTTCATGGCGATAAAAGCTTATAATGTTTATCTATTGACTATTCAAAAACATCACCTTGCCCACTGCTTATTATATAACCTCGCAAACCCCGCGGAACGAGGGTGCGGGATTTGATGTGGGCTGCAACACGCCAGAAAAAAGAAACTAAAAAGAAAAGTCGCTAGTAAAAAAAGATTTGTATTATTAAGCTAATCCGCGGTCATTATCGCAGAGGCACTTCCCTTCTTTTCCCGTTTCTTTCGCCGCTTATTAATGAATAGTAGCTGATTATTGGTGTTGTCGCCTAGAAGCGGGCCCATATTGGTATCACTACCAGAGTAATGTATTTCGTTTTCAATCAACTTATCGTTGCCCAAGTAAAGAATTTTGATGATGTTGCCAAAGTTGACCGCCACTGCCTTGTAGCCAAATTTCGCAATACTGTTGATGTGGTTAGCCACGAGTCCCGAACTGCCAGTCTGCTGGGGAATTTGGTAAGTCATGAGGTTACCATCATAAGCGGTCACCACGAAACCTTCCCAGGAATCGGAGATTGTATGAGCCCGCCCGTGAGTTTCAATAGACGAAAAGAGCTTGCGGGACTTTCGGTGACGAAGACTCTGAAGTCCGGATTCATTCACTAGACCCTGGAATCCATTGCCAGTCTCGACAATCTCATCCTCACTTTCTTCCTCTTGCTTACGCTTGACACCCACGATTATATTGACATCGGTGAGTTCCCATGCCTCAACATCAGTATACCAATGTTGCATCTCGATGGCTGCATCAAACCCAAGACATCTAATTTCTCGAGGATCTCTTTCCACACGAAGGCAGATGTTATCCTTAGACCGCTTAGCCTCAAGCTGGAACGTATGCATGATGACTGTATTGTCGTAGTAGTCCTGGTAAATGATCGAAAATGATCTCACAGAAGCACACCCACAGAATTTACAATGGATAGGCTCACTATGTGCCACTCGAAGTGATGACGGCTTGAAAACTCCAATGTTAAAAATCTTGAGCACAACTCCTGACTGTAAATCAATGAGCTTGGCTTTGAGCCCGTTTACTTTGAGAACCATACCGACAAAGTGAATGGGCACAAGGGTACACTTGTTGATGGGATCATACACTTTTTCACTCTTGGCAGTGGTCAACAGTTGTTCGGCAGTAACGGAAAAGTTATGATTGAAAGAACTGGTTCGAGATAATGATGCAGGTGCAAATACTGGTGATTTGGTCATCTCCTGGAGCACTAAGTGGCGAAATTTCCAGCGATTATTGACAGCAGTGGCAACAAGCAAATCAAAGTTGCTGCAAACACACACGATACGATCATTAACACGAGAAGTACTTACCTTTTTGGCTGACATGAGAGTAACGTCTTTCTTTTCAATTACGTCGATTTGAGTCCACTCACCATCCAGGCAAGCTAATGTAACAAGCTCTCCGGTTTCGAGAAGCATGATGAATTCCTCCTTATTAAGACTTTTCTCAAGATTCGCGAGCTCTTCCTCCGGAGGTGGGAAGTTCGAATTTATCATGGAGCTATAGGTCAAGATGGACGCATCACTGCTGCGCCTTCCAGTAGAAGCACGAAGTTCCTTTTGCCGCTGGATGATTTTTCTTGTCAAAAATCCTGGGACCGTCTTCTTCCGGAAGAAAGACTCAATGATTCGGATTCTTTTATGGGAATACTTGTAGGAAATGTCGGTAGGAATCTTTTTTTGCCAAATATAATCCCCTTTATCACGGCTATAGCACTTGATGGTGGCCAACTTAAAACTGATAAGAATTATGAAGTTTCCATTACTTGAAACTTTGATGTGATTGACGGGCCAGAACTCGGTGATGGTGCCACGAGATGTGCCATTCCCATGCACATCGGTGCCTTCAGGGACCAATCTTAAATAAGTGGAGATATTAGTGGGTTTTATTTCAGTCCCCAATGGCAGCCACACCATAATTTTATGATCGAGTCCGGTTGACACGATGAAAGAAGTAGAGGCGTTTGCACTGATTGACAACACATCCAATTCGTGGCCCACCAAATCAATTGACTTGAAATAGCGAGTGCCGTCATCAAGGATTTTCTCCACATCACTTACAGGAGTAACTTTTGGTTCCTGTTTCTTATTGATGGTGAGTTTAAAAGTTAACTGGGTCAACGCGGCGATGAAGAGCACAACCGCAAAAAGTTCGAGATAGTAAACACTGTCATTTCTATTGACATCGACAATGTTAGACTCAGGCTTGAGTTTGGTGATGTCATCGGACGTAAGTAGCACCCACGACACCATGGCACCGACCGAATGAACCACGGTGGCCAATGGGTAAAACACAAACCAGAAGAACGACCATGAGTAAGTGCGCTCTTTCAAGAGCTTTTGTCCCAAGCGGTATCTCCAGGATTGACGATGGGGGCGGAACTGCAGGCCCGTATAAAGTCTAAGAAGATAGTATGAAAGCACATTCACATCTCCCAAGGTAAAATCATCTTCGGAATCGGGTTCAGAAGAATTGAGGAGATCTGTTAGCTCGTAACGATTCAAATCAATAATGACAATTCCCACAAGGTAAGTCAATTGGAGAAGATTATCAAAAATTAAAGTGAGAACCAACGTTTGCACAAGACGCCATATTCTGATTGACATAAATACCAAGTTTTGATGGTCCACAAAGAGTCTAGCCACTGGCAATGATACCGCTGCGGCTACCAACATTCCAAAACCATTGACAACGGTATACTTTGTGACGTTTGGGATGTAAACCTGCTTCAATAAGGTATAGAACCAACCACGAGACCGATGAACACTGGTATCAATGCCCACATAGAAGCGAAATAATCGGCGCTGGATACCGTTATCGGTCTCGAAAGAGTTATCACCCGACAAGTCATTGATGACTTGAAATAGATTACGTGAACTCAACAAGAGTACACAACAAACAAAGGCTTCTTTGGTGAATGTCGGACTTGGGTCAAAGAGAGCGTGCCAGGATTTATAGCCATAAATGTAGGTTATTATGTTTATGGCTGCACAAGTGGCCACAAAGATTTCTACCAACCAGCCAATGATTAGTCCCAATGTGGATCGTATCCGATGCTTATTGGCAATGCAAAGATAAACATGGAGAATATATGCGAGGATTGCCACCAATTCAAAGGTGTTTAAAAACGAGAAAAAGACATTGACCAACCAAAGAGAATGTGAGTACATCAAAAATGATCGAGTGAAATGTTTGGCATGAGTGGCAGATAGGGTTGAGTTTGTGGCAACGATATTGATGAAACGATTAGGTATGGTATTGATCTGAGACTGAATATCGACCTTCAGATCATGTAGAACGAATACCCGTGCCACTCGGGCACCCCTGATGAAATGGTTGTGACGAAATATACCGTCAAAGAAAAATGTCAAGAGGGTTTCGTCCTGATCAAAATTTATATGTTTGAGAAGATATTTCTCTATCTTCAGCTGTTGATCATCGGATAGAGTCAAGTTTTGTACATCAAGGAGATGAAGATCAAGTGGTAGAACTGTCAAAGGAGAAATCACCACCCCGTCTGATATTGAGTGATGTAAGGACTGCAACGAATGTAGAAATGGATAAGTGAGAACATTATGGCGAGGGGATGTGAGAATTACTTGCGTCACCGTATCATAAGGACCATCAAGATCCGGAACAACGAGACGTAGCTGAGTATTCGAATAGATGGAGTCATCAAATATGGGATTTATGGAAAAGTCATTGACATAATCTGCTAAAGCTCCGTTGAATTTTTTCACCGTCAAATCATAGGCCACATTATAGGCCAATATAAACACCACCAATGATGGCACCAGGATTATGAGTTTTGGCATCCTGAGCACAAATGCAACAAAGTGAAGGATACATTCCAGATATACCATCCATAGAGATTTGGGGCGAAGCATTTCCCGCTGGCCCTTGCTCGATAGTCGATTTGAAGAATCAGACATCGTAAGGTCTTTTTTTAGCCACTCCTTTTGGGAGATGAAGTGAGAGGGGATGACAAATTAAGGTCTCAAATCGAAGAATCCCGGATCTTCGTAATTGACCCAGGAGGAATGGTTTCTTGATAAATCTCTGTTAACCACGGAAATATGCTTCAGGGTAGGATATATGTGCGCGCACCAAAACACTAGTTTGGTAATGCAAGACGGTTAGTCGCCCGTCATGTCGCCCGCTCCGAAGTAAAAGACTGAGACAAAATGCCGGTCTATTCCACAGACACGACTTTTGTGAAAGAACGGGCACTTACGACACTCGGGGTACTGCATTAATAGAGCGGGATGAAATAATAATTTGTCTAGGGCCGATAAAAGAGCACGGAGGAGGGGAGTGAACCTATTAGATGACCTAGATGACTATCTTCGGCTATTTATTCGTATCTACAACATTGAAGCCAATAATGGAGGGGAAAGTTTGACATTGATGGAGGGGAGATTGACTTTCCTTACGGTAGCGGGAATCAGTTGAAGGGTTACTTCAGACCAAGCGACGCAATCAGTAGTTGGTTCATCTGGACAAGGAGATCATCAATCTTCCCATCCAAAAGTCCGTTAGCATATTCATCACGCGAGGATTGTTCTAAGTATTGTTGTACTTGGGCCAACCGAGAGTAGCCCTCGGTGGTGAAAGTCATCTGAATCTTCACAAGGGCCTCGAACGAAGGGTCGTAAAAGGGAACTCTAAGCTTGATCAATTCCGGAAGCTCGGCCTTTAATTGTTCGTTTAATTCATCGAAAATATCCTTGGAAAGCGCAAGTTCCTTCTCTGCTCGAGGTAATTTCCCAGCGTCCTTGGCGGGCTTATCAATTAATTTCCGAACCTTAGCTTTGCATTGATCGTAGTCAATTTTCTTATGAGCCCGTTTCTTGATGGCTTCATCAATTTCTGCAAAGTAACCACCGAATTTGATGACAGGGTCTAGAACCGTTTCTCTGAAGGGCCCATCAAGTTGCTTAACGGTTTCTTCATCGAATTCCCGAACAACTTGTTGATAATAATGGCCCACACTAGAGTACACTGACGAGGGTCCTTGCTTGCTTTCTTCATACAAGTTGGACACAATTTCCGCAATGGTGACCTGGGATGCTGTTACTGCTCTCAATGAATCCAAGTATCCCTTGGTGGCGGTTTGCAAGTTGGTACCGGCAGTCTTAAGAGTCTTGTACCGTCTTTCTTCAACGTCAAAATCCTTGTCTATGGTCTTATCAACATCTTTTACCATCACCGATGCTCCTGCACGGTTGATGGCTTTTTTGAATCCTTCCCAACTCATGGTGTAGTAGTAGATTATAATCGATTGTGGTCATTCGTGCGATAGTCGTGCACCGCCCTCACCGAGTCCGCTACCGTTCTCCACACCAATGCCTTCTGTTTTTTTTGTATCAAATCGTCCACCATGAGCCAGGAACTCTCCACCAAACAAGAAAAGATTCAGCGCATTCTTCTGTTAAAGGCAGATATATCCACGTTAGTAGGAAACGTGCGTGATACCAAACGGTTGTGTGAAAAATATGAGAATGAGAACGCATACCTCAAAGAATACGTTGGCACCATGAGCGGAGAGATCAAGAAGTAAGCACCATTATGGCTTCTCACTAATGCGGCGGTGTACCTTGGACTATTGTCATATAGGCGGTGATTGTCACCACTTCGATTGGTCAAAGCAGCTGTCAATATCACCGCATCTACCATTTTGGTGTTGTGATCAAGATACTCTGTTTCCCATACCAGGTTTTCCGAGGCAGTTGAAGTGAAACTTCTCATACAAAAGTTGGTTGCCTTGGTTATTTAAGCCCAGATCTTTAGCTTTCATGGGCAATTTTGCTGCAAGAATTTGTTTCGACTTTGCTGTTTGCATTTGTGGAGAGAATAAATCGAGGGCGAGGCGGGGGCGCCCTACTATTTTTTGCAACATGGAAAACCACTTTCTCTCCCCGGACGATTTGTCTAAACGAAAATCACGTCATGTGGGGAAGACACCCATGCTCGTGACGGATGACATTATCCTCCGCCCGTTAAATCCCCGAACTCACGAAAATTCTTCGTCATACCTGCATTACCGCTTCCCCCTCTCTCCGAGCCAACATCTCGACCTGGACATTTCAGCTGCACGGTTGAAGCTTTTCCGCTTAGCCAATCCCTCAGTTGACCTGGTGCCGTCTGAATGTGAAGTTTTCTACGAAGCTTCTCCCGGTTCCGTAAGTATATTCCATAACCACAGTTTACTACAAGAACCACTAGTTCCAACCGTAACAAATCTGATGTCACCACATATGTCAAAACCACTCCTCGACGACGACGAACCTTTCCAGTTCTCAGGTCTCCATAACTACACTCACCTGCCCATGGTCACTTATGGTCCATTGAGCGGAGTGGTGGAACCGTCTACAGACCACGAGTCGGCATTGGTGTATATATTGAACGAAGAGTTGGAAAAGGAGTCAGACATTCCCCTAGGGCTGATGCAAAACTGGCTAGCTTCCTTTAAAATTAGCCTGCATGAAGATTACTTTCGGAAATATCCATGGGCTAGGCATCTTCATCATGAAGACGATGCGAATAATGAATGGTAAGGGTCGGGGAACGCCGTCAAATTGATGCCGTTATCCTTGATAACCGCCTTGAGTTTGTCTTTGGTGATTTCGTGCTTGCGGAGAGTCTTCTTTTGCCGTAGCACTGTAGTCACGTATAACGATGCCCCAGTGTATGGCCCGTATGAGTACTTCTGGCTGGCCAGTGTCATAGTCGAGATTTCCTCCATAAACCGCTGCCGAAAACCTGCAATCTCTGCAAGTTCTCCGGTGATGATGATGTTGCCTAGTAATACCGGTCGCACATCCACTGGCGATCGCATAATGAGTCGGTAAACTTGATTGGGTAAACTATCCACTCCTTCAAAAAAGAATCTCTCCACTATCTTGCTTGCCTTATCTTCCACTACACTGTCTATACCAGTGCTAGGTATCTTGCTGGAAGCGATGTGTTGTCTCACCTTGGAATACTCGATGTCTTCTAATCCCAACAATGCCTCTACCACCTCATAGTGAAGAGCATGCCCGCTGAAAGATTCATAGTCGTGAGAAAGTTCTTTCAATTCTCGAAGATCAACCACTGGCGTGGCGGTGGTGCTCCATCCTACATCAAGCACCAATCCATTGGATACGTTGGCACCCATCATGGTCATGAGGCTCGACAGAATGAAAACAACAGACCGGGCCTTTAGTGTTTGGATTAACATCTGTGAAATATTCACCTTGTGGAGGACCGCTAAACCCCGGTCAATAACAAATAACTTGGTCTTATCTGGTGAGATCAACATGCATTCCATGAACGCGTATTTGATGGCAGACGTTAGACCTGTCGTCACCTCTCCCAATGGAACCCATCGACTTCGGTCTGCTTCCTGTATGTTCCACAATCTATCAAAGCCATCTACTTGGTGAAGCTTGTCCATGAATTGCTGTTGCGATTGTGGGGTCATGGCCACATCGATGTATGGATTATGTGCAGTGATTCCATCGTCACCTTGCCAATTGGCCAAGTCCTCAGTGATTGAGGGCTCCGGTTCACCAACATACCCCAATGCTATATGCCTCGGACCTATATCCAATATGATGGGGCAATACTCATGGGACATAAATAGAAGGGTTTATATAAATATATTATTTCGCTATTCGCGAATTAAAGCAAGTCGAGATCATCCTCATCGATATCCATGAAATCATCCTCCTGCTTAGCTTCCAGCGATGGCTCCAATTGCTTTTGCTGATGTTCTTTCTGGAATTGCTGAAGTTGCTCCAAGTTCCAAACCGAAACACCTTCTTGATCCTCGGGATTTGTGGGCTGGGCCAAGTTCCGCAAGAAGTTCTTGGCAGTGGCCAATGCCATATCTGTAGACAAGTTAATGTCGGAGTCATTGAGCGCCTGGGCAATCCACTTCGGTAACTGCGATTTCTTACGGGAAAATCTTCTGTCCGCTAGCACCATGATTCCGTAGTCATCCTTTCCACGAAGGACTCGTCCCAAACATTGGGCAGCATGTCTCATGGCATCGAAAGACAAGAAGTCATTTTCTTTGATCTGATAGTGATCACGAAGAAACTCAAGACGGGCCTTAAGAATACGGGACTCGGTATACTGGAAAGGAATACCAATCATAAGCACCGTCCGTCCATAATGGTGGTCAAAATCGATACCTTCAGAAACCTTTCCACGAGCCACCGAGAGTAACACTGCACCACGACCATTGGAGCATGCTTTCCGATAAGTTTCGAGCGCCAATGATGTTTCCTGGGCATCAGGAGTCTCGACAAGAATGAGCTTGTACTTCCAAACCTCGTCCAACACACCCATGGTTTGCCACATGGAAATGATGCTTTCCATGTAAAGGTATGACGGGAAGAACACCACCATTCCGTCGGGGGTGATTTTAGAAAACTCAATAAGAAGTGACCCATAGTTCCTCACCACCGAAGGGTCATTTCGAATTTCGAACCGCGACGAGATTGACACTTGGTCAGATCCCTTGGTGACAATCATGGGAAGGAAAGACCGACGCGCAAGCGTCATGGTGTACGATTGCTGAATGACAGTTTCGAAGTTAAGCATCTTGGGATACATGTCCAAAGGCGAGATGGTACCAGAGGTAATGATAACGGATGAGAATCGATCAAACACCGGCTTGATGGCAATAGAAGCATCCAAACACGTAAAGTAAAGGATTGGGTTGGGCACGGTAGAGCCCTCGCTTTCAAATGGCTCAAGAATCAACTGGAATCCAGTATCGTATGTAGATACCAATGTTGCAAAGGTGGCAATGTCCTTGAGGGCTGTGAAATCTTCGATTTCACCCAACTCCAAGGTTCGTACTAAAAGGGATAGACGCTCGGAACAGAACCGTAGCGGTTTCCGATCAATGAACGTGAGTTCCTTTAAGTGCTGTAGAAAACTTGTGGGAGTTTCACTAATGACGTGAAGCACCTTCATTCGCGTCTTAAGGTACTCGATGAAACGCTTCAAGAAGGAAATGAAGTGCTCGGCCTTTCGAATGTTTCCGGGTATCGCTTCATCGAGCAAGTCTTGGGGAAGGGTTGGATTGGCCATGAAGAGCTCTTCATCACGGGCAATTTCGGCCTCTCGTAGCCCTTCCACCAACTTCTCGTACTCATTCTGGAGCTTGGCGCTATCTTGCTTTTTCATCTGCTCCACAGCTTCATTAAGTTTGTTGGCACCCCTAGTGGCCCGCTTTAGGGTATCGTCAGTGAGATCAAGAGACAACGATTCAATGCAAACATTGTCGATGTTATGGGCCTCGTCGAAAATGATGATACTGTCTTTGGAGAGCTCCTTCGAAACACGCTCAGCAATCTTGGGATCTAATAAATAATGATACGAGTAGATGACGATATTACAGAACGGGATCATACGTCTGACTGTAAAGTAGGGACATGTTCCTTCGTTCTTGCAATATTTCAACAATGCATCAAACGAGTAAACTCCAGGAGGGATAAGGTTGTGCTGTTCGTATTCGTAGAGTTTTTCGTGGTATGAGCATAATTGGTCGGTCTCTGGATTGCGGTGCTGGGCATCTTCACTGAGTTCACCGTCCTCAATCCGCTTCTTTAGCTGGCCATTCGTGATTCTTCTGCATTTTTCATCCACAACATGACCTTTTCGTTCCTTGGAGATAGTTGTGTGTAAGCAAAGGTTCTTTCTACTGGTAAGTCCCAATCCACGAAAGTCTTCCACGTATCCCAACTCCCGGGCCCGAAACTCCATCAAGGTATGCAACTCGATCAACGCCTTTTCAATTTCCGACATTGTACGGGAACAATATACGATCTTGCGGTGCTCAGGATAATGCTGTTGGTATGCGACGGTTAACGATAGCAATGAAATGGTCTTACCAGTACCCGAAGGCATTTCTAAGATACAGTTGCCCCCCACATCTAGTGTCTTCTTGATGTCACACATATAAGCATATTGCTCTGGGTAGATTCGGGGGTACGGAAAAAGCACCGGTAGGTCATCAATGTAGAACTTCATGATGAGGAAGTAAGCTAAAGATTTATGCGCACCAAAATAGGGCCATGGTTGTAACGAGAATATATTCATCAAATAGTGTCTAGTATGTACATATTGGATCTTGTTTGAGAAAAGGAAGTCAAGGTGGTGTAAGCGGGACAGTAAGTAAAGCTGAGGTGGACGGGACCCGCAATCATCTAGTAGGGGCTGAGTCAAACTTGCTGAGAATAAGACTTTCGAGCTTGGGGTAGATGATATCGGAGGAGTTTCCAGAAATTTTATGATATACCCCCAAGTTTGCGTAGAATGACTTCAAAGGATCCAGTTCCTTGTTATAGAGGTCCAAGCGTTTCTGAAACACTTCCGCAGTATCGTCCTCTCGCTTGGAAAGCGGTTCCCCCGTGACATCATCCTTAAACGGAACCTTTGGAGGGTTATAGTCAAGGTTATAGACCCGTCCACTGGGTATGTGAACCCAGCGTGCATTTATTCGCTCAAGGATGACCCCCTGATCGACGTCTAACTCTACCACAAGGTTGATATTGGCACTGGATTCCTCCAACACCGGGTGGAGACACTGAGCTTGAGCCACGGTTCGGGGAAAACCGTCCAAGAGCCACGACGCAGATTCATGAAGCCACCCATGCTCTTTGAGATTGAAGGTGATGAGGTTTACCATTTTCTGATCCGGTACAAGCTGGCCGTTCTTGATGTATGTTTGGGCTTCCAACCCCACAGTGGTCCGGTTGGCGATGTGGGCTCGGAGAACGTCTCCCAGCGACATCAGATGGATTTGGGGGAACTTATCAAGAAGTTTTGACGTCTGGGTTCCCTTTCCAGAGCCCGGGGCTCCCAAAAGAAGCAATCTAAGGGGTCTGGTTAAAGACATCGGTGAAATGTGGAGATAATCGTCGAGCGCGATTCAAGCTCGGTGTCAAAAGTCTCGTGCAAATGTGCCATCTATTATTACATAAAGTTTCAGCGACGCCGATCGTTACACGTAGCGGCCCAAAGGAAGGGCTTGCTACTCGTCATCATCACTTTCTATGATACGTCTTCGTTTTCTCTGCTTGGCCTCCTCATCATCGGGAGTGGCACTCCGGTACTTGGAGTCTCCGTCGGACTTTAATTGTCTCAATCTGTCGGCTCCCTTTTCGAACTCTTCCTCCTCAGCATCATCCTCGTCCTCATCGTACTCTACCTCCTCCTCATCGTTGGCGACAAAGTCATCTTCTTCGTCGTACTCGTCCGCATCGGCGTATGTCCGCTCAAATTTTTCGTATGCGGGTTCGTAGGTTCGGGGTCCAGAGCTGCTTCTGCCAACCTTGTCTTCTTGGATCCTACGCTTCTGCTCCAATTGACGTTTGAGCTTAAGCGACTTTTGTTCGTTTTCGTCTTCCATCTTCTGCTTCAACAACGGATCCTTTTCGGTAAGGGTGCTGAGAATCTGGGCCTTCTTTTGGTTATTCTTTAATGCCTCTGTCAATCTGCGGTGGGTAGATGTAAATGAGGATGATGGAACAAGATTTACACTTTTGTTAATGATAGAGTCACTTTGCAAAATCTCGTATTGGTCATGACTTTTGACAAGGAAGTGATCATTTAATGGTAAGCTCTTAAAGTCAAACATTTCATTACCCACCTTCAACGAAACCAGTCCGTCGTCCCACTGTACAAAGTGAGCGTTACTCTGTTTGATAATTTCGTCGTTGCCACTATTGGAGTATCTCCATCTAATACTATTCTCATTGATAAGCTTCTCTGCAACAAGGTCGTTCCTCATTTGCTTGGAATCCATCGAGCTATTACTTCTTGCTTCTGCATTCAGACGAACTTGATCTTTAAACTCATTAGGGTCGAAAGGATGTGCTTCCACGCTCAAAAATACGGGCACTTTCATAACATAGGTATCCTCTTCCGGAACGTTGGAAATGGCATGTCTGGGCAAAGATATATCTAATGTCTTTAATTCCCGTTCATCTTCGGTGGAGCTTTCCTCGTTCTCGACATTCTGCTCATTATCGGAGCCAAACAAATCATCGATTTCCTCCTCTTGGCTTAAATGCTTTTCTTCGTCGCTCATGATGATGGTTGGAAAATAGTCGTCGCAGTTGCGCACAAAAGTGAAAAAGAACGCATCCGTACACCCACTCTATTAACTAATACAAACAATAATACAATATAAAACAACATTAGCGTAATGTCAAATCTCCTGGTGATGTACCTGAGGAATAGACGAGGACGAGGGCTGTGAAATCACAATGAGTGGCTCGACCTGCTTTGGTGCTGCAAAATCAAACGAAGAACGATGGGGCTGGGTTGGGGGATGCTCATTAACGGAGAAATTGAACTCATCATCTTTACCGGTTTCCACTTCGGAATCGGCATTGAAATCATCACAGTCTGTCATGTCAAAATCGTTATCAGATGCAAAGTCGATATTCTTTTTTTGACCTGAAGGACTGAAACCAATTAGATCCTCGTGAGGATTACTAGCAGAAAGAGACTTGGAGTGTCTTCTTCGGAATGCAGGATTGTTTGATGAAGACGACGATGGCTGCTGGTCGTCTTGGCCATCATTTTCCCTGGTATTTTCGGGAGTCAATCCTTGGTTGGGTAAAAGTTTATAGGCATAATGAATCAAGAATTCAACCACTGATTGGGACAATGCATATTCAATGGGATCTAAATCGTGATTGGGATGTGAAAGAATGGAGGGCTGAAATATGGCTGCAAGGTTTCGAGAAGACATTCTGTTGTCTGATGCATGACTCTGAACCATTGCCAACAAGTCAAGGATGTAGAAGAGAAGTTGTTTGGATAATTCAGGAATATCGTCAACCATGGCCTGGTACTCATTGATGGCATCGTGAACATCACGGGTAAGCTTCTTGTAATTTTTGGCCTTCTTTTGCTTGGAGTCAGTCTCTGGGACCTTTAAAGGCTCCAGTTTGGACTCATTGGATGCATCAGAAGATGGAACTTCCTTAATGGAATTGAAACGACCAATGTTGGTCTCCGTGAGTGGTTGAGAAGAGTCCACTTCGTCCGCCGCATGGTCTTTGGCCTCTGAAGCTGATGCTATATTCACCGGTACCGAGCGGAATGGTTTATGAGGGTTTTCAGCCTTGTATTTCATGTAGCTGATGATTCGGGGTCTTTTTTGTAGGGGGTTGCGAAACTCCTCATACAACTCCAATGGAATAAGAGGTTCGGGAAGTGCATTGAGGTATCTTCGGAGGATAGACGCCGCATCATGAACAGTATAGCCATCCCAGCTCAATTTCTTACCAAATTCGGGAGGGGTATTGAAAATCACTTGTAACTCCTTGAGTCGCTTGCTGGACCCTCCCACTCGGAAAATACCTTCTACATCCAAACCATTATTCTTTAGATAGACTCCACACTTCGCCACCACAATAGGAATACGACCGTACTGCAACACTTGGTCTGTGTTCTCGTTGGTAAGTATCAGAATCTTAGCACATGCCTGTTCAATGGCATTGCTAAGAGGAACCCCGAAGTACTTACTATTCTCATCAACTATTGGATTATGTTGGAGAAAGGAATCACGATGCTGGCGAATGCTTGAAGACTTTTCCAGTTGGTTGAAGGAATTACTTCGAACTCTATTCACGTTGTTGGTTGACAGGCTTTTATGATGGAGTAAAGGGCGAAGGAATTCTTGATGGGGAGACAGTGATTGAAAGATTCCGTGATGATGCTCCTTTTGAGCCAATGGGATAGGTTGAAGTTGTTGTGTACTACTTGACGATAGCAAACTCTTGGTGGGGCTCTTGGTGTCAGACGTCAACATTTCGTTGTCAGAGATGTCGTTAACACTTTCGTTGGACAT
Organism: Danielozyma ontarioensis; assembly: GCA_003706395.2. NCBI lineage: Eukaryota > Fungi > Ascomycota > Pichiomycetes > Serinales > Debaryomycetaceae > Danielozyma > Danielozyma ontarioensis. Next base: position 320,981 of record PPLF02000010.1, read on the forward strand.
GAGGTTGCCCCGCTTGAGGTTTTTAACCCATCCAAAGATAGAATTCCGATTATTGGGTGACAGGGGATGACTCATGGCATAAATCACAATTTTATGTGGTAATGTATCGACCTTTCAACCAACGGTGATTCCACGTTAACTTAGATGTTTGGTAACAGAATGAATTTGTGTTTTTGAGTGCTCACTTTTGTGTACACCTATATTTGGGTAGGAACAAAAAAAAGTGCTACTAAAAATTAAACGAATTAAACAGAGAGGCAAAACATCACTTCTGTCGCCGCTATTGGCAGACAATAATTTACTAAGATGCATATGTTGACTTATCGATATCCATCCCGCAATTTCTTTTTGTGACTTGTAAATGACACTTTGACATTTTAGGCTTATAGATGGGAAAGCCTTTTTTTTTCCTTTTTCACCCTGACTTTCTTTCCCTATCTCAACCCCTTGCAACATTGTGCATAAACTATCATTTATTGCTACTGAATACCAACGTTTTAATTACTGACATCTATAAGGGAGGGCCCGGTAGTGCACAAGACGGGATTAAAATAGATCTAGGCGCAGTTCTAGACCTGATAAGACAGCGTGTGGAGGCCAAGTGACCAAAATAGAAAAAGTCATGGGTTAAATATATGTCGCTCGTGTTAAGGGGGAATTTAGGGAATAGAAGAGACGAAAATTATTAAACAATTATTTTGAACCCCGTAAAACAAAATTCAAAGCTTCTTTACGGTGATTAATTCAACTGGACGTAATTACCAGGAAAAACACCCTGTTGCCCATTGAGGCGTCCAGTCCACCAACCATTAGGGTCAGTGACCCGGTCCACAATTTCAATAACGGATCCCGCACTGAAACTAAGATCTCCCTGAGCCTGAGCTGCGTAATCGTAAAGGGCAGTGCATGTCTCAACTGCTGCAGCAACTGGAGCGGCGGCAGGGAAACCAGCGGTGGGAGGAGCGGTTTGCTGACCGTAAGCGGGAGCAGCCGCTGCTGCAGGGATTGCTGCTGCCGGCTGTCCATAAGCAGGAGCACCGTAGCCAGTTGATGCAGTTGTTTGAGGAGGAGCACCGTAGCCAATTGGTGCGGTCGTTTGAGGAGGTGTGTACCCATATCCAGTAGAAGCGGCAGTAGAAGGTGCTGTTGATTGAGGAGTATAGCCTCCGTAGGTGGGAGTGGCTGCGCCAGGTCCTTGAGGATTTTTGTAATCACCATATTGAGGAGCTGCGCCGGGTCCTTGAGGATTCTTGTAATCACCAAATTGAGGAGCAGCACTGCCTCCTGGGGAGTAGGGAGGTAATTGTTCACTCCCACCAGGTGAGGTTGCTCCACCCATAAGAGCATGTCTTCTTTTAGTGGCTTCTAGTTTGTTCTTAGCATGGCCAACCTTGAAATGAGTAATGCCAATGGCGTCTGCTTGTTCCTCAATATTACCCTTCTTGTGGTGGTAAGCCTCGATGATGTCAGTTTGAAGGTCAAAATAAGGAATCTTCAATTCTTCCATGCGTGTGTACAATGTGTAGAAGATGTTCAACTGCATATAGTAGAAACTCACGAACAACGGTTTAATGAAGTCTGACTGCATCTGGAAAAGAATGGGTAATTCTTGTTTCATCAACTCATTATAGTAGTCAAACTCTTGTTGTGCCACTTCCACCTCAGCTTGAGCACTATACATTTTTTCCTCATCCTTGACAGTCCTCTCCTTCTTCTCTTCGTACTTTTTGTACGTCCGCTTGTGACGGTCCAAGTCTAACTGTTTATGATCACGCTTAGTGGCCATTTTTCTGATAGATTGAATAACCTTAAGCAACTCTTGGGCAGGGTTGACAATACGCTTTTCAATCAACTCTAAATCCGGCTGGAGCGTTTCCTTCAATTCCTTAACAACCTCTCGGTATTGTTCGGACGCCTCGATACCCTCAGGGTTGTCTTCAGGGACGGTGGAGTTGGGGTCACTCAACCGACCACTGATGGGCTTATAAATCTCCTCAATAGCCTTACTAAAGTCAATCTGATAATCCAACATTCCGTTGACGGCGTTGAAGTAACGTTTGGATTCCGAACTCAATTTCTTGGTTTCCAACTCCAACTCCTTGAATCTTCTTTCTGCATCCTGATAGACTGCATCCACCGTCATTTCACCCATGTTTAGTTTCTGACGAAACGTCTGGGGTGCACGCACAATTGTCTTTTTGATCCCTTTGAATGACATGATGGATTATTGAGCTTAAGGGTTTGGTTCGGGGCGTTGAAGGAAAGTGTGATCAAAACAATTTTGGTGCGCACGCGACTGTTGCAAAACCACCATGGCCCCCAACTACAATAGTTTTCTTAATCCAAAGAGACCTCAATCTGAGTCTAAAGTCTCTATTGGGGAAGTCATTTTTGTGGTGGTAGCTACTCCGTGGATGATTTTATCAATTTTGACAAGCTGGATGACCCAGTGTTTCATGCTGCTTGCCTTGAGCCCAGGTATTCTCGTAAAAGAGGCACTGACTACCGTTTATAAAGTGAATAATGCACAGGGTTCTGTTTCAAAAATGCAGTCAGGTCTTCTTGTACTAGTGACTTTACCCTGGTCTTTGTTGATGATGCAGATTCACCGTTGGACTCAAATTCACGGGAAGGCCTATCGCCAACTCACCTACGTTCGTGTGGAGGCTACCCAGTGGTATAAGCGGCTTCGAGGTTCGCCCGATTTGCATTTGGTCGAAACTGCTATCTGCTGTGGAGAAGCTGATCCTCCATGTCACAATGCCACCAAGCCTTCCAGTCACAATGCCACCAGCGGTAGAGTGGCGCCGGATCCAGTGCATGAAGCCATAGGCCATGCCTCGGAGGATGGGCAGCAGTCTTCTTTTTCCTCTTTAGGAAGTGGTGACAGTCTTATCGTTCAAAAGCCGACTAATAATCTGCTTCATTCGATGGCAAGGGTTGCTTCATCTGAGGAAAATCAGAACCGGGAGCTTGTGGTGTCGGTACCGGGGAGGAAGCCATTTAAACTCACGTTAACCCCAAAGAAGTCTCCAGCTCGAAGCTTTCCCCGAATTATATCCTCGATTGGAGTGGCAGAAACTACCTACATCAAAAATGTCTACAATGCTATATGGTCTTCCCTTCCTCACCCGGGATACGACGACGGCAGTTTTGCTCCTATTGTATTACGTCTAGCATGGCATTGCTGTGCAACTTACGACAAGTTTTCGCAGACAGGTGGATCCAATGGGGCCACTATGAGATTTATTCCTGAGATTACTGATGAAGGAAACACCGGTCTTGACGTGGCCCGCAGTGTTCTTGAACCTATAAAGCAGGCATTCCCTCGCATCACCTACTCTGATCTTTGGACCTTGGCTGGGAAGGTGGCCATTGAGCATATGGGAGGGCCAGTTATCCCCTGGATATGTGGTCGTGTTGACTGCATTGATCCCTCGTATGTGCCGCCCAATGGTCGTCTTCCTTTTGGCTACAAAGACTCACGCCATATTCGCGCCACATTTGGTCGCATGGGGTTCTCCGCTCAGGAGACAGTGGCCCTTCTCGGCGCCCACGGCTTGGGTAGATGCCATAAGCGTTACTCCGGATGGGAAGGAAAATGGACACGTAGTCCAATTGAGTTCTCTAACCAGTTTTACCAGGTGCTTTTGCAGGAAACTTGGCTTGAGGGGGAGGTTCCCGAAACTGGCAGACTGCAATTCTACAATAGCGACAAGTCGCTCATCATGCTCAATACCGACATGGAGTTAATTAGAGATGCGGAGTTTCGTTATTGGGTAGAGCTTTACTCCCAGGATCAGGATGTTTTCTTCACCGATTTTTCCATGGCTTTTGGCAAACTCCTTGAATTAGGTATACAGCGGGATAGGTGGGTTAACGAAATCCGAAGACCACATACCTCACCACAACAGTCCTAAAGCCCGAGGTTTGAGGTTCGGGAATGGCGGGCATTAATCACCGTATGAAAGAAATAGAAGCATCAATTTTCCTTGCCCCCTTCAGATTTTGTTGGCCATAGTGCACATCGTCCATTTCTGGCGTCATTCTTGAGATTTGCATCAAGTGAACTCGTCCGATTTCCGAGAATTTCTAAGACAAAAAAAAAGAAAAAAAAAATTTTATATAGCACCACCTTTAGATTTTCCTTCACTTCACTCCAGAGCCATGAAGATCCCCCGTATGGAAGATTATAATGTCTTCCCTAGTAGTGGGTTTTTGCCTCAAAGGTATCCTCTAGTCGAGTTACCGCAGGCCTATTATCAACCGTGGGAATCCCTAGTGAATAACCTCCCGTCACTCATTTTGACAAAGAGAATCAGAAAACTCGTTGACAAGATGCCAGTTCTTTCTACAGAACTACTTGCATCCGAAGAAGAGTATAGAAGAGCCTATCAGGTCCTCGGATTCCTCACTCATGCATATATTTGGGGGGTGGATCAACCCACAAACATCTTGCCGCAGCAATTGGCTAAACCGCTCATTGAAGTTGCTGACAAACTTCGCCTTCCGCCATTGGCAACCTACGCTGGCTTGTGCTTATGGAATTACAAGCAAATTATCAAGTCAGATAATTCAGACAAAATCGACCTTGATAATATCACTACCATCAATACCTTCACCGGTTCTATCGACGAAAGTTGGTTCTACCTCGTGAGTGTTTATTTTGAGTACAGAGGTGCCTATTCCATAAGAACCGGCTTACGGGCGCTTGAAAATGTCAGAGCCAACAATATTCCTGAGCTCATAAACAGCTTGCAATGTCTTGCTGAGTCTATTGATCATCTTGGACTGGTGTTGATGAGAATGGAGGAAATGTGTGACCCACATGTATTTTACTTCAGAATTCGTCCTTACTTGGCCGGATGGAAGGGAATGGGTGACATTGGTCTTGATAAAAACGGAGTGTTATATGGAAGTGAAGCCAAGCCCAGGTCCTACGCCGGAGGTAGCAATGCTCAATCATCGTTGATCCAATTTCTTGATGTCATCTTGAACGTGAAGCATTACTCCACAGGTGAAAGACCGGCCCCTCACCAAAAGACTACTGAAAGTACCAGCCCTAATAACGGATTTATGAATGAAATGCGTAACTACATGCCTGGATGTCACCATGATTTTCTTGCTGACTTGGAAAAAGTCGCTACCCTTCGTGACTTCGTGCTAAAGCATGAAGACGAACACCCGGAGTTGGTCCTAAGCTACGATGCGTGTTTGGCAATGCTCAAATCTTTTAGAGACAAGCACATTCAGATTGTTACCCGTTACATCGTGCTTCAAGCTAAGCACGCCAACAAAATGGGATCTTCGTCCACTCTTAGATCTGGCCTTGCAAAGACTAAAAAGCAAGGTGTTGAGGAAAAGGGTACCGGGGGTACTTCTCTTCTTCCGTTCCTCAAGCAGTGCAGAGACGAAACCGGAGACCCGGCGGCTGGTACGTGGGGTAAGCGTATCCTTAGTGATGGAGTCATGAGGTTGAAGTATTCTAAACCCAATGCCATCAACGAGGATTAATCGCAGGTTGAGAAAAAAAAAAGTATGTATGTGTAATGACTAATCGCGAATAAATTTTCACGGTGTATGTTCTTGAGACTATCACCATCGCTAAGAAATATCATCAATTTTGGAACGAAAATGTCTAAAACAGCTGCTCCTTTGTCCACGAAAGCACCAGCTGCTGCATCTGGAGCTAAGAAAAATGCTAAGAAGTCAAAGAAGCAAGATTTTCTTTTGAAGACCCCTAAGGGTACCAAAGATTGGGGTGACAAGGACATGGTCCTTAGAGAGGGTATTTTCAACTCGTTGAGCTCATTATTCCAAAGGCACGGTGGTATTACCATTGATACTCCTGTTTTTGAGTTAAGAGAGATTCTTACTGGTAAGTATGGTGAAGATTCCAAGCTAATTTACAACTTGGAAGATCAGGGTGGAGAACTTACCTCATTAAGATACGATCTTACTGTTCCATTTGCCAGATACGTGGCTTGCAACAGTATCCAGAGCATTAAAAGATATCATATCGCAAAGGTCTACAGAAGGGATCAACCAGCCATGACCAAGGGTAGAATGAGAGAGTTTTACCAGTGTGATTTTGATGTGGCTGGTACTTTCGACTGTATGGTGCCAGATTCGGAGATTTTGAAGATCACATGTGAGGGATTACTTGGCTTGGGAATCAATGACTTCAAGATTAAGCTTAACCATAGAAAGATCTTGGATGGTATTTTCCAGGCATGTGGTGTCAAGGATGACGATGTGAGAAAAATCTCATCTGCCGTTGACAAATTAGATAAGTCGCCATGGGATGCTGTCAAGAAGGAAATGGTTGTCGAAAAGGGACAAACCGAAGAGGTCGCAGACAGAATTGGAGAGTTTGTAAAGTATAACGGCTCCATCACTGATGTCTTGAAGTTGTTGAAGGAATCCGAGCTCTTGAAGGACAATGAAAGTGCTCAAAAGGGTATTGAAGAAATGAGCATTTTGGCTGACTACGTTGATGCATTTGGAATTTCGAAGTACATCTCGTTTGATTTGTCTCTTGCTAGAGGATTGGATTATTACACCGGTCTTATTTACGAAGCTGTCACTGCTGCTTCTGCTCCACCGGCTGATGCCGATAAGCTCAAGGCCAAGGCCGCTAAGGATGCCAAGGATGTGGAGGATGCCAGTGAATACGTTGGTGTTGGTTCCATCGCTGCTGGAGGTCGTTATGATAACTTGGTGGGTATGTTCTCCAATGGTAAATCTATTCCATGTGTGGGTATTTCCTTTGGAGTTGAAAGACTCTTTTCCATTATCAAGGCTCGTGCCGCTAAGCAACTCGAGACCCTCAGTCCCTCTCAAACCGATGTTTATGTCATGGCCTTTGGAGGTGGTGAAGGCTGGAACGGATTTCTCAAGGAAAGAATGGAGGTTGTTAACCGGTTGTGGGAAGCTGGTATTAATGCTGAATATTTGTACAAAACCAAGGCTAACATTCGTAAGCAGTTCGATGCTGCTGAGAAGTCTGGCTCCAAGATTGCTGTCATTTTAGGTAAGGAAGAGTTCCCTGAAGGTAAGGTTAGATTAAAGGTATTGGGACAAGGAAATGATAGTGATGAGGGTGAATTATTCCCAATTGAAGAGTTGGAAAAGGCTGTTGCTTCCAAGTTGCAGAACTACTCGCATGACGGACTTGATGATGTGACGCGGATGATCAAAAACTTGTAATAAATTATGTAAATGCAGTCTACTTATAAATAACGTTCATTTCGTTCATTCCTATTCATTGTTGTTGTTGTTTTATTTTGGAGATTCTACTCTTGGTTTTGATCGAGCTTGCTAACCTTGGTGCCCGAGCGAACCTTGCCGGTTCTTTTGACCCTATTCCAAAGGCTGTTTATATCGTTGAAGCAGAACCACCAGATGACTCCACACCAGGATTCAACCTGAGGCAACGGATCGTAGAACTCATGAGCAATGCGTCTGAGTTCAGGTAGTTTGGTCCACGCAATGTACGGGAAATCATGATGTTCGTTGTGATAGCCAACATTCCACGTCAACAAATTCAAAGATCCATAATAGGAGTATGTTTCTGGGGGAAGAAGCTCGGACGCGATGTTCTGCACGCTGGCATCATCTTTGACTTCTCTAGGTTTGTTGTTCTCGTTCAAGACATAGTGCTCAGCAATAAAGTGACCGGCACAAGGATGTAAAGATCCAGCAAGAAACGAAGACATGATGAAGTAGAAAAACGAGTACCATCCCCAGTTCTTGACCAAGATAATGTCCACTATAATCTGGTAAACAATGTTGAGAAGATGAATATAGGTGAACTTGATTTGTGTGATGAACATGGGACGAAGGGCGTAAAAGAATATCTGACAAGTGGCGAAGAACACTTTACCTAGAATGTGGCTGAGGAATAGACCTTCGAATTTAGTGGGTAAATCTGTGTCGAGGTACTCGTCTCCCATGAATTTGTGGTGGAGTTGATGATAAGGTTGGAACGAGGCCGAGTAAGGGATTCCAATTGGCATGTTGGTGAAGATGGCAAAAAGCTTATTGTGAAAAGGTTTTTTGAAGAGGAGGTTGTGGGACGATTCATGAATGGCAAGGAAAATTGCTTGGTTGGCGGTGGCTCCAATGACATACGCCAAGATGAAAAACTTCCATGTGAAGGGATGGGTGTTACGTAAATGGTATGCCACGGCAAACTGAATCGCGACCACCATTATAACAAGCCACTTTGTCTTTGGTTCCCAGCCCGTGAGTTTCCGGACTTCTGGGTGTTTGGCCAATATCATTTTACGGCGTTGAACATGAGGTTCTGATTCTTTGGTCCAGTAGAACTCGTTGAGAACTTCGATGGAGGAGTCTGCCGGGGGCGTGTGGAATGTGAAGGTTTCGTTGTTGGAACGATGGGTTATTTTGCCCATAATGGAGATTGAAAAGAATCAAGTTTCAAGCGAAGGTAAAGATTAGTGAAAAAAATCCGATCTGGAACGTGTTCCAATGAGAGAAAAAAAAAACCGCAGCATGAATCGCACCACCCATGTGCTATACGAGTAAACGATTTACCAAAAGATCATACAACGTTTGACAAAGTTCGACTTCCAGGAAAGTTAGAACTTACGTTCACTCCTGCCAATGGTGGGGAGCCATTCACCAAAACTGTATACGACTA